>MNCI01000563.1:43334-151755 GCA_015680685.1 Gnetum montanum | reverse complement strand
TTAGCTTTCCACTTGTTTTTCATCCTTCATTTTCCAAAGGAGCATGATGAATTTTCCTTATCATTTGAAAAACTCTATCTTCCTTTAACAATTCTTCTTGAACATCAAAGTATTAAAATATCAATAAAGCACAACCAACATGTATATTTCTCTTGATTATCCTTTGTGACTTATTCATATTTTATCATCTTTGCTACTCCATGAAATGGCTAAATGTGTCAATAGAATGTTGCCATATTTAGTAGCCTAAAAGCTATGCACACCCTCCATTTGTCTCCACTTGTAGGCATAATAACTAAGGGGATAACCCATTTGCTATCAGCAATGGGGTATATGAACCTAGCCTTGAGAAGCTATTTGATTTCTTCCTTGACTACTTGCTTCAGCTTTGGGTTCAAATGCCTTTGTGGTTGTCTTTGAGGCTTCATGGAGGGGTTGGTGTAAATCCTATGTTGGCATATCTAAGGAACTATTTCGGTTAATTTAGGATATGACCAAGCGAAGGCTTTTGACCATCTATTGATTACCTTTAGTAGTTATTCTTTTTGTTAAGGAGCAAGCTTAGTGTTGATAATTACCGATTTTTCATTTTTAAGGAACGTGTATTCCATACCAGTGGACAATGGTTTTAGCTTGAGGGGCTCCTACTTAAATTCCTTAGGGATTTATAACTTCCCCCAGTTAACATTTTCAAGGTTAAGACTTGGAAGTTGGTGGTGGACTTGCTCTAATGTGTCTATGCTATCGATGTAAGTGCAAGTCAAACCCTTAGTTGGTTCCATTCATATGAGTGAACTACTTTTTTGATCAACTGTTAGCCAATGGGTGCCTTCCTATTGTGTGGCTGCTACATATAGGTATCTTTGTATGTTGATCACTTTTGCACACTAATTGCATGCAGGCAGTGTTAAACTTTGCACAAAACATGACTTCTGCACGCAATTACACCTTGTGTCACTGTATGCGATGCACGGGACTTTCTTCTTCTTGATCTTTCCAAATGTATTTTTCTTTGATATTTCTAGGGAAAGATCATGGATTCCTAGGCATGTGTTGATGGTGCTTAGCCATGCTCTTCCCATTATGATTGGGAAGTACCCCTACCATTGTTTACTTGAATCACTAGGAAGTCAGCTAGGTACGACCACCCACAAACAGTGGTAACAATGTCTTCCACCAGTTCCAATGGGATAATGATGGACTGGTCGGCCAACTTTAGATGGATGTTGCTCTTTTCTAATGGAGGCAAGTTCTAGGCCTTGTACATTTCTTGAGAAATCAAGTTGACACCAGAACCTGAATCCAAGAGAGCCTTGCACAACACATTTCTAGCAATTTGTAAGTATATTAGAGGACTCCTAGGATCAAAGAATTTCCTAGGAAGGTGGCCAGCTTTGATCCAATCAGTGATGGCATGTGTTAGCATGACCGTATGCATTGATTGCGGTGGTTGAGTTGAAGGGGGCTCCAAAGTTCTGATTGATACTGAGGTGTCTAAGGAATCAGCCACTTGTGATTACAAGGGCTTGATGGACTGTTGGTTCTAAATAAAGGTCTTTTGTTCATGTGGTTGTTGGAACCAATAGTAGGTTGAGAGTTAATAGCCCTTGTGGAATTATGTTGCTGCGATTGGGTAGGGATTTCACCTTGCATCATGGGAGCATGTGGTAGTGGAGTTATTGGTGGAAGAGATGCGGTTGGATGAGAAGGATGATATGCTTGTGGAAAATCTTCTCTAGAAGAGGGAGTCCCATAATACTCACAGGATTGATAGTGAGGTTGAGAAGCGACATGACCAATAGAGTCATGTCGGGAGATTGGCTACTGCACGTAATATCCATATGGGTCAGGTTGCTAGTAAGGATACTGTTGCCTTGGTGGTGGCATTCCCCATGATTGTGGGTGCTTCCACTATTGATATTGCCCAATCGGTTGTGGCAGAGTTCCATTGGGATAATATGTTAAGGGTTGGTGGAACTGCCTTGGGTTACCTTGAGGATAAGGTAACCTTTGGGGTGTTTACCTTTTGTTCAATCGTGGATTCAGTACATACACCCTAGACTCCTGCAGATGTAAGATTATAGGGAAAAATCCCTTTGGATGGTCATATTGACATATCTCACATCCACTATCATTGTCTGTTTTTGAATCCACAACCTTTTCAATGATGGCAGCTTTTCCCTTACCCTTGCTATGTGCATGTTCAGCCTCTTTCTTTTTTCTTTTCTCACTACCTTACTCTCTAGACTCTTCTACTATTTTAAGAACAATTTAAAATCTATTATCTAGGGAATTCCATATTTGGTGTACCTTTGTTGAAACTTCTAATGTCATCTTTTGGATAGGCAAAGTTTTCCTATTCACCATCTCTTGGAGTGGTGACTCTTCTTCATCCTCACAAAATCTTACTCCCCTCTTCCAAAGGGAAGGATTTCGGTTATACTCTTCTACACTTTCTCTCTTCCATAGCTCACCTTCTTCCTTAGCAAATTTCTCCAATAGTATTTGAATTTGATGGGACCTAAGCTCGAATAGTTTTCCTTGGGAATAAGTCCCAAGGGTTCTTCTTGTTTCATGCCTAAGCCCATCCACGAGATGGTGCAGTTGATCCCTTTTCAAATAACCATGGCTAGGAAAACAATGTAATGGTACATAATATTGGCCCATGATAGCATCCAAGGGTTCATGTCCTCCTTATTTCCAGCCTTGGATTTTCTTTTTCAAGTTAGACACTCGGGAGTACATTTGGTACTTATCATTGAATAATTCTAACATAGTACTCCATCTACGAATAGATTCTGGTTCTAAGGTTTGGTACCAACTTTTTGCTTCTTTAACTAGTGTCCATGGGAACAAATTAAGTTTTTTCCATTTGTTCTCTATGTTTTTTAAGGCACACACATCATGGAATGCTTGTAAATGATTCTAAGGATCAGCATTGTATCCCCCTTCAAATCGTGAGATATTGTTCATATCTAATCTCTTGATCCTACTATCTTTCTGGTGCCTTATTGGAATTCTAACAACCTTAGTTATGTCTAACATACTTTGAGTAGTGAGTGGGGGTTCATCATGATCGTCTCGTCCATGGCATCTATGATGTCTACGTTGGTCCCTACTCTCCCTTCTTTTATGTCGTGACTCTCTAGAGTGCCCTTGTCCCCTTTCCTTGTTGTTTCGTCTATGACTTCCACTTTTCCTACCTTTATCCCCATGGTATTTTTTTTATTACCACATCTGGATATTGAAGGAGATGATGAAGGTGAAGAAGAAGGAGAACCATCACCATGATAGTGTCTGCTACCTTCTCTTCTATAGTCTTGGCCTCGATTGCAATTATGATCAAAATTTCCACCTTTATCATGAGTTCGTGTTCCTTTTTTGGACCCTTTGTGCTCGTGGGTATGAAAAATTGGGTTATGAATAGTGAAATGAAGGTCCTGATACACAACCCCTTGGCCAAAGTCAAGGGGAGGAACATTGTTATGTGGCTGATTGCCTGAGGTAGGTTCACCACCCTCATTTTCTCTTAAGACATGTGGGGCATCTTGGGATCACTTACCCTTCAAAGACTTATGATGTCTCTCCTCTTGCAAGTCCCTTTGATGTTGTGCCTCTATTTGATGCTATTCTCTCGAGTCATGGTCTTGCACAACGTATTCTACATGTAAGTGGAACATGCCAATTCATGTGAGAGCACGAAGAAGCGTGCTTAGGACCGAACGATCAGGATGTAACAGTATGTTACCTTCTACGTCTTGCCAATGCAGTTGTTTATCTTGATGGAGGATAAAGGTGAAGTTTGGTATATACTCATCAAGATGAATATATACCACTTGAACTTGTTGAGGGAATGGCTGATCAATGTCATGTATATTACGCTGCTAATTATTTCCTGTTTCAGACCTAGGCAGTGAGGCTCTTTCATACGAAGAAGGAGACATACTTGTCTTTTTAGTGTGTAATGTACTCTTGTTTATTATTTCCTCAATCAACCCTAAGGGTTCATTCCAACGATGTAAATGATTTCCTATGTTCTAGTTAGTGCACAAACAACTAAGTCCCTGGCAACGGTGCCAATGATGAGCAGCGAGGTACCCCTACACTCAACCATACGAATACGAGCATTTCACCTACGATCCAGTCGAATTCCAAGGACTAAGTACTTATGCACCCTTATGGAACAAGGATAGGTTGGTTGATCATTATCTTCCCAACCTTACTTGTATGTCATGATTGTATAGTTAAGTAAGCTTGAGGCATATGATTTTTATAGCTTTTATGTTTTTATGTCTTACTGCTAATAAGGGAGGAGAGAGAGAGATAACCAAGTGACTAATTTAACTTAACTACTGATTAACTAGGCTTTAACTAATCCTAACACCACTATCTATTCTCACTTTCCATACACATCCTGAACCAGTGCAACACTACTGGGATTACCAAATGCTAATCGTTACCTGGTTACCAAGTGTTACATACATGTTCGAAGTGATCATACTGTGTGTGCTAATAACAGAAATGTAAAGTGCATAAAATAAAATAAAATAAATGTAGAAGAAAATAAAATAAAAGAAATAAGTAAGAAAAAAAATCTCAAGTGTTGCAAGGATGAATCCAAGAGCTTGTCTTTATTGTCGTACACAAGGTGTGCTCAAGTACATAATGCTCAAATAAAGATCCATCCACACTTAGACCTCTTGCTGTGGGCACTTGAAAAATACTCTAACTTGACTCCCAAAAGACTTTTAAAAGACTTCCCTTGAAAGACTTCCTTCCAAGACTTCTTCTCTAAATTGTGTGCCTAGGGGGAGCAACTACTCTAATTAATTAGAAAAACTGCCACTCTAATTTTATAGAAATTGCCACTCTAATTTTAGAGAAACTACCACTCTAATAATTAGAAAAAATTCCACTCTAAAAATTAGAATAGACCGCTAGAGTAACCACTCTCATCAATAATAAAAATAAAACTTTACTTTAAAATACGCCTTAACATTTTTAATAACCTACAAGCATAACATAAGTACACAACACATGTATGACCTTTTGGTCCACGAGCTAGGAGCATCTCAAGGACACCTTTATAATCATATAAGTAACTAACCAATATAACATATATCACACTCAGAGAGAGCACTAGCAAACACATTGAGACAATATTCCTTAAGAGAGCTAAGATGCATTTCTACTTTAACATATCTAGACCTAAGCCCCTCTCCATAGAGGTAGTGGCCTAAGCATTAGAGCCAAAGCTCCTTCGTAAGCCTCCATATCCTTTTGATGCAACACAAAATCACTCACTGTCATGTAATTATTTAGGTGATGGTTAATATAGCATGAAATCCATAATGATCTCATACTTCTTCTAGCTTTCTTTCTAGAAGAGTAGCCTTTGAACCACTAACAAAGCATGCTTTCTTATACTCTTTCCTAGTTAGAAAAATTGGTGTTCTTAGAGCTTAGTCTTTGTTTATACACTTTTCAAACATGAACAACAAAGTGGAAATTGAGGATATCAAACAACTCAAAGCCCATATAATAATTATAGATAAGAAATTTTAATGGCTACAATTATCAACAGTAAAGGACATATGTTGAACTCAACCTAACATTCAATAGATGTTTAGAGATGGTCATGCAACCCATGTCAAGTAAGAAAAGGCTTACCCTTTTCTATGAAAATGGTATCAACCTTTCATCCTAAAGAAAAATATACTTGATTTACATTTAAGTTATTTTCTCTACCTTTAGCAATTATGTGGAAGGGTATAGTTAACCCTCTGCATGTAGGAGGAGACTACCATATACCTTAGAAAAATTGATGTCTAATGCATAGTGGAAGCCTAGCACTAGTAATAACAAGGATCTATGGGACTTTAGCCTCACTAAGGAATTTATCCAAAAAATTCTTTCTAGATGGGAAATACATCAATTCTCCACCCCTTAAAATTGGCTTGTCCTTTAATTGAATAATGTCATCTAGCTTGTTTTACATTCTTCATTTTCTATAGGTAATAGTATGAATCCATTTTAAAAACCTTGGGGTATTTTCTCCCCTTTCAAGAAATTTGGAGCATTCCATTTGCTTAAAATATGTATGCTTTCTTCTCAAAGATATGATAAAAATTAACAAACCTATTGTAGACCATGTTTTTTATCATGTTAATTAATATTGCAAACTTTCAAGCTTTGAGATTAATTGGTTCTAATATTCTATTTTTTGCAATAAGGAATTTTAAAAATGAACTTTTTCTAAATCCTAGAATTTTCTTAAAAAGCTATATATTTTCAAATTATTAGGCATTATTTTTTCCTTTTCTGGATTTTCAAAAAATTTATGAGTTATTACAATGAAGAAAATTGAACAAAAACTTATTAAGTGAAAGGAGAAGAACATTTCAATGGCTAGTAAGTTTATTAATTATAAGCTTACCATTCAAGCTACTCATGTGTATTATTAATCATGTTGGATTCCAAGTATTTCTACTTATCATTACATTGATTAGCTTATGCAAAATTATCTTTGTAGTAGTAGCTATTCTAGAAAAATTTTTTACTATATTGCTTAGGACATTTTCTATTTTCATAAAGTACATTTGAAGGACTTGGAGTTTTATCAATGATTTTTGGAACTTCAATAATATTATTATATCTACCTCTATGCTTGATAAAAATTCTCCTTCCTATTAATAATGTATCATGGGCTATTAAGCATCCATACCTTTATAAGTACATGGTGTAAGCTTGGCTTTTCCTCCCTTTCATCTCTTGCATGCATGGTCACTAAATTACTTGTTTTGAGTGTCAAAGTCTCTATGAAATTAATGTTTCTAAAAAGTATATATTTTTTTATATTTTGGGTAGTTTGAAAAGAAATGTAACTATTTAATATTTTGATAATGCTTTCTTGATTTTGCTTGAATTCATGACCATGGCATTTCTTTCATATCAATTAAAGATTATGTATACTCTTATTAGTTCTAATATTGATATTTAATGAAGATTCAATTATCTTTGGAAGCATAATCATAATGTACAATTATGATAGAAGTGAATTCAAAAGATAAGGAATTTCACTACTCCAAAAATTAGACATTTTCTATGACATTTGATTTGTCAACATTTGACTATTAGTATTTGGTGATTTCATTTGGGTGTTCATGACCCAAGATGTCCTATCCACAACATGGAAGATACATTCATTCATTGCTTTTTACTTATCTCCTTACTCATATCTCTTAGACTTGGTGTAGTAGGCATTTACATGGTTTTCAACCAAGTTTAGATGCAGTTTTATTTGGTGACACTTCTTAACTTCAAGGATTTTTGCTTCATAAATGACATTTCTTTCATCCTCTTATTCTTTATGTCATCTAGAAGTATCAATGTAATGTGATTTTTCACAAAGATTATCTAGCTAATTTTCTTACATTATTAATTCAAGGTGATATCATTCAAAAACTAATGCTTTAGCTAAATTTTAAAATATTTCTCTTTTTAGTTTTTCTTTATTATTAATAGGAAGCCTTTAGAAGAAAGTGAAAACCCATTTGATCCTTTTTCTACCCCAAAGGGGAGATTTTTCAAGATTAGTCTTAAGGATGAAAACTTATAAAAACATTCCAAAAACTAGTAGGCCTTTTCTTTTAGTTGTTTTAGAGGTTCTCCTCTTCTTTGCTTTTTTACTGTGAATTTTTTAAATATATTTATTTTTAAGGATCCAACACCCTCTTCTTACACACTCATGTGCATGTGCTCTTCCTCATTTTTCTAACTCATTTTTTATTTTTTATTTCTACCTTTTTTCTTTCTTTCTTTCTTTATCTCTTCCTCACACATATGCTTTAATTCATACAGAAAGTGGTAGGACCAAACTAACCACATTCCAACCTCTTTAGTAGAAACTATATTAGTAGAAAATTTGATTGTTCATCTTTCATCAAGGTGGCTAATTACAAAATTCCATTTCTTATTTACTATTGTACCTAGTAAAGCATCAAGCATTGGAAACAATATTTGACAAGATCTCCCATAAAGCAAGAACCATTATTTTTATTGATGAAAATGTAGAAATGGTTGTACAATGGGCAAGATGGTCCTATTATTAAAATTTAACCCCAAGTAATGAATCTTATTTTACATGCAAATGATGCTACCTTGATATCCACTATTGCAAAAGGCATGCAAAATATGTTGCAAATTTTAGAAAACTATTGTTGTTCATATGGTCTTCAAGTAAATTAGATAAAACTAAATTGATGATTTAGGGTATAAGAAATAACTATTATAAACTTCATTTTGGAGGTACCAATGTGTAAATAGTAGATTCCTTTAAATTTATATGAACAAGTGCATCAAAGAAGAAATAGTAGGATATTTTAAGGCTTTTTATGCTCTCAAAAACAAGTGCAAGGATTTAGACCTTTAAGCTTGGAATGTCAAAAAAAAAAAAAAAAAATTCAAACTATCATCTATCCTATTGTATTGTATGGATGTGTCATTTTAGGATTTGGACTTAATGCTAAACTTTGGAAAGATATTGAAAGAGTATAAAAAAATTTTACTTCTTAATGAGGTAAAGGTAAAGATTCAAATAGCTTACTCAATGTTATTATGTGAATGTGATTTATTATCTTTAGAAGCAAGAGCCTTATATCAATTCATTACATACACTCATAGCTTGCATATTTCAAGGAAAGAAAAATTTTCTAAAGAAATTCTTGAGGGTTCATGATACTCTGGTTGGTATTTTCAAGGGATATAATGGTTGAGAAAATGGAATATCTATTGGGAGGACATGCAAAAAAATCCTAAGCATATTTGCCAACTAGTTAGGCAAAATATTTTAACACATATGTGAGTTAATGTGAAAGACAAGATGTAATTTTATTTACACCACATTAGATCTAATAAACTAGATGTAGAAGCTCACTATCTCTCAACTACTATCCCCATCATGTATTAGAATGCTATTAGCAAGTTTGACTTAAGTTATCATCATCTTATAATTGAAAGTGGAAGATGGATTCAACTACCCTAAGGAGAATTCATTTGTAGGTTGTATAGATCAAGAGTCATTGAAGATAAGTTACATGTGTTTCTTTCTTGTACTATGACTATCCATTTGAGATAGCATTATTTGTTACAAAAAAAATCTTGTATAGTTTGTTTTTGATACTCCCATTAGTGCTTCATAAATTTGTAAAGTTTATCTTTATTTTTCATGAAAATGTAATATTTGTTTAATAGATCCTATGAGTCTTCAAACATAATAAATCTTCATTTCATTTCATATTTTATAATTTTTATTGGCAACCAAAAGCATCATACCATATCAATAGGGAATAATCTTGCCAAGTTCTTAACTATGTAAGATGTTGAACATGGGAGGAAGGTGTTGATTATAGAGACTTATCCACTAAAGTCATTGTTCTCCAAATAGCATTATCACCCATTCCGATGTTATTCAAACACAAGCTATTCAATGAAAACACAGAAGTTCTCTATATGAGCATTCACAAGATGATAATCATACATCATGCTTTTTTACATTAGCATGAATCATCATCCTCATTTGAAATAACTACTTGAATCAAATCAAATCCTTAATGAAGAAAATTTGAATAAAGAAACTAAGATATTGAAACAAGCAAAATTGTTTATACTCAAACTACCAACCAAGAATGACAACATGGGGATAGCCCTCTCAAACATGAGATTTTCAAATAAGATAATAAAAAACATCATTAGTTTTCTTTTGTAAACTATGAATTACCTTATTAAGGCATCATTTGTTAAAGAATTATTGGATGAGAATCCAATTGTTATTTCACAACACACAAATACAAAATTGTCACATTGTAATATCAAATTACAAATTCCTTAAGGTAATCATACCAAAAAATATTTACAAGATCAACGAATTCAAGAACAACTATACAAAAAATGTAATACATTATAACAAAAGGGATTGATCCTATATAGTGCCTCATATTTGATGCATGGCAAAATCACTGTCTTAAATTGTCAAAATAATTAACTGAGAGGAGAGAATGTGTTTCTCCTACATTTCACCACAATCAACTTAGACATACATAAGTGTTTTGCACAAATAGAAGATCATAAATGACATTCCCTTCATACATTATATGATTTTTAGTATAAAATGTAAGCTAGATCATATTTGTATTTTGTGTTAGAGATCACCCCAACAAGAAAGACAATTCCTTAAAAGCAACCAACTGTTGAATCATTTGGCCATTTTTTCCTTAGGTAGATAACACATGATTTGCATTACCTACTAATAATAATTATTCTCATCATTAGATCCACTAAAAGATAAGACTAGGATGTTTACTTATCTTTACAAATCTCATTTGTCATTCATAATTATTTACAAAAGTGTTTAAATAAGTCTTTCACTTGAACCAAAAACTTGCTCTAATACCAAGTATAATTACATTGCTCTAGAGAACTGTCACTCAGCACTACCCAAGAGTTCCAAGGTCACTAAGTATTCTAGAGTAAAAACAAGGTGGGCTATGCTTCATTGTCCTTAAGAAACTATGAGCACAACATAAGTGACCCATTAGTCTTGGGTTAGAAGCATCACAATAATACCTTTATGACCATATAAGTGACCAACAACATAGCTCAAAGTGTTCATAAAGAGCATTGGAAAACATATACAAATAATATTTTCTAAGAGATCTAAGATATGTTCCTACTCTAAAACATGTAGACCTAAGCTCTACTTTGTAAAGAAGAATGATGATCCAAGCGTCAAAGCCAAAGGTCCTCTACAAGCCTACATATCCTTATGATGTAGCCCATAAGAATAACATGAAACTTGTAAGGATCTTTACAATTCTTCTAGCTCCCATTCTAGAATGGAAGCAACCTTCAAACCACCAACAAGATATACTTTTTTACACTTCTCATAGTATTATTTAAAATTGCATGAATCAAAGAATCAAAAGAAAAATCACATCAAGCTTGGTTTAAAACTAGCTTTTCTCAAGAGGATTTTAAAAAATTTAAAAAATCTAGAAATTTTTTTTTAATTTCTTGATTAAAAATAATATTATCTAATTTTTTCAAATATATATATGAAGGAGTTTTCTTGATTCATCTCACTGGATTGTATAATGTTCTTAGAGTTATTGGAATATACCCAGGGATATTGAAATTTACTAGAAACTTCTTGGTTTACTAAGATAAAAATAATTTTATTTACTACTTTTCATATAAACCATAAATATTTTTTAGAAATACTTGATTTTTTTAGATAGGTGATGAGTGGCTAGGTACCCCTACACTCAACCATATGAATACGAGTGTTTCACGCATGATTCGGTTGAACTCCACAGAAGGGCTAGTTGTGGTATCTAGATAGTCACTCATTAATTGTAGTTTGCTATCTTCCCACCTGGACTAATATTTGCTTTGTCATGTATGGTTTAGTCCAGGGTGAGGTGTATGATATAGTCCTAAACTAGTGCTACTCCTAGAGGTAATGGAAAATAGCTTGTTAAGCTAAGAGGAAAAGGATGAAGAGAGTCTAAGCTAGCCTAAGTGCAATGAGCATTCATCCCTTAATCATCCATACACATCTTGAACCTTGTGTACTACTTCTGGGATTACCAAACACATGTCCTAGGTACATTACTAGGATACCAAGTAGTCACACTTAAATTCTTGTGATTAAGTCATACTCATTTCACATTTACTAACAAGGATAGAAGAGGAAGGTATAGAGAGATTAATTAAAAAAGCAATAAATAATAGTTAAATAATTAAACTAAGTGAATGATGCAATGATGAAGTAATATCGATCTTTATTTCTAGTCATGTGTGTGTCCAAGTACATCATACTCGAATGAAGGTGTCGCACAATTACAATCATCACATTGTGGGCATGCACCAGGGGAAAAGGGTTGAGGAGAACTAAAAATGAAAGCTAACTTCTAAAATGAACTACTAACTGACTCTAAAAACTAACTTCCAACTCCTTGCACCTACATGTGTAGTTATAGGGACGCATAGGAGTCATGATATCGTGTATCTGATATTGCTAGCCAGGCCATGATATCGTGTACCTGATATCACGTATGCAATATCGCGGGTCCGATATCAGAGCCTAATGAATCACGATTCATCATACACTTATGACTGAATGAAAACTTGTCCTCAAGTCGAAAAAAATGAGAACAAGCTCCATTGATTACACAGTGGAGAGGTATGGGATTATTGATTGACTAGGAATTTATTCACGCCACAGTGGAGAATTAAATAGAACAAAATTGGAATAGACACAAAAAAATTACAAAATCAAAAAATCACAAAATTTTGTTGAACTCATATGGTTCCAGGTTGCGGTGGCTCTTGCATGGGTTGCTTCCCCTTATCTTATGCTTTAAGCTTTGGGATTTGATGGCTTTTAAGGAGTTCCTAGAGCTTTTCTTCTTTAGTTTGGGGATCTTGTGTCATCCATGCTGATGCTCCAATGTTTGATGGAGTCGAAACCTTCCATTGACATGGTAGTTGTAGGAACATCTTATTTGCTTTGATGTACTAGGCTGAAAACAACTGTTGTTCCTCCTCATAGGCTCTAGCTTTATCCCTGTACTCTTGGATATATGTAAGTGGTTAAGCCAAGTCTACTATGACATCTTTCTACCCTTGGTAGCTGGTCTTAACCACCTCTAGTTCAGAATTTGTGACTTCTAGCTTCTACAATGTTTTCTTGTGCTCTGCAAATTCTCCTTCATATTTGGCATAGGTGGTAGCTACCTACTTCTCAAGCTTTGTTCTTGAGCATCTTGCTATTAACATGGCTAGATTGGAATATCATAGGTTTGCCAATTCCATGTACTCTGTGAGATCTTGAATCTATAGGTCTTGGCTTTTAAGCTCTGCTTGGTGGGCAAATGCATATGTGTCCAATATGGCTTTCCAATAAATGTGTTGAGCACTAAAAGTGTTGATGTGGGCCTTGGCCATATGGATCTCCTTTTCTATGACTTGCTTGTACATCCCCACCTGGTCTCTAAAATGCTCCTTTAACTTTTTGCCACTTGGCCTTATTTTTCCATGTGCTTATTTCAATGGCCATCTTCTGACGGATTGCGCATACCTCCTCCATTAAGAGGGTTCAATTCTCTCTGGCCAAATAGTTCATGTCTTGTTTGACCCTAACCAACTACTCTCATAATTACTGAAAGTTTTCCTTGAGAACATTCTTCTATTTCTCCACAGTGGTCAACCAAAGATTGTCAGCAACGAGCTATTTATTCTCTTCCTATAAGGCTCTGAGTACCTTGACATGTGTGTAGGTTTGTGCTTGTGCCTTGGAGACATCCTAGTTAGCCTTCTCCTTCTCCTCTACCATTCTTTTATTGTCCACCAATAGTTTATTGATTTGCTCCATCTTGAAAGTGTCTAGCTGGTCTACGGGAATGAATTGAGATGGGTCCCACTGTGCAGCTTACACGGTAACAAGCCTTTCTTGGAGTCTTGCCAACTCCATCTCTGCATGCTCAGCCCTGATCTCTACCATGACTAGCCTTCATTTGGTGGATATGAGGTTTGATTGTGTTGTTATGACATCTTGTGGGATGTCGAACAAGGACATCATTACTTATCCTATTTGTAGCAACCGATCAAGAACATCCTCATGCTCCGCAGGAATCATTGAGGGACCGGTTAGAGTTTGAGCATCGCGTGCTCCTATGAAATCTACCAGTGGCACAACAAGGATGTTGAAGGATTCCTTGATGTGGTCTGTGATCACTTCTGTAGCTCCCACTGCATCTTGGTGTTGCATGACCACCACTGTGGTTCCTTCACCTATTTCCAATTACACATGGAAAGATACATCGTTCCCTGAAATCTGTTGTGACCAATGGATCTCCCCTCCTCTTGTTTGGATGGACACCTCACCCCATGTGCAATCAATAGAAATTATGTACTGTACGGTGTCATCGATGATGTGGAAGAGATTATCTTCATCACGACTTCCCCAACTGACCATCTTAGCAATGGCCCTAAGATGGCTCATCGATGGTTGATAATCCTGCGATGGTGGTGACAATTGGTCTTGCTGGCTCATGCTAGGCCCTACTTGTTGTTGACTGGGCCTTGTGCTTGGAAGTTCGCTAGCCCCTACAGTTAGAGTTGTAGTGGGCCCCACCATCTATTCTTACTCTGGTTGTAGTGTCTCACTAGCACACTTCCTTTGGGCTAGTGGCTTCAGTAGTTCAGCGAACGAAGCATTTTGGACTCTTCTAGAAACATCATTGGTGTACCCCAGAGTACCAGCATGTTTGCATAGCTTCTTGATGAGACAAGGGAAGGGCAACACGAACTTCTCTATCTTGCATTCTTCAAACTACCTCAAGATCTCTATGAGATACAAATGAGGAAGGTTGACATTAACCTTTCCCATCAATAACGCACTTCCTCTTGCCACATATGTTGAAATTATGTTTAATCCTCTTGTGGGGAAGATGTGATAAGTACCAATCTTGACGGATATCCTTTCTTCTAGCATTAACTCTCCATATGTCTTGTCCTCTTTGTCATATGCCCTATCCAACTAGACTCTTCACACATTAGCATCGGAGTGAGTGGATAGGTGAGCAGCTTTTGGCCTTGTATTTAGAAGGTTCAACACTTCTGAGATGGCCTTGGTAGAAAAATCTATAGACATACCATAAATGTCAACTACGGTTCCTTCTTCTTTATTATACAAAAAATTGATACATTTCTCCAAAGTACCAGGCACCACTTTTAGAGAGGATGGGCCATCATAGGGATCCTTTGAGTTGGTCCCTCATGGCCTTAGGAGTGAATTATGTGAAAGGTTTGAAGTTTAATTCCATGATCACAGTTACCGACGTGGACCTTTCTTGGATAGGATTAACACACTCTAGGGACAACATGAGGTGTTGTCCCTGTTCAAGAACTTCAACAGCTTGTCCTTCCACTTGTCCTGACTGTGTAGTAGTAGGAATCTCTTGATGGATGCTAAATGATTACACCTCCTGCTCTACACGTTGTTCGAGATACGCTTGTCCTCTACCTCTCCTAGGTCACTTGGAGACACCTTGAGAGGGTCCTTCTTATTGTCCATGTTTAGGGACCATCTGCAATCACATGAGGCCAACCATTAGTAAGGTTATTTACAAAATTTAAGTCATACATTACTTCTATATTAATGATTTTTTTTCTTATTTCATGTGATCTAGAGTTAAAAAATCTTGTGGAAATGTCCCCTAAAATTTTTAATATTAGGCCCCTAATTTGATTAGGTGGCTTTAAAATTTAATTTCTTGGTGTAGGTGAGGAGATACGATTGTTTTTGACACATGTTTATCATCATTTTTTGTTTTTTTATAATCAATTACCCTTTATAGTATCCTTCATAAAATGATGAATTCCAAAAAATTTATGCACAATGTGGAGTGCACCCCTCCCCCAATACTAAGCTGAACACTCAAGGTTGAAGTAGGTTCTTTCAAAAAAAGAATTGGAGTGCTAGTGAGCTAGTTATGGTTATTGGAAAAAGGGGTGCGCAAGTTGCAAGTTGTAGAAGAAAATTTAAAAAATTCCCCCACCCCCTGCGTGAACAGTTGAAAATGATGTTAACGTGCATGTGGGGGTCCATATATATAGTTTTGTTCGATGTGATATCGTGTATGTGATAGCACGGCCCCAATATTGCATCGAACCCAATATTGCGTACACGATATCGCAGCCTATTTAAAGTAGGGTACTTAGAAAAATTGATAAATTGCTAAAATTATAAACTCAAAAATGAAGGACTTGAAGTCGGTGTAAAAGGTCTAGGGTAATATTAAATAGTCTTGAAGGCACAAAAGGTATAATGGTATAGAATCTAGCATGAATTGGATGAGGAGAAAGGACATGTTTTAGTACATAGGAACGTTTGAACCAGAAGGATGATGAAGGAAAGAGTATTGTAATCCTTGGAGGGTATAAAATGATGTAATGGTGATGTGTTACGAGTGTAGATTACAAGGGTTACGCAAGTGGATCCTCCCCAAAGAAAGTTCCAACCTATAATGCCCTTACGTAACCACACCTTAAAATGTCTGTAGGCACTAGAAGGGTTAAATGTAATCCACACCAGTTCCAAAAAACACACACATGTAGATACCACTGTGATGAGGTATGAATTCAATGCTACACAAGACACAAGTCGCAAATACATGAATAGCGAGATGAGGAAATTGTAGAAGGGATTGCAGAGATTGGGACATGAAGTAACTGACCTAGGGCACATTGAATCTTGAGTGTAGGATGTCATTAATGTGTCATTCACCTGTCACTCCAAAATCAAGACCAAGTCCATTCCTCTGATTAGTGACATCGCATTGTTTCATCCCATGATGGACACTCATAAGAGTACCATGACAACAAGGCATACGATCACTTGGCATTTTGTTCAAGGGAGGAGTGATTGCTTTGCAACACTTTGATCTTGATCTTCTCTTTATTTTTGTTTGGCCACATTAGCACACACTTTTTTTATGCATAATCCAGAGAAGCCACCTACCTTCAGGCATGGGTGCATGTCTTTCCAGTGGGACCCCCTAGAATAGCATTGGATTTCTTTATTGAGTGCCTTTATTACTCCTATTCTCATTTTTCATTAGATCTATAAGGATCTTAGTACAACCAGGTTGCATGATAACTCCTACAAATGTGACCAAAGACAATCCACAAGTCCCCTTGATGTCACACCCTGGCCATTCCCTCTTAGTCCATCATTTTTCACTTTGGGAATAATTAGCACAACATTACTTTTAAGTTTTTATGATGACAAGAATATCATCATACCTAGAGTAGAACCTCTTATTAATATAATGGTTGGGTGGATGTGGTGGGCTCACTGTCCAAATAATTAGTTACTTGAGACTTGATAGCAAAGAACAACACCTCAACCAATGAGTCACATGAGTGCTTTATTCATATATGAGATTACTCATAAAAAGATAAAAATTTAAATAAAAAGATAAAACAACAAACTGAAAGATGAAAAAAAAATTATAAAATTAAAGAAAAGAAAAAACATTTATTAATTCTACTTAGAATGGAGGATATCCCCCATAACTAAACTTTTGATCATACTAAGAATTAATAAATGGAAGTGTTGGATCCATGCATTTCAAAAATATTGGGACCTAGTCATATCCAAACCACTGGGTGTCTTTTGATGTCATGGTTGGAATGTACCCATATTAGGGTTCACACACTCGATCATAATAGGCATAGTGGGATAGGTTATATGATGGGATCATGGGATAAGGAGCTACCCCACTATGCCACCCTTGACCATAAGATGGCACACAAGGATCAATGTGTCTCCTTCTGTGGCTATATTCATTGGGCCACATAGTTGTTGGAGCATTGATTGGTGACCCTAATAAGGTAACATGAGGTGTTGAGTTCAAGGAGAAGGATGCATCATAGCATTGAACTTGCATTGGTTTGGGAGATGCAGTGGGTTCTGCATCATGTTGCTTCTTTCTACGGCCATTCCTAAAGAAAGGGTTCTTTTGAGTACCATCATTGTTGTTGACAGTAGTAGCACAAGTAGCATTCCTAGGTTGGTTCTATGATGCAAAAATTTCTGGTACAATTGGTGGTGATGTAGAAGGGGGTGAAGGATGAGAATATTGTTGTTGAGGAAAAGTGTAAGGTACATGAGGTGGTGACCTTGTCAGAGAGGGGATGAGTGGATAGTATTCTGGAGAATGATAACGATGAGGTGAAGTAGAGGATGTGATTTGGTTGGAGAAATAGGGTGTTGAACATAGTAAGAATTTGGTGTTGGGACATACAAAGGATATGGTTGGGTTGCCGATGGCTTCCCCCACGACTGGGGCTTTTTCCATTTTGGTTGAACTCGATATTTCTATATGAAGTCTAGGTGTAACATTCCTCTTCAATTCTCATGTAAATGTGACAAAACTAGGCATTGGCCTTTGGGATGATCGTACAGATAGACGTTGCATTGATATGAGAAGTTGGCAGTTGAGTTCTTATTCTTATTATCTTCTACCCTTTGTTCTCATTGTTGTGTGGCGTCCTATCCAGATTTCTTGATTTGGCATAGTTGTGCCTCTACTATTGTTAGCATATTCTTCATATTTTCTGTGCACCCACTCCATCATCTTATTAATCTTTGCCATAATTTGATCTAGTGATTGTTGCATTGGCAAAGGTAGAAACGGTTGCACTTCCTCAAGGTGAGTTGATTTCTCCTCTTTATGGTTATGGACATTTTCTAATTCGAGATTTTGGTCTCGTTGAGAGTTTTCAACATTCTCCCATTTAGCCATTTCTCCTTCTTCTTTTTCTACCCAATTAATAAGCTCTTGGAGTTGATGGGTTTGTTCATGAACATAGGGGACTCCTGCATAAGGTTGAGTACTCCAAAATTTATCTTTATCATCATATAATTTTTTGGTTCTCCAATGAATTGCCTTACTCATTGTTGCATTGTCAGAGTCTTGCGAGAGAGACATTATTATGAACCATGTGTAACTTAATTAAAATTAATTTCTTTTCTACGAGATATATCATGAATACATTGTTACAGTGATCTTGTGGGATATAACTAATCTAAATAACTAGCACCATCCCTAGCAATGGCACTAATGATGAGTGGCTAGGTACCCCTACACTCAACCATACAAATATGAGCATTTCACGCATGATCTGGTCAAACTCCGCAGATGGGCTAGTTGTGGTATCTAGATAGTTACTCACTGATCGTAGTTCACTATCTTCCCACTTGGACTAGTATTTTCTTTTTCATGTATGGTTTAGTCCAGTGTGAGGTGTATGATGCAATCCTAAACTAGTGCTACTCCTAGAGGCAATGGAAAATAACTTGTTAAGCTAAGAGAAAAAGGATGAAGAGAGTCTAAGCTAGCCTAAGTATGATGATTATTTGTCCCTTAATCATCTGTACACATCTTGGACCTCATGTACTACTATTAGGATTACCAAGCGCATGTCCTAGGTACGCTACAGGGATACCAAGTAGTCACACTTAATTCTCGTGATTAAGTCGTACTCATTCCACATTTACTAACTGGGATAGGGGAGGAAGGTAAGGAGAGATTAATTAAAAAAGCAATAAATAATAGTTAAATAATTAAAATAAGTGAATGTTTCAATGATGAAGCAATCTTGATCTTTATTTCCAGTCATGTGCATGTCCAAGTACGTCACACTTGAATGAAGGTGTCATACAATTACAATCATTACACTGTGGGCATGCACTAGGGGAAAAGGGTTGAGAAGAACTAAAAATGAAAGCTAACTTCTAAAATAAACTACTGACTAACTCTAAAAACTGACTCCCAACCCCTTGTGCCTACATGTGTATTTATAGGCCCACACAGGAGTCACGATATCGCGCATCCAATATTGCTAGCCAGGCCACGATATCATGTATCCGATATCACGTACCCGATATCACGGGTCCTATATCAGAGCCTAATGAATCACGATTCATCAATAGGTTATGAACATATCATTATAACTACATAAACATAAAACTACCTATGGTAAAAATTTATTTATTGAGTTAGATGGTTGGCACCAAAACAGAGAAATATTTCAGAGCTTCTTGTGTTGGTTTAGTAATATGACTTTCATTACTTGGAGACAAAAGAGTTGTATGAAAAAACATTAGTAAAAATGATTTCCAAATTTATTCTATTAATAAAGTTAAATTAAAAACCATATAATCTTGATTAAAGTCTACATTAAGCCTTATATAAACTACCTAATGTTAAGGAATGACATCCTATTTTACTAAAACAAGTTGAAATGCAAGTATTCCAAATTTGTATAAAGTTGATACCTCATTTAATAATAACAGATGGTCCAATATAATTTATTGAAGTATTTTCCAAAGAACAAGTATCATTATTTGAGTTACTAGTTTAGAAATCCTTATATTGGCAATAATGCCTTAATCAATTAAATTATGAATTAAAAAAGTTTGAAAAATGTTTATTACTAGGTTGTAGGGTAATACACATTGATGTAATGTAAGATAAGGAATTACTATGATAATGGATTTCCCTAAGTAATCCACTCTTTTTCAAAGTACATTTGCATGAAATCTCTCTTCTTTGCTTGAAATAACATCAAAAAATGATCTGTATGGCCTATTATGAAAGTGGTCTTTCATTGGTTATCCACTTTTAACACTATCTAGAAGCACATCTATAGCTTCTTGAAGTAATTATTTTTGAAGTATTAGGAAATCCTCTATGGAGTAAAAAGTAATCCCTTGTATTTCGAAACTATTTTAAAGATTCTTATTTGAAAGGAAAACCTTTTGATAAAGTTTATTAAAATCTAAGTCAATAACAACTTGTTCACCCAAAATAAAAATAGGTCATAGTTCCAAAGGGAGAACTGGTAATAGACATAAAATCATCCATTCAAGGATTATTTTTGCCTATATCAAATATTTAGAAAGTTTTATGTATTTGACTAAAATATTATTTCTTTTTCTATTTTATTTTTTCTCTTGTAGATTTGGTGATTCTTTAAGAGCTTCCTCCATTTCATATATGAATTGTGAAGTGGGGGATGTGCGAAGGTATGGTGGGCGTATGTTGGAACCTTGAAAAATTTGTAATATAGGTGTATCCCAAGATATATAGTTCACTTGAAACTTCATAAATCAACATTGCCAACAAAATTGAACCCATGAATTAGACCTTTTAAATTAAGAGTCTTACCACTAGGCTAATACCTCATTGTTTATTCCATATATGATGATTTAGAAGAGTTTGTAGATTTAATCCAATTAGTTTTTCATATATGATGATTTAGAAGAGTTTGTAGATTTAATCCAATTAGTTTTTCATATATGATGATTTAGAAGAGTTTGTAGATTTAATCCAATTAGTTTTTCTTGGATACTAGTTCCTTGGTAGCTAATTCTCTTTCTTGGAATTCTACAAAATTCTAATTAGAAATACAAGGGATATGAATTTCCATTCAAGATAATGTTCTTGTGTTATAATAAATTCCATAATCACAATATAGTACATTTATTAGCTATGGGGCTAGCGAGAAAAATAGGTATTTAGGTTTTTTAGACTTCTTTCCTTAGAATGGAACATGAAAGTTACCACTCATCTGGCTTAATTTCTAACCATTTACATGTTATGAAAAAAAAATAGTTTCAATATAACCATTTACATGTTATTGAAAGTTTCAATGTAACCATTTATGCATTATGGAAAGTTTCAATATAACCATTTACACATTATGGAAAACAAATGGTTTCAATATAACCATTTATGCATTATTGAAAGTTTCAATGTAATCATTTATGCATTATGGAAAGTTTCAATGTAATTGTTTATGTATTATGGAAAACAAATGGTTACAAATTTAAAACCAACTAAATTTATTGTAACTATTTTCACAAGAATGATCTCATATTTTCCATTTAAACTAGAAGTTAATCCTTGGTAACTGATTTTCTAACCTCTAAATGTTCTTTATGGGAGAACAAATAGACACTAGAAGATATCAAACTCATGGTAGGTGTTAAAGTTTTTTTTGGGTCCCTATCACAAACACTTATAGTTTGCATACACCATCGTTGTTGAGGGTTAGTGTGATAGAAGAATCCAAAAAACTTTCCAAAATACATTCATGTAGTCCAAATGAGAGCATCAATGGCTGGAGGTCAATTTTTGATTTATTTCTACATTTTGATGATTTTGTGCAATTCAGCTAGATGCATGTTTCATCAATGTTTTTCAACAATATTTTTCTTACATTTGGTATTGGAGCCAGGTTAGGCCTCTATCTTGATGCTTAAAACTTGTTTGGATGAGGTTATTGTTAATAAAGTTTTCAATGATGGTTTAAATTCATAGAATTTATTTTTCAATGACTATTTGTGAAAAATAATGTTAGAAATCATTAGGAAATTGAATTTCTAACAATTTTATGATTTGAAATGTCAAAAATGATGCTAGATCTATGTTTAAGGAAGCTTTGAAATGATGTCATTTTTACAATAGCTAAACAACATGTCATTTTTACAATAGCTAAATGGGATGTTATTTTTGAAGCTATGAAACATGTAGTTCTTTGCCAAAACGACACACCATTTTTTGGAATCATGCATAATTTTTTTATTCATTTAGAAATGCATCAAGTTACTTATTTATTAATATTTATAAAATAAAATTATGTTTATTTTAATACCATATTTCTTAAGAAATGTTAGAATTTGGTCATTTATTTTAAAAATAATTAAATTTATGTATAATTTATTTTTGGATATATCTATAAAGTGACATATTGATATATGCATTAGGAAAATAGTTTTTCTACATAAAATTAAATAACTAGTGACCTATATAATTTTTTATAATTAGAGAGTAGCCACAACATCTTTAATTATGCAAAATTATATATTAAGAGTTTTCGGATCACATATGGTAACTAAACATTACCTTGTGATTAATCATATGTGATATAATATATTTTCCACAGGAATTTTTATTATATTTAATATGATTAATTAGGATGAAATATTAAATTATTTTTCTTAATTTACCAACAAGGATTAAGAAAAGGGATATAATTTAATAGTTTCATCATAATGATATATGAATCTATTTGTATTAAAAATTTAGCTCACATGCCATTTTTATGCCATTTGATTCATATCTATGCACAATTTAGATTGGTAAACATGTCATGTAGTATTTTAACCTCAAATTTAGTGCAATAAGCATGTTTTAGTTTATGCAGTAATGCAACCTGTGAACTACTTAGATTTTAAATACGACATTCTTGAACTAAAGGATGATAATTATAAGATGTGGAAGAGAGAATTCTCCTTCATTTAGGCTAGATGGAAATTGACTATTCTATTTTTAAGGATGAATCACCTACCATTATGAAAACCAACCAACTGGATGATGTTGGCTATTATAAAAATGGGAGTGATCTAATCACCTCTGTGTCATGTTCATAAAGACCAAGATCTCAGTTGGTATGCATGGTTCATTCAAACAATATGACAATGTGCAAGCTTTGATGAAGGCAATTGATGAACAATTTGAGTCATTAGAAAAAGCTTTGGTTAGCACCTTAATAATAAAATTTTTATTCATAAAGCTTACCAAAAATGATGGTGTGTGTGAGCACATCATGCAAATGAGGGATATAGTGGCTTAGCTGAAAACACTTGAGGTTGAGATGTTAGAGTCTTTCCTTGTGCACTACACTACATCTTGATCATGCTCCCATGGTAGTATGAGCTCTTTAAGATTTCCTATGACACACATAGGGAAAAATGATCAATGAATGAACTAATGATCATGAGTGTACAAGAAGAAGGTAGACTTGCTATGGAAGCATGAGAGAGTGTGCAATTGGCTATACAAGGAAAGAATAAGAGGTAAGCCAAGAATAATGGGAAGGGAAAATTGCCCTCACAAGTTGATATTAAGAAGGAATCTAGATGTTTTTTCCATAGGAAGAAAGGACATGTAAAGAACAGTTGTCCTAAATATCATAAATGGATTGAGAAGAAAGGTACTCAATTCTCACTTGTTTATTTTGAATCTAATATGATTGATGTTGGTTGATGAGCAGTGAGGTACCCCTACACCCAACCATATGAATACGAGCATTCACATGCGATCTGGTCAAACTCTGAGGATTAAGTGCTTATGCACCTACATAGAACAAGGATGAGTTATGAAATCATTGTCTTCCCAAGCTTACTTATAAGGCTCAATTGTATGGTTAATTAAACTTGAGGTATGTGATTTTTATTCTTTTATGTTTTATTTTCTTGATGCTTAAAAGAGAGGAATGAGGTAATTTAATAATTAATTTGATTTAACTAGTTAACTATTCTCTAACTAGTCCTAGCACCAGCATCCATTCCCGCTCTCTAGACACATCCTGAACCAGTGTAACACTACTGGGATTACCAAACACTAGTTGTTACTAGGTTACCAAGTGTTCCCATGTATGCTCAAAGTGGTCGTGATGAGTGTGCTAATTCATTGGTAATTGACAATTAATAATGCTATGGAATAACATTAAGTAACTATTGAAAGCATTAAATAATAGTAAATAACATGAAATGCAATAATTAAGTTATTTTGAATGTTTCAAGGTTTATCACAAAGTTCATCTTTATTTCTGGACATAAGGTATTCTCAGGTACACAATGCTTGAATAAAAATCCATTCACTTTATGAATCCTACTATGGTCACTCAGAAATAATTCTAACTCTGGAAGGGAAAAACTACAAGAGCTTGGCTAAGGGACTAAAAAATAATGCCAAACCAAGTACCCCTGTCTCTTATTTATAGGCAACAAGATAGGTTTCGACATCACATGTTCGATATTGCTTCGGCATCTCTAATATCAGGTGTCTGATATCGGGGGTTTGATATCAGGACTCATCATACCCTCATGACTGATTGAAAACTTGTCCTTGAGTTCCTTAAAAAATATTGGAAAGGTATGGGTTTATTGACTGAATGACAACTGATGGTGACATAGAATGATGGACTCAAAGTGCTGGGTAAAAGGATTGACAAACATATTACAGCATTGGTGTTCATAACCATTGTGGTGAACACTATACATAGATGAAATCCAAACCCTTATTTAATACCTTGAAGGGAAAGAGAGAAAAGCAAATGAGGCATGTCGCTGCTGATGTCAAAATTGTGCACACCATTGTTTATCCATGGCCACATGACCAAGCTTATTCCTTGTGTAAATGCTTTTGCTCTAGTCCATCTTGAGTGCTCTCTACTATCCCAGTCCATTATCCATGTGATTACCATCTACCCACACAACACAATCACAAATTAGCAAGGATATATAAGATATTATGTAATTGATACCTTGCCTTGATATGAAGCACATTGTCTAGGTTGTGGGTATGGAAAATACTGGGTTAGATGTTTGTAATTGATAACTACCCAAGGTGTAGGGGTGAGATAAGTAATGAAATGAAAAAATTTGTGCTAGTCTCCCATGACTAAGAGCAAACCTCCAATAGCAATAGGATGGAAAATAAAATAACAAGGAAGATTAGAGAAATAATGATAGTGAAGCCAATAAAAATGCATAGAAGGGTAGAGAAAAATGGATGTCATAGATGGGGTGAAACGAGAAATAGTTAATTGCACAAAATGTTTAAGGGAAAGAAATTAATAATTGCACCAACAAGGAATGCCAGTGGCTCCTTCCTAAAGTAGGCTCATGCCCTTTATGTGTTGACAAACCCACAAACCAAAGAGTCCGTAGGCTCTAGGAATGACAGATGGGCACAATAGTTAAGAATTCACTCAAGAATAATAATGCATCGACCAAGATACAAACTAATCATAAAATTGACAATGAGGTGGAATATGGAAAGAGAAGAGAGAATGGAATGGAATCCCAAAATCAAGGTTGTGTAAAGTCCCTTGTGTAGTATGTGATTAAGATGACTTAATAAAATTCAGCCCAAATCTAGATTAAAACTATCCACATCCAGTGACCTCAAATCAACACACTTGACCAACCCATCCTCCTAAAGCAACAAGAATGCATTCATAGAGAAACCACCATCCCAAAGAGAGAAGAATAGAGAAGCAGGAAGTGAGAAAGGGCCTTCGATAGAGGGGACCTTCAAGCATGGGTAGCATGTCTTTCTAGTGCCATAACTAGTGCTTGTAGCCCATATTTTGTTATTATGTCTATGGGGGTGTGCTTTGAATTCCCACCCATTTTTTTTTGAGTGAGAACCATACCATGTAAAGACTTATTTGATTCATTCAACTTCCTAAGATTAGTTGATAGTGGGATAGTGGAAAACCTATGAAAAACATTCAAGTACCCAAGAGAGTAGCCAACACAAACATGTTGAATTCCCTTGAGGTCACACCCTTTTCAATCCATTTGAATCTTTCCTTGGTTTGAAGAATATGAAGCCACCAATTCATTAATAGGTTTGCTTAGAAAAAGGGACAATATAGTTCCAAAAACAAGGGAGACCATAGAGTTGAGTGGATGAATGGATGACATGGACTCATTGCCTATTTTATCAAAAGAAACCATATCTTAGCATAAACATTGNATTGCCTATTTTATCAAAAGAAACCATATCTTAGCATAAACATTAAGAGTCAAAGATAAAAACCAAACATTAGCGAGCAACACTATTATAGTGTGATCCACTGTCATGAGCACTTATTATGTGATGAGTGAGAATGAATCAAACAAAATTTAATAAAGAAATAAATAGTAAAAATGTTAACAATGGTGTAAAACAAAAATAAGTAAATATGAAAAAAATGTGTAAAACAAAAACAAAAAATGTGTAAAACAAAAACATGAAAGAAACTAAGGGCTTAGGATAACTAGCATTGGTGGCCATCTCCCCCATGACTGAGTTGGAAGGAGGAGATCTGAAATAATGAGCAAGGTTGTCCATCAATATAGGTAGTGCTAGTACTAGCCATTTTGGGCTTGTGGAAAGGTTTAGTTTGCTAGATGTTGACCAATAATTTCTTATCCAAGCTTTCAAGTTTACAGATCATCATAGCCCCTAAAGGAAAAGTTTCATGAATGATATAAGGTCCTTCCCAAAACATTTGAAATTTAGTTCATTATTTTACATGTGTGGGATTCCAATAAAGAACCATATCTCCTGGTTGATATTTGACTTTTTTAATTTTTAGGTCATGACCTTGTTTGTTGAAGGCCTTGTGCAGTTCATTGGATAATAGGGCTACTAATCGATTTTCATCTAGTAAGTTAAGATTCATTAACCATTCTTTCTATGCTAGACTAAGGTCAAGGTTAAGGTTACATGATGTAGATAGTGTATGAAGCTCTGCTTGGATAGGAAGTGTTGGAATTTTATCGTACACTAACTCATAGGAAGAGTAGCCTATAGGGAGTTTCCATGTGGAGCGGTATGCCTAAAGAGCATCATTCAGTTTGGTGCTCCAGTCTCACCTATATTTGTTAATGGTTCATGTCAAGATTTTTGTGATTTCCCTATTGGTGACTTTGGCTTGACCATTTTCTTGAGAATGATATGGTGTCGTCAATTTATGCTTGACTCTTAAGCATTGCATCAACTTTCAAAAAGTTGCACTTGTCAAATGTGTACCATTATCAGAAATGAGTGCATGAGGCATGCCAAACTTGTTTACGATTTGTTGTTGAACAAATATTGTAGCAGTAGATGATGTACAATCAATAACAGGGGTTGCTTCTACCCACTTTGTAAAATAGTCAACAACAACAACAATGTATGCTTTTCCATTGGACATCAGTGTAGTAGGCCCCATAAAATCAATACCCCATATGTTGAAGGGTTCTAAGGGTTGAATCCATTGTTGTGGACCCTCCATTCTAGCAGTCATTTCCCCATAGCATTGGTAGTGCTGACAAGATTGGAAAATATATGGTCATCCCAAAATAATGTAGGCCAATAATATCTTGCAAGAAAGATTTTAATGGTTGTTTGTCTCCTAGTGTAATGACCCCCACAAGGGCCCTCATTAGCATCTTGGAGAATTTGCAATTAATCTACATCAGGAACACACCATTGGACCAAGCCATTAGAATATACCTTGTAAAGGTGTCCATTAATTTCCATGAAATGTTTGACTCAGTGGAGAAACTATTGTTTCTTTTCCATGTCCAGGCCTTGTGGTGTTTCTTATGTGAGAAGATAGGTAAGAATGCTACTATACCAATTTGTATCTGTGGGTGATTGATTGTCTATTACACCTACAAAGAGGAGTTTATTAGGGAAGTGATCAGAAATTGGCTATTTTTCCTCTTTGTTTTTCCACTGCAACCAAGATAAATGATTGGCAACAACATTCTCAGTGTCTTTATGATCGATCATCGTAGGATTTAACTCTTGCAAGATCACAAGCCATCGTATGATGCAAGAGCTCACCATTGGTTTATTTATAAGGACCAAATTGCACTATGATCTATGTGTACAAATATCTTATAGCCTAATACATACTGCCTAAATTTTTCTAGTGTAAACACCACAACCATTAACTCTTTTTCTATTGTGGTGTAACTGAGTTGTGCACCAACAATACTTCAACTTGCACAATGAATCTAATAGGGATGTTTTTGGTCATCTAAATATGTAAGTATGGCTCCTAAAGAAAAATTAGATGTGTTAGTCATTATATGAGATGGTTTGGATTAGTCAGGAGCTTGTAGAATGGGTGTTTCTACTAGCTTCTACTTTAAGGTTTGGAAAGCTAACTCACATTCCTTGGTCTATTCAAAGGGTATGTCCTTTTTTGTTAATTCTACCAATGATTTTTTAATCTTAAAATTTTTTTTTAATGAAGTTTCTATAATAGCCAGTATGTCTAAGGAATGATTGAACATCTTTTATGGTTTTAGATTGATGAGTGATTCCATGGATGACTTTAATTTTTTCAAGATCTACCTCCATCCTTGTTTGTGAAATTTTATGCCCTAATACAATGCCCTTTTGGACCGTTAAGTGGCTTTTCTGCCAATTAAGCCTTAGGTTGGTTTCAACACATTGTTTCAATACTTTCTCTAAGTGATCCAATTCTTATTCAAAGTCTACTTCGTAGGTGGATAAATCATCCATAAAAACCTCCACACCATTCCCTATTTGCTGCTGAAATATACTAACCAGATGTTGAAATGTTATTGGAGCATTGCACAAGCCAAATGGCATCTGCCTATATGAAAATATCCCCCAAGGACTCATGAATGTAGTCTTGGCTTAGTCTTCTAGTGCTATTTGAATTTGATTGTATCCACTATAACCATCCAGAAAACTATAATAACAATGCCCTACAATGGTATCTAAAACTTGGTCAATGAATGGAAATGGGAAATGGTCTTTAAATGTTGCCATGTTTAATAGCCTAAAGTCTATACACACCCCCCATTTACCACCTTTTTTAGGCACAATGACTAATGGACTAATCCATTCACTGTCAACAATGGGTTAGATGAACCCAACCTTTAAAAGTTGTTCAATTTCTTCTTTAACTACTTGCTTAAGCTTTGGGTTTAGCTGTCTTTGTGGTTGTCATTGAGGCTTCATAGAGGGGTCACTGTAGATTCTATGTTGGCATATCCTAGGATCTATTCTAGTTATTTCTAGATATGACCAAGCAAAGAATTTTGACCATTTGTTCACCATCTTCAATAATCTTTCTTTTTGTTGAAGAGTGAGCTTAGCGTTAATGATTATTGATTTTCCATTCTTGAGAAATGTATACTCCATATGGGTGGAAAATGATTTTAACTCAAGGGGCTCTTGCTTAAACTCGTTAGGGATTTTCAACTTCCCCCGGTTGATATTTTCAGTGTTAGTACTTGGAAGTTGATGATGGACTTGCTCCAATGCATCTATGCTATCAATATAGGCACAAGTCAAGCTATTAGTTGATACCATGCATATAGTTGAATTTCTCTCTTGGTCAACTATCAACCACTGGGTGTCTTCCTATCTTGTGGCTACTACATACATGCATCTTTGTATGTCAATCACTTGTGCACACTGGTTGCATGCAAGCAATGTTAACCATTGTACAAACTAAGACTTTTGCACATAGTTGCACCTTGTGTCACTGTATGCAATGCATGGAACTTTCTTCTTCTTGATCTTTTCAAATGTATTTTCTTTTGATATCTTTAGGAAAAGATCACATATTCCTAAGTGCACATCAATCGTACTTAGCCATGCTCTTCCCATTATGATTAGAAAGTCTCCCTTATAGTTGTTGACTTGGATCACTAGGAAATTGACTGGATACGACCACCAAAAAATAGTGGTGAAAATGTCCTCCACTAGTCTCAATGGGATAGTGATCGACTAATTGGCCAACTCTAGACGAATTTTACTCTTTTTTAGTAAAGGAAGGTTCCAAGCTTTGTACATTTTTTGAGAGATTAAGTTAACACCAAAACCTGAATCCAAGAAAATTTTGCAAGCCTCATTTCCAGTGATATGAAAATATATAAGAGGATGTCAAAAATTAGAGAATTTCCTAGGAAGATAACTAGCTTTAATCTAATCAATGATGGCATGGGTTAACATAACAGTGTGCATTGGGTGTAGTTTTTGGTTCAAAGGAAGCTCCGAAGATTTGAATAATGGCAAGGTGTTTGGACAATTAGCTACTTGTGGTTGTAAGGACTTGGTTGGATTGCTGGTTCTAAAGAAAGGTCTCTTATTTAATCAGTTGTCCAAACCAATAGTAGGTTGAGGATTGACAACCCTTATAGCATTATGTTGCTGTGGCTAGGCAAGAAGCTTACCCTACATAGTTAGAGCTGGTGGTAATGGAGCTAAGGGTGGAAGAGATGTAGACAAATGACAGGGATAGTATGTATGTGGAACATCACCCTAAGGAGAAGAAGTTCTATAGTACTCAGGGGCCTGGTAGTGAGGTTGAAGAGCTACGTGACTAGTAGAGTCATGTGGAGAGATCAACTACTAAACGTAATACCCATATGGATTAGGTTGATGGTAAGGATACTGTTGATATGGTGGTGGCATTCCCCATGATTGTGGATGTTGCCACCATTGATACTGTTCATTTGGTTGTGGTGGAGCTCCACTTGAATAATATGTCAAACATTGGTGGAACTGCCTAGGGTTACCTTGAGGATAAGGTAACCTTCTGGGTGTCTACTGTCTATTTAATTGTGGGTTTAGTGCATACATCCTAGACTCTTGTAGATGTGACACCACTAGGTAACATCCCTTAGGATGGTCATATTGATAAATCTCACATCCATCATCATTGTCCATGTCTAAATTCACAACCTCTTCAATGATGACAACCTTGCCCTTACCTTTGTTATGTGTATACTCAGCTTCTTTCTTTTTTTCTCCTCTCTTGGTCACTACTTGGTTTTCTAGACTCTTCTACTATTTTTAGGATAGCTTGAAATTTGTCATCTAGGGAGTTCCACATTTGATCGATCTTTTCCAATACTTCTGATGCAAATTTTTGAATGGGAAAAGTCTTTCTATTCACCATCTCTTCAAGTACATCTTCACAAAATCTGATTTCTTTCTTTTGGAGGGAAGGATCTCTATTGTACTCCTGTGCACTTTCTCGTTTCCTCAACTCACCTTCCACCTTGGCAACTTGCTCCAATAATCTTTGTATTTGATGGGCTCTTAGCTTGGATAGCCTTCCTTGGGCATAAGTCCCAAGGGTTCTTCGCATTTCGTACCTAAGCCCATCTATGAGATGGCGTAGTTGTTCCTTCTATGAGTAACCATGGCCATGGAAATGATGTAATAATGTATAATATAGGTCCATGGTAGCATCCAAGGGTTTGTGTCCTCCTTATTTTCATCCTTGGATTTACTTATACAGGTTGGACACCCAAGAGTATGTTTGATACATATCATTGAATAGTTCTAACATGGTACTCCATTGATGAATGAATTTTGGTTCTATGGACTGGTACCAGCTTTTCGCTTCCTTGATCAGTGTTCATGAAAAGAACTTTAGCTTTTGCCACTCATTTTCTATATTTTGCAAAGCACATGCATCATAAAATGCTTGTAGATGGTTTTTAGAATTAGCATTGTATCCCCCTCCAAATCGTGGGATGTTATTCATGTCTAGTATTTTGATCCTACTATCTTTCTGGTGCCTTGTTGAGATCCTAATGGCTTTTGTTATATCTAACATACTTTGGGTGGCAAGTAGGGGTTCATTGTGATCATGCTATCTATGGCATCTATGATTCCTATGCTATTTCCTACTCTTCCTTCTTTCATGATGTGTCTCTCTAGACTACCCTCATCCCCTTTCTTGATTGTTTTATTTGTGATTTCTATTTTTCTTACCCTTGTCCTCATGTTCTTACCCTTTGCAACTACGTTAAGATCCAAAAAGAGAGGATGAAGGAGATGATGAAGGTGAAGAGGAAGGAGGATTGGCACCATGACAGTGCCTGTCATCTTCTCTTCAGTAGTCGCAACCTCAATCGTGGTTACGATCGGAATGTCCATCATCATCGTGTGTTCATGTTCCTTTCTCAAACCCTTTGTGTCCATTAGTATCAGAACTTGGGTTATGAATAGTTAAGTGAATATTCTGATACACAACTCCTTAACTGAAGTCAACAAGAGGAATATCATTTTGTGGAAAACCTCTCAAGGCAGGTTCACCACCCTTGTTTTCACTTAGGACATACAAGACATCCTAAGACCACTTCCCCTTCACAAATTTGTAATGTCTCTCTTGTTGCAAATCCCTCTGGTGTTGTGCCTCTGTGGTTTGATAATATATTAAATCTTGCTCATGCACAACATACTCCGATTGTAAGTGCTACATACCAATTTGTGTAAGAGCACGAAGAAGCATGCCTAGTATTGAGCAATTAGGAGGTAACACTATGTTACCTTCTAAATCATGTCATTATAGTTACTCATCCTAGTGGAGGATAAAGGTAAATTTTGATATATACTCATTAGGAAGAGCGTATACTATGCAAAACTATTGGGGCACTAGCGAATCATCATGTGCACCCTGCCTCCAATTGTTCATGGTGTTGAACCTAGTTGGTGAAGCACTCTCATAAGAAGAAGGAGATACGATTGATTATTCAGTGTGCGATAACCTTTTCTTGTAATTGTAGGATAGTTAACTCTAAGGGTTCATTTCAACAATGGAAGGATTTCCTAAGTTCTAATCAACACACAAACAACAAAATCCCTAGCAACGACGCCAATGATGAGAGGCGAGGTACCCCTATGCCCAACCATACAAATATGAGCATTCATACATGATCCAATCGAACTCCAAGGATTAATTGATTATGCACCTACATAGAACAAGGATAAGTTATGCAATTGTTTTCTTTCCAAGCTTACTTGTATGGCTCAATTGTATGGTTAACTAAACTCGAGGTATGTGTTTTTTATTATTTTATGTTTTATTTTCTTGATGCTTAAAAGAGAGGAATGAGGTAATTTAATAACTAATTTGATTTAACTAGTTAACTATTCTCTAACTAGTCCTAACACTAGCATCCATTCCCACTATCTAAACACATCCTGAACCAGTGTAACACTACTGGGATTACCAAACACTAGTCGTTACTAGGTTACCAAGTGTTCCCATGTATGCTCAAAGTGGTCATGCTGAGTGTGCTAATTCATTGGTAATTGAAAATTAATAATTCTATGAAATAACATTAAGTAACTATTGAAAGCATTAAATAATAGTAAATAACATGAAATGCAGTAATTAAGCTATTCTGAGTGTTGCAAGGTTTCTCACAAAGTTCATCTTTATTTCTGGACACAAGGTGTGCTTAGGTACACAATTCTTGAATAAAGATCCATTCACTTTATGACTCCTACTGTGGGCACTTAGAAATAATTCCAACTTTGGAAGGGAAAAATTGCAAGAGTTCGGTTAAGGGAATAAAAACTAATACCAAACCAAGTTCCCTTGTCTCTTATTTATAGGCAACGAGACAAGTTCTGATATCGCATGTCCGATATCGCGTCGACATCTCTAATATTGTGCATCCAATATCGAGGGTCTAATATTGAGGATCTGATATCAAGGATCTAATATCGAGACTCATCATTGGTCATAACACATGGTGGATTAAATTTAGTTCTACAATCCATGTTACTAATTCCTTGTAGGGGGTGCAAAACATAAGAATGCTAGTGGAAATTGAGTTGTGCGTCTATTTAGGTAATAAGATGTACTCACGTGTGGAGGTAGTTAGAACATGAAAATTAGTTTTAAGTAGTGGTTTTGTTTTGGAGTTTGAAAAGACATTTTATATTCTAATATTTTCAAGGAATTTAATTTCTATTTCAAGGCATGTATCATTGGGATATTCCTTTAATTTTTTAACACTATATTCATTTTATATTATAGATCTAAACTTATTGGAAATGGTACATTGATAGATGATCTTTTCAAAATTAGTTTACAAATTGAAACTACTTATACTTATATGCATGTTCATGATAGTGTTGGCATTAAAAGATGTGTTATGAATGAATAATCCTTTATGTTATGGCATCGTAGATTAGGGAATATCTCTATTAAGAGAATAAAGAGATTAGTGAATCATGGAGTACTTAGAATTCTAGATTTTTACTTATTTTGACACTTGTGTGAACTACATGAAGGGAAAGTAGACCAATATGTTAAGGAAAGGTGCCAAGAGGAGTTCATACATATTAGAGGTCATAAATACAAATATTTGTAGTCACATATGGATGCCTATGGTCAAAATTATTTCATTAATTTTATTGATGATTACTCACAATATATGTATCTCTACCTACTTCATAACAAGAATTAAGCTTTAGATGCCTTTAAGGTATTTAAGTCTAAAGTAGAGAAATAGTGTGGTAAGAAAATCAAGATAGTGAGGTTTGATAGAGGTGGTGAATACTATGGTAGATACACTAATGATGGATAAGTGTCTATTCCATTTGCTAAGTTTCTTCAAGAGCATGAGATTTTTTCCTACTACATTATGCCTGGTTCTCCAAACTAGAATGATGAGGTAGAGAGAAGAAACTAAAATTTTTTGGACATGATGTGGAGTATGCTTAACGACTCCAACCTTTCTACATCCTTGTGGAATAAATCTATCAAGATGGTTGTGTATATATTTAACCAAGTTCCAATCAAGACTATCTCAAAGACACCATTTGAATTATGGAAAGTGATGAGCAGCAATGTATCCCTACACTCAACCATACGAATATGAGCATCCATGCATAATCTAGTCAAATTCCAAGGACTAAGTGCTTATGCACCTTTGTGCAACAAGGATGGGTTAGTTAATCATTGTCTTCTCAATCTTACTTGTATAGTGCAATTGTATGGTTAAGTAAACTTGAGGTACATGATTTTTTATAGTTTTTATATTTTTATGTCCTGGTGCCACAAAGGGAAGGGAGAGATAACTAAGTAGCTAATTTAATTTAATTTAACTACTCAAATATGCTTTAACTAGCCCTAACACTAGCATCCATTCTCACTTGCTATACACATCCTAAACCAATGCAACACCATTGGGATTACTAATCGCTAATCATTACTAGGTTACCAAGCGTTACATGTATGCTCGAAGTGATCGTACTGAGTGTGCTTACTTAGGAGAGTTGTAGGGTGAGAGAGAGAACATTAATTAACTAAGGAAAGCATTAATTAATAGTAATTAACATTAATTAATCTATTCTGAATGCTACAAGATTTATCACAAAGTTCATCTTTATTCTCGTACACAAGGTGTGCTCAGGTACACAATGCTCAAATAAAGATCTGTTCACTTTATGACTCCTACTATAGGCACGCAGAAATAATTCTAAATCTAAGAGGGAGAAAAGGAAAGATTTTGGATAAGGGACTAACTAATCTATTGCTAAACCAAGTGTGCCCACCTCTTATTTATAGGCAATGAGGCAAGTCCCCATATCGAATGCCCAATATCACGTGGAAGGCTCCAATATCATGGATCCAATATCACGGATGCGATATCGCAGTCCTGATATCATGGTTCATCATACCCCCATGACTGAATGAAAACCTATCCTTGAGTTCCTTACAAAATATTGGAAAGGTATGGGATTATTAACTGAATGACACTGATGGTGGAATGAGATGAAAAACTCAAAGTGCCTAGTAAACAGATCAACAACACATTACAACATTGGTGTTCATACCCATGGTGGTGAACACTATACATAAATGACATCTAGACTCTTATTTGATAGCTTAGAGTAAGAGAAAAGAAGATGAGGTGTGTCGTTGCCGATGTTGAGATTGTGCCTTCCATTGTTTATCCATAGCCACATGATCAAACTTGTTCCTTTCATAAATGCTCCAGCTCTAGTCCATCATGAGTGCTCCCTCCTAGCCTAATCCATTGTTCGTATGATCACCATCTGCACACACAACACAATCATGAATTAGCAAGGATAGATAAGCCATCATGTAGTTGATACCTTGCCTCGATATAAAGCGCATTAGCTAAGTTTTCATTATGGCAGATACTAGGTTAGAGGTTTATTACTGGTGACTACTTGAGGTGTAGGGATGAAACAAGTAGTAGAACAAAAAAAATTGTGATAGGGCCACCACGACTAAGAGTGAACCTTCGATAGCAATAAGATGGAAAAAATAGAAGGAATAAGAAATATGGGAAAAATAACAATGGCAACACCAATAAAATGGATGTCATGGATGGGGATGAAAAAAAAATTGCTTATTGTAAGAAATGTTTAAGGAAAAGAATTTAACAATTGCACCATAAAGGAATGTTAGTGGGTCCTCCCCAAAGTAGGCTCATGCCTTTTATGCCCTGAAAAACCCACAAACCAAAGAGTCCATAGGCTCTAGGAATGACACATGGAACAAGGGTTAAAAGATTACCCACAAGAATTTATGAAGAAAAAAAAATGCATTAACCAAGATATAGACTAATGGTAAAATCAGCAATGAGGTGGAAAATGGAAAGAAGGATGGAGAGGAGAATATGGAATGAAATCCCAAGAGCAAGGTTGTGTAAAGTCCCTTGTATATTTTATGGTTAAGGTAACTGAGTAGAACTCATTTCAAATATGGACTCAAACCAACTACATCCAGTGACCTCACATCAAGACGTTTGACCAATCCATCCTCTTTAAGCAACAAGAATGCTTCCCCAAAGAGTCACCACTATTCCAAGGAGAGCAAGATGGAGAAGTAGGAAGCAAGAAAGGGCCATAGTTAGAGGGAACCTTTAGGCATGGGTAACATGTCTTTCTAGTTCCATAACCAATGCTTGTAGCCCCATATTTCTCTATTATGTCTAAGGGGTGTGCTTTGAATTCCCATGTTTTTTCCTTCTTCTTTTTTGCATGAGAACCACGCCATGCAAAGAATTATTTGATTCATTCAACTTCCTAATGTTTGGTCATCGGTGGAATGGTGGAAAATCCATGAAAAGCATCCAAGTACCCAAGAGAATAGCCAACACAAGTGCATCAAATCCCCTTGAAGTTACATCCTTTTCAACCATTGAGTCCTTCATTGGTTTGAAGAATACGAAGCCACCAATTTATTAACAAGTTTATTTAGAAAAAGGGACAATACAGGTCCAAGCCAAGGGAGACCATAGAGTTGAATGGATGAATGGACGGTGTGGACTCATTGCCTGTTTTATCAAAAGAACCATATCTTAGTATCAACATTGAAAATCAAAGGCAAAAACCAAACATTATCAACCAACATCATTATAATACATGGGAACTTATTGTAAGATAAATAAAAGTAAATCAAACAAAGAAATAGTAAAAATATAAATGATGGTGTAAGACAAAAAATAAGTAAAATTGAAAAATGTGCAAAACAAGAATGTGTAAAACAAAAATACAAAAGAAACTAAGGGGTTTGAATGGTTAGCATTGGTGGCCATATCCCCCACAACTGACGTGATAGGAGGCAATCCAAAATAGGGAGTAAGGTTGTCCACCAACAAAGGTAGCATTTGTACTAGTTATCCTAGGATCATGGAAAGGTTTGGTTTGTTGGACGTTGACTAATAGTTTCTTGTTTGGGGTCTCAAGTTTGTAAATCATCATGGCCCCTAAAGGAAAATTTGCATGAATGAAATAAGGTCCTTCCTATAGCATTTGAAATTTGGTTCATTGTGGCACATGTGTGGGATTCCAGTAGAGAACCTTATCTCCTAGTTGATATTTAATTTTTCTAATCCTCAGGTCATGATGTTGTTTATTGAAGGCCTTGTGCAATTTGTTAGATGACAAGGTGACTAATTGGTTCTCATCTAGTAAGTTAAGGATCATTAACCATTCTTCTTGTGCTAGATCAAGGTTAAGGTTGAGATCACATGCCATAGATAGTGTACGAAGTTATGCTTGAATGGAAAGCATTCAAAGTTTCTTGTATACTAACTCATAGGGAGAGTAGCCTATAGGGAGTTTCCATGTGGAGCAATATGCACAAAGATCATTGTTTAGTTTGGTGCTCCAATCTTGCCTATACTTACTAATAGTTCTTGTCAATATTTTTGTAATCTCCCTATTGGTGACTTCAGCTTGACCATCTGCTTGAGGGTGGTATGGTGTAGTCAGTTTGTGTTCAACCCCAAAGCATTGCATTAGCTTTCAAAAATTTGCACCTATAAAATGTGTGTCATTGTTAGAAATAAGTACACGAGACATGCCAAACCTGTTTACGATTTGTTGTTAAAAAAATTGTGCAGTAGTAGATGATGTACAATCCTTAACAGTAGCTGCTTCTGCCCATTTTGTAAAGTAGTCAACAATAATAATGATGTAGGCTTTTTCATTGGACATTGGTATAATAGGCCCCATACAATAAACTCCCCATATATCGAAGGGTTCTAAAGGTTGAATCCATTGTTGTGGGCCCTCCATTCTAGCAGTCATTCCCCCATCACATTGATAGCACTCACAAGATTGGAAAAAATGATGGGCATCCTGAAACAATGTAGGCCAATAATATCTTGCAAGTAGGATTTTAAGGGTTGTTCATCTCCTGGCATAATGACCCCCATAAGAACCCTCATGAGCATCTTGGAGAACTCATAATTAATTTATATTGGGAACACGTTATTAGGACATACTTTATAAAGTTGCCCATTGATTTCCATAAAATACTTGGCTCGGTGAAGAAACTATTGTTTCTTTTTAATGTCTAACCCTTATGGTGTTTGTTGTGTAAGGAGATAGGTGAGAATACTACTATACCAATTTGCCTCCATGGTCAATTGATTAGCTACTACACCTACAAAGAGGAGTTTATCAGGGAAATGATCAAAAATTGGATACTCATCTTCTTTATTGTCCCATCGCAATTGAGATAAATGTTTAGCAACTACGTTCTTGGTGCCTTTACGATCAATTATCATAAGATAAAACTCTTGTAAGATTACAAGCCATCATATAATGCAAGGGCTCACCGTTGGTTTATTCATTAGGAACCATATTGCACTATGATCCATGTGTATAAATACCTTATAGCCTAATACATAGTGCCTAAATTTTTCCAATGCAAACACTATAGCCATTAACTCTTTCTCTATTGTAGTGTAGTTAAGTTGTGCACTAGAAATACTCCTATTTGCACAGTGGATGTAATAAGGACATTTTTTATCATTTTACTGTGTAAGTATGACTCCTAAGGCATAGTTGGATGTGTCATTCATTATATGGAATGGTCTAGACCAGTCAAGAGCTTGTAGAATGGGTGTTTCTACAAGTTTTTATTTTAAAGTTTAGAAAGCTAGTTCACATTCCCTGGTTCATTCGAAAGGTACATCCTTTTTCATTAGTTCAAACAATGGTTTTGCAACCTTTAAAAAGTTCTCAATGAATCTTCTATAATAGCCAGTGTGTCCAAGGAATGACTGAATATCTTTTACAGTTTTAGGTTGCCAAGTGATTCCTTGGATAACTTTAATCTTTTTGGGGTCTACCTCTATCCCTGTTTGTGAAATCTTATACCCTAATATGATATCTTCTTGGACCATTAAATGGATTTTTTTTCCAGTTGAGCCTTAAATTGGTTTCTACACATCATTTTAGTACTTCCTCTAACTGGTCCAAGGCTTGATCAGAGTTCACTCCATAGGCGGAGAAGTCGTCCATGAAGACCACACTGTTTCCTATCTATTGCTAGAATATTCTTATAACTAATCATTGAAACATTTCAGGGGCATTGCACAAGACAAACAACATCTATTTGTATGCAAATGTTCCCCAAGGACTAGTGAATGTAGTCTTGGCTTGGTCTTCTAGGGCTATTTATATTTAGTTGTACCCACTGTACCCATCTAGAAAACTATAGTAGCGATGCCCTAAAATGGTGTCTAATAGTCAACTAATGGCAATAGAAAGTGGTCTTTGAATGTTGCCATATTCAGTAGCCTAAAATCTATGCACACTCCATTTACTTCCCTTTTTAGGCACAATAACTAAGGGACTAACCCATTCACTATCAGCAATAGGGTATATGAACCCAACTTTTAAGAGCTATTTGATTTCTTCCTTAACCACTTGCGTAAGCTTTGGGTTAAATCGCCTCTGCGGTTGTCTTCGAGGATTCATGGAGGGGTCAATGTAAATTCTATGTTGGCATATTCGAGGATCTATTCCTATTAATTTAGGATATGACCAAGCAAAGGCTTTCAACCATTTATTTATTACCTTTAGCAGTCACTCTTTTTGTTGAGAAGCGAGCTTAGCATTAATAATTACCAATTTTCTATTCTTGAGAAATATGTATTCCATACTGGTGGAAAATGATTTTAACTCAAGGGGCTCTTGCTTAAACTTATTAGGGATTTCCAACTTCCCTCAGTTGGTATTTTCAAGGTCAAGACTTGGAAGTTGGTGATGGACTTACTCTAATGTGTCTATGCTATTGATGTAAGTGCAAGTCAAACCCTCAATTGGTTCCATGCATATAGTTAAACTGCTATCTTGATCAACTATCAGCCACTGGGTGCCTTCTTGTCTTATGGCTATTGCATACATGCATCTTTGTATATTAGTTACTTGTGCATACTAATTGCATGCAGGAAATGTTAAACATTGCACAAACCATGAATTCTACATGAAATTACACCCTGTTTCACTGTATGTGATGCATGGAACTTTCTTCTTCTTGATCTTTCCAAACGTATTTTTCTTTGATATTTCCAGGGAAAGATCATGGATTCCTAAGCATGCATCGATTGTGCTTAGCCATGCTCTTCCCATTATGATTGGGAAGTCCCCCTTATCATTGTTCACTTGAATTACTAGGAAATTAGTTGGATATGATCATCCACAAATAGTGGTAACAATGTCCTCCACTAGTCCTAATGGGACAATGATGGACTGGTTGGCTAGCTCTAAATGAATGTTACTCTTTTTTAATGGAGATAGGTTCCAGGCCTTGTACATTTCTTGAGAAATTAAGTTAATCCTAAAACTTAAATCTAAAAGAGCCTTGCACAGTTCATTCTTAGATATTTGTAGATATATAAGAGGACTCCTAGGATCAAAGAATTTCCTAGGAAGATGGCTAGCTTTTATTCAATCGGTGACAACTGAGTTAACATGACTGTATGCGTTGGGGATGGTGTTTGTTCTGAAGGAAGTTTTGAAGTTTTGATTGGTAATGAGGCATCTAAGGGATTAGCCGCTTGTGGTTGCAAGGACTTAGTCAAATTTTTGGTTCTAAAGAAAGGTATTTTCTTCATGCAGTTATCAAAACCAGTAGTAGATTGAGAGTTAACAGCCCTTATAGCGTAACATTGATGTAGCTAGGCAGGGAGCTCACCCTGCATAGCTACAGTAGATGGTAATGGAGATATGGGTGGAAGAGATGTAGCTGGATGAGAAGGATAGTATGTTTATGAAACATCACCCCTAGGAGAAGGAGTCCTATAATACTTATAAGATTGGTAGTGAGGTTGAGGAGTGACATGACTAGTAGAGTTATGTGGAGAGGTCGATTGTTGCACATAATATCCATATGGGTTAGGTTAACGATAAGGATATTTTTGCCATGGTGGTGGCATTTCCCATGATTGTGGGTGCTATCACTATTGATAATGCTCAGTTGGTTGTGGTGGAGTTCCACTTGGATAATACGTTAAGGGTTAGTGGAACTATCTTGGGTTACCTTGAGGATAAGGTAACCTTTGGGGTGTTTTCCTTTTATTTAATCATGGGTTGAGTGCATACACCCGAGACTCTTAAAGATATGAGATTATAGGGCAACATCCCTTAGGATGGTCATATTGGCATATCTTGCATCCACTATCATTTTTTGTATTTCAATCCACAACCTCTTCGATGATGGCAACTTTGCCCTTACCTTTGTTATGTGCATATTCAACTTCTCTCTTTTTTCTCTTTTTGTGATCACTACCTTGCTCTCTAGAATCCTCTACTATTTTGAGAACGGTTTGAAATCTATTATCTAGGGAGTCCACATTTGGTCTACCTTTGTCGATACTTATGATGCCAACTTTTGAATAGGCAAAGTTTTCCTATTCACCTTCTCTTTGAGTGGTGACTCTTCTTCATCCTCACAAACTCTTATTTCCTTCTTTTGGAGGGAAGGATCTCTATTATATTCCTCTGCACTCTTTTTTTTCCTTAGCTCACCTTCCTCTTTAGCAAATTGCTCCAATAATCTCTATACTTGATGGGCCCTAAGCTTGGATAGTCTTTCTTGGGCATAAGTCCCAATGGTTCTTCGTGTTTCATGCCTAAGCCCATCTACTAGGTAGGTTCACCACCCTCATTTTCATGGGAACATTTTTTCATGGGAAACCTCCTAAGGTAGGTTCACCACCCTCATTTTCACTTGGGACATGTGGGATATCCTAAGACCACTTTCCCTTCATAGACTTGTGATGTCTCTCCTATTTTCAGCCCCTTTGACATTGTGCCTTTTTGGATTGATACTCTCTTGAGTTGTGTTCATGCACAATGTATTCTACTTGTAAATGCTACATGCTAATTTGTGTGAGAGCATGAAGAAGCGTGCTCGAGACTGAGTGATTAGGAGGTAACACTATGTTACCTTATAAATCTTGCCAATGTAATTATTCATCTTGATGGAGGATAAAAGTAAAGTTTGGTACATATTCATTGGGATGAACATATACCACATGGAACCGTTGGGGTACTAGAGAATCATCATCATGTGTACTATGCCTTCGATTATTCCCTATATTAGACCTAGGTGGTGAAGCACTTTTGTAAGAAGAAGGAGACATGATTGTCTATTCAGTGTGAAATATTCTTCTTTTTAATAATTGTAAGATAACTAACCCTAAGGGTTTGTTTCAATGATGAGAAATATTTCCTAAGTTCTAATTAGCACACAAAAAATAAAGTCCTTGGCAACAGGGCCAATGATGAGCAGTGAGGTATTCCTACACTTAACCATATGAATACAAGCATCCTTGCATGATCTAGTAAAATTCCAAGGACTAAGTTCTTATGTACCTTTGTGGAATAAGAATGGGTTAGTCAATCATTATCTTCTCAAGCTTACTTGTATAGCACAATTGTATGGTTAAGTAAACTTGAGGTACATGATTTTTTATAGTTTTTATGTTTTTATGTCCTGGTTCTACAAAGGGAAGGGAGAGATAACTAAGTAACTAATTTAATTTAATTTAACTACTCAACTATGCTTTAACTAGCCTTAACACTAGCATCCATTCTCACTTGTCATACACATCCTAAACTAGTGCAACACTACTGGGATTACCAAATGCTAATCTTTACTAGGTTACCAAGTGTTACATGCATGCTCAAAGTGGTTGTATTGAGTGTGCTTACTTAGGAGAGTTGTAGGGTAAGAGAGAGAACATTAATTAACTAAGAAAAGAATTAAGTAATAGTAATTAACATTAATTAATCTATTCTAAATGCTACAAGGTTTATCACAAAGTTCATCTTTTTTGCTGTACAGAAGGTGTGCTCAGGTACACAATGCTCGAATAAAGATCCATTCACTTTATGACTTTGTAGGCACGAAGAAATAATTCTAACTCTGAGAGGGAGAAAAGGTAAGATTTTGGGTAAGGGACTAACTAATCTATTGCTAAACCAAGTGTGCTCACCTATTATTTATAAGCAATGAGGCAGGTCCCAATATCGGATGCTTAATATCATGTGGAAGGCTCTGATATCGTGGACCCGATATCGTGGTTCATCAGAAAGGTTGGAAACCAAGTTTGTAGCATATACATGTTTGAGGATGCTCATCTAAAGTAAGAGTCTATAATCCACAAGAAAAGAAGCTAGACCCAAGGATCATAAGTGGGCATTTTTTTGGATATATTGAATGATCTAAGGAATATAGATTTTATTGTCCATCACATACTACTAGGTTTATGGAATCAAGAGATGCTAAATTTCTTGAGAATGACATGATTAGTGAAAGCAGTTGATCCTAAAATACTATTCCTAAGAAAGATAATGCAAACACTAAACCCACTACTTCAAGTGATAGATTGATTGTTGTACAAAATACACCTAGAGCACAAATGCATGATGAACAACAACTAGTCATTGAAGTTTCACAAACTACTGATCAAGAAGTAGATCTAGCTAAATAATAGATACCAGAACCTATTGAACATGCTATTGAACAACATGATCCTTAGGAGAATGATGAATCAACATTAAAGAGATGTACTAGAGTTAGGTGATTAGTGATTTCTAGAAACCATATAGTGTATCTACAAGAGTTTGACTACAACATAGGAGTTGAAAATGATCCCAAAACATTTTCACAAGCCATGAGTTATAAGGAATCTGACTTGTGATATGATGCCATGAAAGATGAGATGAACTCTATGTCATCTAATGGAGTCTAGGATCTTTTCAAGTTTCCTAATGGTGTAAAAGCCATTGGATGCAAATGGGTCTTCAAGACAAAGAAAGACTCATTAGGTAACATTGAAAGATATAAGGTAAGAGTTGTTTCTAAAGGGTTCACTCAAAGAGAGGGAATAGATTACACTAAGACCTTTTCTTTTGTATTTAAGAAGGACTCCCTTCTTGTGATTATGACATTGGTTTCCCATTTTGATTTTGAATTACATCAGATGGATGTGAAAATGACATTCCTCAATGGTGATCTAGAGGAAGAGGTCTATATGAAACAACTTAAAGGATTTATCTCTAGTGGTGGTGAGCAATTGGTTTGTAAGCTCAAGAAATCCATATATTAACTGAAATAGGCCTTCCATCAATGATATTTAAAATTCCATGATGTCATCACTTCATTTGATTTCGATGAGAACATCATGGATCAATGTATATACCAGAAGGTTAGCAAGAGAAAAATCTATTTCTTTTTCCTATATGTGGATGATATCCTTCTTGCAACCAATGATACTGGATTTCTATATGAGGTGAAATAATTTCTTTGTAAGAACTTTACATGAAGGATATGGATTAGGAATCTTATATCATTGGAATTAAGATCCATAGGGATAGATCTAGATGTATTCTAGGACTATCACAAGAAACCTATATCAATAAAGCTTTAGAGAGGTTTTGAATGAAAGACTGTTCATCGAGTATAGCATCCGTTATAAAGGGTGATAGGTTCAATTTGAACCAATGTTCCAAGAATGATTTAGAGAAAAGGTAGATAAACATCATTCCATATGCTTCAGCCATTGGAATCCTAATGTATGCTTAGGTCTACATAAGACCTAACATTACATTTTCTATGGGAATGTTGGGAAAATATCAGAGTAATCCAAGATTTCACTATTAAAGAGCTGCAAAGAAGGTGATGAGGTACCTTCAAGGTACAAAAGATTACATGCTTATGTATAGAATAACTGACAATCTAGAGGTGATTGGTTACTTTGATTCAAACTTTTCTAGCTATGTTGATTCAAGGATTCAACATCTGGTTATGTTTTTATGCTAGTTGGAGGAGTTGTATCCTGGAAGAGTGAAAAGAAAACTTTGGTTGCTACTTCCACAATGGAGGCAAAGTTCATTTCTTGTTTTAAAGCTACTTCACATGGTGTATGGTTAGACCTTAGAATTGTAGATTTTGTATCTAGGCCATTAAGAATATTTTATGGCAATTTAGCTGTTGTCTTTATGGCTAAGAATAATAAGAGTGACAATCAAAGTAAATACATTGACATAAAGTACTTAGCCATAAGGGAATGTATTAAGAAAAAGAAAGTGGTCATTGAGCATATAAGCACTGCATTGATGATAGCCAATTCTTTAACAAAAGGAATGTCACTGAAGTCATTTAAGGATCATGTAGTTCAAATGGGACTTGGTTTCACAATGTAATTTATTTTCACATACAATTTTATAGTCTTAATGAAACTCTTATTTAATTGTAATGTTTTCTCATATTCAGTTTGCACATATAGTTATGAAAAAATTTACGTATGGCATGACCTAAAATAAAAATTGGGTTTATTCATAAAGTTTAGTTACAATATAGGAAATTAAAAAAACTAACACCATGATTCATGTATTTATTTCTTTAAAGTTGGGCTTGAGGGATATTAGCTTAAATATGAAGACCAAGTGATAGAATGTAACCATTTGAGAAGTAATACATGGAAGATAATACTCACGTTTAGAAAAACTAACACCATGATTCATGTATTTATTTCTTGAAAGTTGGGTTTGATGGATATTAGCTTAAATATGAAGACCAAGTGGTAGAATGTAACCATTTTCATGTTATGGAAAACAAATAGTTATAATTGTTTATGCATTATTGAAAATTTTAATGTAACCATTTACATGTTATGGAAAAGAAATAGTTTCAATATAACCATTTACATGTTATTGAAAGTTTCAATGTAATCGTTTACACATTATGGAAAACAAATAGTTACAAATTTCAAATGAACTAAATTTGTTGTAACTATTTTTACAAGAATGGTCTTATATTTTCCATTTAAACTAGAAGTTAATCCTTGGTAACTAATTTTCTAGCCTATAAAATGTTCTTAACGGGACAACAAATAGACACCAAAAGATATCAAATTCACGACAAAGTTACAATTTTTTTTAGGTTCCTCTCACAAACACTTAGAGTTGGCATATGCAATCATTGTTGATCATTAGTGTGATAGAAGAATCCAAAACACTCTCCGAAACATGTTCATGTAGTCCAAATGAAAGCATTAATGGCTAGAGGTCAATTTTTGGTTTATTTCCACATTTCAATGATTTTGTGCAATTCAGTTATATGCACATTTGTTGAATGTTTTACAACAATATTTTCTTACACAAGTCACTATTAAAAGTTTTGAGAAACAAACTAAAAGATTACTCATTTCTCAAATTATAAGAAAACAATCTTATTTTTTGCCTAAAACTAAGAACTATAGAATTTTTTTAGCAGTCTTTTTTCATCCTTTTTTTAAAAGAAAAAGTTTTGAATCGTCTAAAACTAACTCATAATATTTTTTTATGTCATTCATTATATTTGATATTTTAGGTTTTTGTTCTACTTTGATGACTAGAAGACTATGAAAAGCCTATATCCAATGACTAGACTTTGAAAACCATTTTTCTTAGAAAAATATGTTTCAAGGTAGTTTCCATGAAATTAGTTGATTTTGAGATAGAAAATATATGTTATTTGAGCAAATATAAAAAAAATTACTTTGATATAATGAAATATCTTAACCTTTGGCTAAAAAATATTTTTCAATTTTTTATGTTTTGAAATCAAAGTTTCATGATACTAATATAAATTACTATGCTAAATTTAAGCACATTTTAGGAAAAGGATGAAAGTTTTTGTTTTTGTTTTATAATTGGAACTTTTGATAAAATTACATATTGTAGTATATTAGGTCATTTATTTTGGAATTTTATTTTCCTATTAGAGTTATAAAGAAATAGGAAACATGCTTGATATATCATATATGAGTCACTGAACCTCTTGGAGGTTGTAAGGGATCTAGTATTGATAGTACGTGAAATGCTACTAGATTCATTAGGTAATCCTTTATGCAAAATCACCACTTCTTTGCCTTTCTATGAAATGCCTCATGATTTATATGAATCTATTACTCATGAAATTTATAGAATGTATGTTTTCATGTAAATTCTAGGCTATTTACCTCATTCCTAATTTTTTTTGAATCGTTTAAATTTAGTTTGGAAACAATGACATTTGGATGTTGTTCATTTTCATTATTTGTTAAACTTATTTTTGCTAATCGAATTTGATGATTTGATAATAGTTTTTAAGGTCTTTGATATTGATTTTTTCAATCATTGTGATGCTTTATTGATTATTCAATAGTGAACTCCCTCTTTTAATCTAGCATATCTTGAATTTTGAAAGGTTGATTGTTTTGTTGAATTGCAAAATTTTCCATTAATTTTTGAAAAATTTAAAAGAGATATTATATTTCATATTGGACTAATTAAGTATTTGAAACCCTCTCTAAAATTAATGGTTTTGGCAAAATTTGATATATGATTGAAGTTTACCTTTATTTACTTAAGTAAGAAATTCTTCTGCATGCTAGTGGAATTGATTATACACAAAAGATTATTTATTACCATCTTTCAAAGTCATGTAATTATTGTCATTGAGAGGGTCACATGTTTGATTCATGTTTTCTTATGCTACAAGAAAAGGCATTACAAGCACATCAAAACAAGCTATTGTAAATGCTTCTAAAATATTTTTTGCAAATGTCATAGATCCTACTAAGTTTTATTTTGTATATGCTACAAATCCTCAAATGATTTCTTCTATTGAGGTTTTAAAAGTGAGAACACCCTTTTCCTTTATTATTGTTCAACAAAATGTATCTTTAAGGAAGGCTCCAATGAAATTAGTTTTAAAAAATTCTTTAATGACTAATGGGAAATAAATATATGTTCCTCAAGTTTCATAGAATCCTATTGTTGATTCATATGGTTTTCAACTAGTTCTTTATAATAAAAAAAAATGTCAAGGAGGTCTATCTATTGGCGATTACATGCCAAATCTTTAGAATGAACAACATGTTCAAGAAATTTTAAATGCTAATGATTTATTGGTAGTTATTAATCAAGATATGGAGATAATATCTTTTAATAATGTTGATTTCATTGACAAGGTAAGGGCTTTCTCCCTCTTGACCTAATGTTAATATTTTTATCAAATGTTCAATTTCCTACCCCAAATAGAAGTTTTTTCATGATTTTTTGTAAGGATGAAAAACAAAAAAACATTCCAAAGATAGATAGGCCTTTTCTTTTTATTGATTTGGAGTTTCTCCTCTCTGTAGTTCTCCTTTTCTTTTGTACTTTAGATTTTTATTTTTAATATATATGGCCTAACACCCCCCATATACGAGTCACTCGACATCCTAATTTAATGTATCCTATTTAATATCTTTGAATTTGAAAATCTAGAAACTCAATCCTATAATGTTCACACAAACTAGATTCATTCATCTTTTTACATTTACAAAGATAAATTCTTCTTTATCTTCTCCAAATGTTTTTCTATAGGCATAATTTTAGCTTTACATAAGTTCAAAATTTCATTTACAGGATGATTAATTTCATTCTAGTTTATTTGTTTCTAAGTTAATAATTGTAGAATTAGTAACCTCTCCAATTCTTTTTCCATTTAGTAAAATTATTTCAAACCAAGTACAAACTTGCTTGAGAGAAACTAATGTGTTCTTTTTTTGAGTCAATCATACAGAACTTTGCTTCTATCTACATTAAATTATTTTCCAAATATAATAGTACAATTTAATTCCAAACCTAAGGAATTTAATTCTTTAATAAGTATTTGAACAAAATCTGTTCAAAATGGAATTAAGTACCTTCTTACAAGCCTTCATATGATTATCTTTAATAATAAACATCACCCATAGAACATAGGCATAACGAAAATTTTCTAAGGCCCAAGTTCCCATTTCTCCTAGTTGTTGATCCCTCCTCTAGATGTTTCTTGAATGGGTCATTGTGGAATTCATCAATAATTTCTAGTTGAACATGCATGCATTTTATCACCAACTTCATAAATTAATTTAATAATATAATCATTTCATGTTATTATAGGTTTTTTTAAAATTTATCCATTTTTTGTTAAATATTTATGTTTTTTAGAGACGCTCAAGTTCAAAAGCTCATTGATTATCTATTTTTTCACTAGCTTTATAAAGTTCAAAAAAAAAAAAAACTAGTTTTCTTGAAGCTTCTTGCTTATATCTTTCATGGAATAGTCATATTCTATAATGTTTGTTCATTAGGATCTTCAGTAAACTTAGCAAACATCCAAAAATTTGTCCTATATTCATTCGAGAGTGTATGCCCAAAGGATTCAATTCCATATTGAGAGGAATCTCATTTTGTAAAAAGGTCATATCTTGCTTAAATAATAAAATGGAAAGAATCCCCATATTTTCATGCCTCCTTGCTACGTTATCATTTACCTGCATTTTGCATTTTTCTAAAAGATATACATTGAATTTTTGTGAATCACAAGATAAATTATAATTATTTAGTTGATATAGTTTTTTCAAAACATCCTCTACTTTATCATAAATACCCTTTGTATCATCATCTTGATGGCATTTATTTTAAATTTTCTTCATAAAATGCTTGAAATTTGGACTAATTTATATAAATAACTTAACCTTTTCTATTTACTCTTAGATAAATTTATTTTATAGAAGTATAAAAAAGATCTTTTAATTATCTTAACTCTAGAAATGGAAGAAATTCTATTGGGAGAGGGATTTCAATTTACCTACTAAAACATCATTCTGTTAACTCACAAGCCTACTTTAACAAGACCATTTTTCTCCGGATGATGAAGTGAATAGATTGCTAATTAGAGTATTTCTCTTGTCATTTTCTTATACTCTACTATGAAATTTATAGTCTTATATATGATGATATGAAAAGAAATAAAACTATCTTTATATATATTAGACATTCACTAATGGGTATTGTGTCTTAAAAGTTGTATCCTTACCAAGGCATATAAGATATTAAAATATTTTTTCCATGAAAATTTCTCTACGTGGCATGGTTGTGTTATTAGCTAGAATCTATAATCTTTTTATACTTTTTCCTTGACTAACATGAGTTTTTCTTATGGATCAAAGAATTACTTTTATAATGTTAATATATTTACAATTTGATTTGTGTCTTCTTTTCTTTTGAAATAGAAATAGTTGTAGCATCACTATATTGAATCCTTCCCTCTTACATACTTATCACTAAATCTCTTGAATCTAACATTACTTGAACTTCTAAACCACTAAATCCATAGCAAGTGTGAGTCTTCATAGGGTAATTATCAATGCATATGAACTTGAACTTGGGTGACCTGTTCATGATTAGGATGAAAATTAGATGAAACCAAATATAAATATGAATTGACTAATGTTGCAAAATCAACAGATAATTTGTCGTTAGAGGTGAAATTTCATTTGACCCTAGAGCTAGTTGGTTCTTCCCAATATGCATTAAGGCACAATAGTTGACTAGACTATCTAGGGGTAAAGCACTATTTTGACATAGGTTGTGTAGGTTGTACAAACTTGAGACAAACTATGAATACTAGATATTACTCAAAATAGGGGTAAGGATTAACTAGTGAGATAATGGATGACAAGCTTCATCATCAAGAGGGAAACAACTTAGATTACTAGATAAGGCTTTTAAATGGTAGCTCAGTGGTGAAGGATATATAAGTATGAAGATAAACAAGAGGTTTGCCTAGAACCAGTCACCCTTGAAAGAGTTCATAATAGCTTACTCATTGAGCACTCTTACACTAAAGATGAATGAAACTAAGTAATCTACAAAAGCTATGAAATATCTAAAACATTGGTTAAAGACAACTATTTCTATGAAGCTTGACAAAATAGTCCTATAACTTCAGAAGAAAGGATGCCTCCTCACAAAGGAGAGGAGGTCATAGTGACTAGGCCTAGATGATTATTTATTAAAAATACAAGTCTCTCCAATGTTTTAAGATCATGTATGGGGGTTGATGCTTGCCCAGTACTAGAAGGTTAAGGAACTTGATGAAAGTCAATGACTGAAGGCCCAGTAAATGACAATTGTAATTATAATGATCATAAGATAGCAAAAGTCATTATTACCTATGTTAGAGTTATCACAACACAGAGTTTGGGAATACATAGCAGCTAATCATAAAGTCTAAAGCATCAGTTATGCTAACAATCGTAGAGTTAGCATAACACAAGCTTCGAGAATTGGCTTGTGATTCATAAAGCATAGATCATTATGCTTGACCATGAATTAGGGTTGGATTATGGTCTGTATTGAGGCTAAGAACAAATACCACAAGTGGTGGCTAGCTCATGATTTTTTCATTATTAATCATGGTGGCATCATGATGGCTTAACCATGGGTTATGGCTATGTCATGGTGGCTAGTAAAGTCACTTTCTTGTTGTCCTCAACCTCTAGCTTGAAATTGACAGGACCATTAGTCATGGTAAGCTCTTGGTTACTTGACCACAAGTCATGATTAGATTGTGGTAATTTCTAAATTTTTTATTCTATTTCCCTTTAATCTTGAATGAAAATTTATATTACCATAAGTTGTAATACCACAAATTTTGGTAAGATCATGGTGGCCCAAAATAGAGGCATTTTCTATTTTTAAATACCAAAATTGGAAAACAAGTCATGGTCAAAACCTTTTTGGAGACCATGAGTCATGTTTTGATCATGGTTTTAATAGAAATGAAAATTACAAGTTGTAGCTACAAATCTATGAAGGATTTGATGAGTTTAATGATGGATCCAGCTTGAAGATAATGTATGGAGATCAAACTATGTATCATGGGTTGGATTGAGGCCATAAACATAACTATGTGTTACATGAAATGGATTAAGAAATAAAAATGAACTTCTTCATGCATGGTGATGAGTGGTGGAATAATCCAACACCCAACCATATGAGATACGAGTGTTCATGTGCAACCCGGTCAAATTCCATGGACAAGGCAATGTAGTTATGCTAGTAATTGGTTTAAGTTCATGATCATTATTTCCCCACATCATCTAGTTAAATTGATGTGCATAATTTAACTCATAATGAGGCATATGATGTGTGCAGCGACCGAAAATGTTGGTGGCTAGAACACTGAGAGGTTACCGGGTGAAATAGTTTAACCTTGGATCTATGCGAGGGCTGTGCTGGAAAAAACAGATTCAGGGTGCCCTGAATGGTCTTGTTGATCAAATAGGGAATTAATAGGTGTGACTTAACCTTTCGTAGATGTTTACTTTAGAAACAATGCTTGTAACGTAATATGATGATTATAAAATGCAATGGGATGAAAATGATGCAAAATATGATGATAATAAACAAAAATGTAATGCAAACTAGAGTGAGAGAGTGCGCTGCCTCAAGATCGCGGCTTTACTTTGTTGAGATGGGCATAATCGGTTGTACAACACTGGGAGGTACAGAAATCTCAGAGATAACCAGAATGCTCAAAACATGCCAACTATGCTCTTGAGTGTGAACTTAAAAGCCAACTATGCCAAAAGCCAATCAACTAGCCAACTAGCTAATGTAAAAAGCCAATAAGCCAACCACTCTTGTTAATGCAAAAGTGCCAACTCTTTGGATGAAAAATTCCCACAAGAAAAACCAACCCTTTAAGCGTTGTTTTCCAGGGTATTTATAGGGCTAGGATCAGGAGAAAAATACTATTTAGGTGCCATGTGTCCTGGACCCCACAATATGCAAATCATGACGGTACCATGTAGGTGTGCTGTGTCGGTTGCGAACTTTGCTACGTTGTAACCATGTTATTGAAACTGCATATACTGGAATTGAGTGTGCTAACAATGTAAGAAGAAATGGAGTCTCCACCCTAGGACTATGTCTTCCCTATCCTTATGAACAGGATCAAGCGTAGCGACAAATTTTGGGGGATGGACTAAGGGGTAGGCCAAAGTGGAACAAAGTCACTGATCATGGTGATATTAGTTATTGCTAACAAGCTATAGAGCTAGTTGAAGGTGTCCTGATGCCTCTGTCAAATTTGCATCACTTACGCTATCTAGCACATTGACGTAGCATAGCCATTGGTTTGAACAGGAAACTTGCATTCGAGTCAGCACCATTTGCTGAAAGCCTTGGCGTACGTCGGGTTAATTTTTGCAACATTTTATTGATTTGCATCTTTGCTACACAATGCTATGCTATGTAGTGTAGCATAGCATAGCAGCCAATGTAACTTTCATTTCTATCAAAATTGTGGCATTTCACAAGAAAACTTTGCTTGTGGTTCAAGGGCTAACTGAGACAGGGTAGGTTTAGAAGCCAAAATGCTATTAGATGCAGTCCTTTTGCCAAAATGGCTTAGCAAAGAATCTTTGCATGTTTCACCCTTGCTATGTTGTGCTATGCTATGTAGCATAGCACCTTGTGTTGGGAAAATTCTGACTTTGCCTTGTGTGAACATCTTGCCAAAGCTTGTAATTCGAATGCTTGATTGATTTTTCAAAGGCTTGCTATGCTACACAGCGTAGCGTAGCATGGTAGAATTTCCCACTAGAAAACTTGCTAAACTATTTTGCTCATCCAGACACTCTCGACAACTCCTAGCATAGTTTCTGAGTAGACTATCAGCCGAGCGAATTGTCCAGGCAGGTAGATCGCAGAGTCTATCGAGCTTGTTAGCTCTAGAGATAGAAAACTTGATGGATTGAATAATCTAACTTTAGTGCCTACATTTTCCTACCAAACCATCATGACGCTACACTTGTGGAAGTCCTTGCCTAAATTCCAGGACCTTGGTGAAGCAAGAGGGTCTCGAAATTTTATGGTGTTTCACTGGCCCCTCTTTGTCGACGTTTGGAGGATCTACCCAATAGACATTGATAAAGAATATGAAACACCACAAAGGAAAAGTCACAAAAATTACTCTCTGGTGGTTGCTTAGAAGTCACTTTGCTGTGCTTGGGAGTAGCAGGATATTTGTGTAGGGGAAAGGGAAAAGGATAGACTTGAGGGGACAGGTCTAGGAAAGGGGTAAAGATGGAACTTAGTAGGGTTCCTCATTGGAGTGCTTGTGAGGGAGTTGTCCCACTTGGAAATATTTTCTTTTACTAGCTTCTAAACTCTCATTAGAATGGAGAGGGTCATTGTAAAATAGTTGGTGTGCCACTTTTTTTGGGCACATGCTTCCTCTTTTTTCTTTTTAATGCTTTGGCACTTTTTCTTTTGTTGTTTAGCCATATTCATTTTCCAGCAACCTTGTTATTATAGGACAGGTGTTTTCTCCTTGGGATGAGTTGCATTACATCTGTGTGGGGCTTTAACTTATCTACAGACACTTCCCATGCGGCAAGTTGCGTTACGCGCATCATGGACTTTGTGGTTGAGCATATGGGAGGGATTTACATGTGTCGAGAAAGCTTGTAAAAGAGGTGAAAAAAGGCGTGGGTCTAAGAAACGAGATGATGAAGGTTAAAGGGGAGGGGTAGGATGTGCACTCCCAAGTAGCTAAGCTATTTAGAGTGGTCACCTCAAAACAATGTGGTGCCCTATTCTCCTGGCGAAACGCATCTTTGACTGACGCCGTCTCGGCTCGTACCCTGCAAGCGCAATAGAAAGAAGAACAAAGCAATGTAACCATGAAACATGATTGGGAAAAGGTGTTACTTACTTCAGAAATCACTGAAGATATAAGCACTATTGTTGAGGTAAGCAATGCTTAAAGTAGGAAGGCCAGCAGTGGCTCTAGTAGCAGCAGGCTGAAGAGGTCAACACTGAGGGGGCTAGGAGTTGCGATGATGCAAGTGATTAGGAGTCCTCAACCAAGGAAAACATCATGCAGTTCAGCTATAAGGTGAGATGTCTAATAGCTGAACGTCTTTTGGACTCAGGTGATTATGAGGGCTAGAGCGTAGTAGCTTTGTGGCTAGGCCACAATAGTGCTGGGGCTCCAACGGCAGGTGCTAACAATGGAAGCTACTACCAGGGTAATGGGCCATGGTAGCAGTAGCTCTAGAAGGTTAGCAAGATGTCAGACAACATCTCTAGAGGATCAGAAAGATGCTATGGGTAGTGGCATTGCATATATTCTAGAGAGTATTTTCTTGGCATCATGAACTACATTCTAGAACTGCAACGTCCCACCTCGTGTTGGCACTGTGCATGCTCGCTTACTTGTAGGGTCATGGATGCACGCTGAGGATGTTGTGATGTGAACCCAGTTTAAGGTCCTGGTAGACCATCAGATGTACTGGTTTAAGGTCCCAGTAGACCGCTGTGCTAGTTTAAGGTCCCAGTAGACCACTGTGCTGGTTTAAGGTCCCAGTAGATTGTTGTGCTAGTTTAAGATCCTAGCAGACCGCTGTACTAGTTTAAGGTCCCAATAGACCACTATGCTGGTTTAGGGTTCCAGCAGACCACTATGCTAGTTTATCATCGTAGTGGATGGTGGATGGGCTAGTTTAAGGTTGTAGAAGACCGTTTGTGCTAGTTTAACATCATGACGGATGTGCTTTGCCAATTTTACGTCATGGGGGATGGTCTGTGCCATTTTATAGTCATAGAAGACTATCTATGTTAGCCTATAGTCATAGCAGACTATCTGCTTACTTTGCTCATGCATCAGATATAGTATGGCTTAAGATACAAGTGATTCATAGGATTTGTAAACTCTTTGCCATTCATGTCTTCTAGTTTGAAGGCTCTGTTCCTGTAGGCTTTTGTGAATATGAATGGACCTTTCCAATTTGCTAAGAACTTGTTCACATGTTCACGAACAGCCTTGATAATGAGGTCCCTCTTTTTTATCAGTCGTTGATATGGGTTTGCATGATGCTTTTGCTATTGCCTGTCTTGATATCACTCAATGCGGCCACATGTTTATGCGTGCTCCTCCTCTATGGAGTCAAGCTTGATGATCCTTGAATCGTTGTTCTAGGCTTTGTTCATGATGTTTGATAAGATCATTCGAAGTGACGATACCTGCAGCTCAAGAGGTAACACCGCTTCAGATCCGTAAACAAGGTTATAAGGAGTTTTACTTGTTGTCATTCTACATGTCGTTCTATAAGCCCATAGCACATAGAGTATTTGCTTGTGCCATCAAATCTTGCTATTGCTAAGCATCTTATTAAGCAAGTTGATGATTTCTTTGTTCATAGAATTTTCCTGTCTGTTTGCTTGTGGGTAGTATGATGAGAAAAATGATTGCTTAATGCCAAGGTTGCTATAGAAGGTTTTGGTTTCCACACTACTAAACTGTGGCCCGTTGTCCATCACAATAGTCATGGGAAGCCCAAACCGTATCACTATGTTATCCAATATAAAGTGGAAAACCTACTGAGATGTAGTCTTCCTAAGGGGAATGGCCTCTACCCACTTTGTAAAGTACTTAGTGGCAGTGATGATGAAGCTATGCCCTATAGAATACTTAGGTGTGATAGGTCCCATAATGTCTAGTCCCCATTGTTAGAATGACCATGTGATTTGTGTAGGGTGCAACTTAGTAGGTGAAACATGTATAAGATTTGTATATCATTGGCACGTGTCACAAGTCTTAACTTTGGTAAGGCAATCTCGTTCCATGTGAGGCCAGTAATACCCTAGGCATCTAATTTTTACTACCATGGCCTTAGGGGCTATGTGTCCTCCACATAGTCCTTCATGGACCTCATTAATGATCTTTTGCGCTTGTTCCTCATTTACGCATGTTAGCAATATCCCATCAAAGGAGCGTTTGCATAAGGCGTTATCTCCCATAAGTACATATTGCTGAGCACACTTTTGAATTGCATCTCTTTGGGTAGATGTCAAATCATGTGGGTGTTCACCATGTTGAAGATAGGCTTTAATGTTGGCATACCACTCTTGGGTATTGGCAGCGCTTAGAGAGGTGACGTGCACTGCTTGATCGATAGGCTCCATACACTTAATTATCGAAGCGGGCAAAGTTGTGAACAAGTGTGGCAACACATTTAATGCTAGCATGGCTAAGGAATCAGCTATGGTGTTCTCATTGCGTGGCATGTGTTGGACATCTATTATGGCAAACTATTTGAGAAAAATTTTGGCTAGGTCGCAATAGGGTTGCAGATGAGTAGCCTTGCAGGCATAGACCTCAATGATTTGATTGACAACGAGTTGTGAATCACCTCGAATTGCCAGGTGTTGAATTTTTAGCTCTTGGGCTTCTAAGAGACCCCTAAGGGATCCTTTGTGCTCTACCATATTATTTGTATAAAGGAATGTGAAATGATAAGCAAATGGTTGAATGTCCCCAGAGGGGAACGTAATGACAATAGCTGCACTACCACCTCATGTAGTCGAGGTGCCGTCAAAATGCAAAGTGGCCTCAAAATGTAATGGGACAGAGTTGATTGTGTTAACATGCTCATCAAGGAATTTGGGTTCTATGGTTGTCTGATTGTCGATAGGTAAGGTCATGAGTTGCATAGCTATGGCTTGTTCTTTCGTCGATGATTGGATTACATAATGTAAATAGAATCCACGGTTATAGCTTTCCACCGGGCTATCCTACTACTTTCATATAGATTGTTCGTGATAGCCTAGAGTACATTGCTTTTTCATATAATGTTAACCTTGCTACGGAATAGATAATGCCTCCACTTTTTCAATGCAAACACTAGGGTGAGGCAATTTCTTTCCACCTAATTGTACTTAGCCTCCTATGCTATTAATGCATGAATCAGGTAATAAACTAGAATCTTAGAGCTGTCATCTTTTCTCTAACATAACAATGTTGCGATAGACATGTCTAAGATGACAAGGTAGATGTAGAAAGGCTTATTCCTCTATAGTGGATAAATAGTTGAGAGGTGTAAATGCTCTTTCTTTAGGTCATCGAAGGCCTGCTGGCATTGTGTTGTCAATTCAAAGTTAACCCCTTTCTTTAGTAAGTGTTGCATGGGGTGTAACTTGTCAGTCAAGTTTGCTATAAACCTTCTAATGAACTATACCCTACCTTGCAACTTGAAAAATTATTTAAGGTTGGTAGGGGGTGCTAGATTAACAATGGCCTTAACTTTGTTAAGGTCCACTTGTATTCTAGCCTCTAATACTACAAACCCTAGCATGCATCCAGTTTTTACCTCGAAGACACATTTATTTGGATTGAGGTGTAAGTTATGCATATGGTAGTTTTTGAGGACTACATCTAGATCATTGGGATGGTCAACAACCTCTTTAGATTTGACCGCTATGTCATCCACATAGTCTTTTAGTGTTCTTAGGAGGTAGTCACTAAAGATGTATGTCATGGCTCTTTGGTAGGTTGCTCTAGCATTTTTGAGTCCAAAGGGCATCATAGTGTAATAGAAGATACCCCATGGGGTCGTGAAAGTGGTTGTTAATTGATGCTTTGGGTTGATACAAATTTTATTGTAGCCAGAGAAATCGTCCATGAAGGATAGTAGAGAGTGACCAGCTGTAGTATCAATAAGTTGATCAATGCTCAGCAGTGGGAGGCCATCTTTGATCATTTCTTTGTTCAAATCCTGGAAGTCTATACAGATTCGTATTCCTCTCATTTTCTTAAAAACTACAACGATGTTTGACACCCATTCTAAGTAATCAACTGTCCAGATGAAACTAGCCTAATACAACTTAGTGATTTCATCACATATGACTAGTGTGATCTCTAGTTTAATTTTGCCAGCATTTTTCTTAACTACATTCATACACAGTTCTAAGATAATGTTATGCTATATAAGTCTTGGATCTAAGACCAACATGTCGTTATAGGACCATGCGAATACCTCGATGTTGTCTTGAAGGATCTTGGATACATCTTTATGCATTTGTGAATCTAGGAGAGAGCTAAGTATTAATGTCTTTATTTCCCCCTAGATGTGGTGATAGAAATTTCAATGAGAGCATCCTCAGTTACATCCCTAACCTCTAAATCTAAGGCTTGGACCATATGTTTGGGCTAGTTTGGGGATGCTTCTAAGGATGCCATAGTGCCATCAGTGGATGATTCCTAGTCTATTGACTTTGGGTTTAATTGTCTTGTAAGCTCGCTGAAACACCACTAATTTTAGCCTAAAAATTTGGAAAAAGAACAACTTAGAACATTTTTAGCTTTTGGGATAAAAAAATTTGACTAAGGCATGGAACTCACACTCAACTTGTCAAGCTAGCTTTCTCACATTAGGCTTGTCAAGCTGGCCTGCTCATGCTGGGCTTGTCAAGCTGGCTTGCCCTCAGTGTGAGAAACTCCAACGACTTCAAAATCAAGTTAAAGATGGTCCAATATAAGTGTGTAAGCCATCCTCAAGGGTCATTATTGTCCACTTCAAATATTAGCATTTGGGAGTTCAAATTTTGGGCCAAATTGTACAAATTTTTTCACTCATGCTAAGGTCACGCTGGTAGCATGAGTCTAGCGTGACCAACTCTGAGAGCCTCAAAATTGAGTCAAAATGGTTTGATTTCAAAGATGCAAGTCATGCTCAGGGTTCATTGTTGACAAATTCAAGTCCCAGCCTCTAGAATTATAGATTTTAGGTCCAAAATTGCAAATTTTTGTAGCTCACACTATGGTCATGCTGAGCTCACACTGGCAGCTTGAGTCCAACCTGAGCTACCAAAAGTGGTTTACAACAAAGCACATCCAAGCTCAATTTTTGACTTGCAAATCACTCTCAAGGTCAAACATAGTTGGACAATTTTTGAACTTAGAGAACAAGCTTCAAGGAGCAAAAATTAGTGTGAAATATATCATTTTCATCAGGTCACACTGAGGTCATGCTGGCAGCATGAGTACAGTGTGAGTATTGATCATGCCCAAATAAAATCACGCCAAACACACGCTAAGGACACACCAAGGAAAAATGAACTTACATTGAAATATTTTGTGGAATAGAAATGCCTCAAACAGCCACAAAACCACTCAAATCAACATCATGCAGCAGTCAATCTATGGATCAAGCGAGTTGGAGTCAATTTCTCTTGTTGTACACTATCATTTTCATTGTAAGTTTTTGCCATTTGTGAGCTTGTCAAGCTCTTATGCTCCAAATTGTATGTGCTTCTGTGAGTGTAAGCTAGCTTGTGTAAGCCAATACACATTGTAAGATACAGTGCATCTGATAAAAAACCTAGCTTGCCTATGCACGTCCAACTCATACGCAGCTGTCCATCGAACACGTGTCACATGATCTATCTCCCTCTCATCTCTTAGCCATTGATTCCATCCATGAATTCCACACTCGAGCCTAGCCAAACTTTATAAATACCCCATCCATTCACATAAACAGGGTTGAAAATTTTGAAGGTTGATGGCTTAGGGAGCATCGACTAGCAACTTTGGATGCTTAGGTGCACGTGACTCCTAGCATCCAAGCACCTATAAACACATCACCCCGGTGCTTAGTGCTTGACTTACCATCCACACATGCAACTACACTTTTATCGGTGCACATCTTTGTTAAGCAATAGAATATAGTTCATTATTACCTTCCATTTACATTGTTTACTTTGTTTATGCTTTATTTACAATACAGTTCTGTATATGCTCTATTTTCATTTCGTACATCACTATTTACATTTCGTATGTCATCAGTTATGATAACCCTAGTGCTAGCCATAGCTTATGCTCAGCGAAGTCCTTGGTTGATTTTCTTGCAGACCATCTAAGGCACTCTACCTTCGTTTCCTTTTTCCAAGTTGCTCTCACATGAAGGCAAAGTTGGCTATGTCTCTTTGGCAATCTTTCGGTGTGTGTTTTCCCTTCTAGCCTCATGCTGACGATTTCAGTTAGTACACTCACCATGTGGGCCTGTCAAGGTTAGAAGTGAAGATAGATCACAATGCATGGCCATTCCTGCTCAACCTACCACAATAAGATAAAAGCCAAGTCAAGTGATACTTTTTTGCAGGAACAGTGCATAATAAACATTTACAAAGCAACAACGAAACATGAAATGGATGAAATAATTGTCAACTATGATACAAAGTTCACAAGCTACGAGTTTAAGGTCGTAGTAGACCATCTGGATGCAGAGTTGTAGTTTAAAGCTGCTAGTTTAAGGTCTTTGCGGACTGCTAACTTGGTCGAATTGTGAGTCGTAACTATTAGTTTAAGGTCTTTGCGGACTGTTTATGGGTTAGGTTTGTAAGTCAAAATTATTAGTTTAAGATCTTTGTAGACCACTAATGGGTTATTCTTGCAAAGGTAAGTTGCTAGTTTAAAGTGGGATGAAATTTTTAGTTGGGCCCACCTGCTACAATGCAAATAGTGATGCTATGCTATGGTGGGAGTGCTATGCTATACAAAGCATCCCACATTAATCGGGATGCGAAATACCAAGTTCTTTTCACCATGTTAGCTATAAATAGGGGTTTACCCTTGGTACACTCATCATTTTCATTATAAAAGTGCAGAGCCCACATCCAGAGTGTAGAGCGATTGTACTGATAAAGAGAAAGGTGATTTAGCATAGCGATTAAAAGAGAATTTGCAACTGAGATGATGGCACCTAAATGAGAATGTAAACACCAAGTGCTCACCAAGGTGGACAAGGTGAAAGACACCTTGGGGCATCTGTCATAGGCATGCATCACAGTATGAGAGGAGACTCCATCGACCCAGTAAGTTGCTATGCTACCTTTGTTTTCTAGGTTGTTGTTGTCGTCTCTTCCTTTTTTTTCATTTTTCATTTTTCATAATAAAATTTGCATCTTCTGTCATTGTTTTGGTTGTCATTTTTGCCATTACACCGCTGCTATTGCCGATTCGGCTACAACGGATGTATGGACGCTATGCTAAGGTTGCATGCAATATTACCTAGACCACCCTTGTTATGACTGCCTTGTCATAGAGGGTTAGGTGATCCTGGAAACCTAACACGTGAATAGCATAGCATACGACCCTCAGGAGGGTTTGGCCACGCATGATATTTGACAATGTAACACGTGTTTAATGCAACATAACGTGAATCATTTTGTACATCAAAATATTGTTTGAAATGATAGTAGCATATTAAAATTTTTCTTATTTAAAATTCCTATTTAATTTTTTTTGTTACACTAGGTTGGTGTGTTGTAAGACCTTTAGACCAATGCATCAGTAATATCGTGTTGCTACACTATTGATCATGTGATTCTGCTAGTGAATCTACCTTAATTATAAATCTATTATATTGCTATGCCTATTTCATTAGTATGTTTGTTATGTGCATTGTGCGATAGTTACTATAAGGCACAATGAGTGTTGCTATGTTGTATGATGTCTGATGGTCATGCTACGCTGCAGGTGTTATTTTGTTACATTTCTTGTAATATTTAACTTTGTTCTATTTTGAAAAATTTACGACCAGGGGTTTATGCTACGCTACATGAAAAGAAAGGGTTATGCTACGCTATTTGCAAACAGATAATCATGCTACGCTACATGAAAAGAAAGGGTTATGCTACACTATTTGCAAATTGATAATCATGCTATGCTACATGCAAACCCCACTTGAACATAATGCTAATGTTTTCCATTTTGTTATGCAGGGTGATGTTAAAACCCATTTTGATTATCTTGGAAATTGTAGGGGTTTTGTGCTGCATAAGTGAACTGGTGGCCAATGTGCCTTCTCCCCACGCACATGTGGAGCGGCAGGTGGTCTGGTTCTGAGAAGATGAGTGAGACTTCCTACAATTCCTCCTCCATCACTTTAGTGTGATCGTTTGGTCACACTTGTTAGTGGAGATAGCAGCTGCAATCACAGAAATGCTATTGCATGGGGCTAACCGAGGCATTCTAAAATTTTTGACTGATGGGGCAATCGGGGATGACCAGGTAGAAGGGTCCAATCAGCACCCAAGAAGCTTGAGGTGTTTGATTTGGATCTAGGAAATTCTTGAGTATAAATGCTATCACCTATACAACACGTTGTTCATTGCCCATCACATGGGCACCTATGTTCAGAACCCACTAGGAACCATTTATTTTGCCAACGAGTGAGTTCTGTAAACGTATTCCATTACTTTATGCAATGCATGCTACACTAGGCAACAATGTTAATAGTGTATGTGATTTTTTTGTATGTTATCAAGTTTTATATTGACCAGAGTAGGATTCACGGTGATACTGATGCCTTGGCTTTGACACAAATAGCCTTGTGGGAGTTTTCCTTCACTAGGAATGTGTGCACTGGTATGATAGGCCAATGCAGGGGTGAGTACAAAACCTATCCAACTTGGTACTCCCAGATTTACAGGAAGTGTAAGGAGGCTGGTTGGTTGGATAGGGATTGGACATCCCTTAGGCCAATCACCGTTGAAGACATGTTGGTTGATCTCCCATCATTTTCATCGCCCTTTAAACTTGATACGCTAGACTATGAATTTATGTTTTCATGTTCAAGTGTTGTTTCATTTTTCTTCTTATTTTTTTATTTTTTTTTGTTTAATATTTTTTTTTACAAACTACTACAATGATGAAGAAATCCCAAGAGGTCACCATGATCACCTTTGGGCATAATGAGGCCAACATCTATTTCAAGTATGAGGAGGTGGAAGAGACCCAATGCTAGCTCTACAATGGGGCCCCAGACTTGCTCATCAACAACCTTTGGGATGCTAGGATCATGGAGTTGTTCTTGGCCATCACCCCAAGCATCCCTACTATTGAAATGCTTTCCCTAGCCGACTGCTTTTTTGAAAGAGAAGAATGCTTCCACACACATGTCCATAGTGTGTTAGTGGTGCTTGAGATTATTGACCAACTATTTGCGGATCTCTTTAGTGTCCCTTCTAATGGCCTCCCCATGGGAGAAAACACCAAAAAGGAGGCAAACCATCAGAGGAACATTGAGCAGTGGCTAGGGACAGTGAAGGACTGAAAGGGGATCCATATTGAAAAGGCCAAGCTAAAAGTGACCCCATCTTCTGTGCCCATGCTTTTCCCAAGCTACTCTCCTAAGGAAAAATCATTGGGATAGAGCAAGATTGGATAATGAGAGAAGTCATGGAAGAGGGGGCCCATTACGATTGGGTCAAGCATCTTTGCAAAGGTCTACAGGCTAAAATGGTCAAGCTTCATAAGAAGCCTGAATCTCGTTTCAATGTGCATCATGCCTTCTTTGTAACCTGCCTATGGCACTTCATAGAATTCTTGGTAGTCCATGAGAATGGAGTCTAGGTGCTACAAAATTATAACTAGATTTTTAGACTGTGGATTTGCCAAGTCTACCGTACCACCCGATCCCAAGATTCCCTAGAAGTTATTATGGAATCGTTTTCAATGACGACTAGGGATTGGGTGGCACGCAACTTCCATGGCCAAGACAGCATAGGAGAGGCCCCCTTGCTACTACAGGTAGCATGTCAAAGGGGAAATGGCTCATTGTGGAGACGGTGGCAACTAAGTTATAGTGCAAAAGGTCTTGCCCGGCTGAGGAGCCTCCCTGTACGAACGAAGAAGGGGGATAGAAACTATGGTTCAAGCTCCGCAAAATGCAGCCTCCCATTGGTAAATGCTTCCTCTTTTTATTTGCTATATTGTTTGTTTGGTTAACGCTCGCTACGTTGTGCTACATTGTGCTACGTTGTGCTATGCCAAGTAACATAGCATAGCATAGCATTTGTTTCAAGCTAGTATGCTTTCACCTAATGTGACCACACTTTATTAGTAGAGGAAGAAGAAGAAGAAGAAGGTGAAGAAGAGGTGAAAACCCACGAAACAAGGGCGACTAAGAAAGATGAGGGGGCCCAATCATAGAAGAAAGAGCCCTGATCAAGGAAGAAGGAGCTCTTGTTACAAAGGAAAGGGCTTCTGCCAATGAGAAGAACACTCTTGCTAATGAGGAGGATGCTCCTGTTAATGAGGAAGAGGTTGGTGTCATAGAAAGAAGGGCCCAAATGAATAAAGAAGAGACTCTTGTCAACCAAAAAGAGGACTCTGTCGATGATCCCTTCACTGAATGTATTTTAGCACCGAAAGAGTAGATGAACATGAAGGACACTGCAATGCTGTTGAGTTAGCTAGAAGGAGGGGAACTACAACTTGATGCTGGTGAGTTTGACTACATATTTGATAGTATGTCGATGGACAACCCCCCTGCTATCACCCTTGAGGGTTTGTTGGGTAGGAGCTTTACACTATCATTTGCATTTCTTATCAGCTTTATTGTACTCCTCTCATTCATAACTAACACATTTTGTTATGTAGCATACACTACTATTGATACCACAGGCCCTTGTTCGATCTACCCATGACCATGGGCTGAGACCCCTGATAAGTTTGCCTTTATGGAGGGGGTGGTCAACAACATGATCGACCATCTAAAGTAGATCGATCTGGAAGTGGGTGGGTGAAGTAGCTACGCTAGGCTTTTTAAAATGCTAAACTTTTCTATGCCATTGTGACTAATGCCTTTTTGTGTGTGGTTGACAACCTCGTGCCTCAAGTGGAACCCTAAGCAAGTAGTTAAGGTTGATGCGATGCTTGCATTCCCACCGAAAGTGACCCAAGTACCTCATCGCATATATGACGAGGATAGCGAATGTGTGCTGTACTTGGCACACTCTTTGTGGGAGTGCAGGTGTGTAAATGAAGACCTGTGGAAATGGGTCCAGAGACTTGAGAAGGAGAAGGCAAATCTAACTGTTGAGGTGGGAGATCTCTGCTCCAGGAATGAGTTTCTTTTGTCCTGGGATACCAACCATGGCAATTGGTGCATGAACATAATTGATTATGTGAGGTATTGGATGACCCTGCGATGTAATAATGAGGCCACATGTGAAATAATAAAGCAGCGTATGCAAATGGACTTGTTGGCCTAGAAGAACCAAGATTGGAAAGACTATAGTGTAAGAGTTTACGAGTGGGGGCAGTAATAGAAAAACCTTAAGCATATGTATAAACTGGAATGTGCCACCTACCATAAACACTACTAGGATGCTTCTGTTAAGTTGTATATGCATGAAGTGTTCCTTGATGTCATTAGTGTTTCTAGGGCTTACGACAAGTTCATGCAACAAGTGACGGTCAGTGAATCCCCTGAACGGGAAGTCAATTTCCTTGCAGGCAGGACCGCCACTACCTCCTTTTCTCCAGGGCCACCGAGATGGAAGGCTATTGAAAAGGAGAAAGTTATAGCAAATGCTGACTTGGGAGATAGGCACTAGATAGACATTACTAAAGAGGAGGTCTTGCAGCGCCTCAGGGTCGGCTTGGATTGCATACCCCCTAAGATAGACGCGGGGCCATCTTAGGTTAGTCACTTTTTTGCCATGCAACGACTTATTTTATTCTAGTTTTTATTGTGACTCTAGCTGACTACTTTAATTTTTGTGATACAGAATCTAGATGAAGATACAAGGCCTTCTGAGGGAGGGAACGATGGTGCAGAGGAAGATTCGTAGCATAACAACAAGGGATTTTATTTGAATTTTTGAAAGAATATTGTAAACATTATTTGATTGAGAATTTAAATGGAAGATGAACTATGACAATATTCTCTTTATTTTAGCTTGTGTATTATCTATGTTATCTATTTTTATCTATTTTTTTATTTTTTATTTGTTCCGTCTTAGTTTTAGGCCATTTCTGGCCATTGTCTGGTGATAAGAAAAAGAATTTTTTTTGAATAGCTAGTTTTAGGCCTTAGTGGGCCTCAGTGGTAGTTTAAGGCCATTCCAGGTCATCGCTAGTTCTAGGCCATTTTGGACCACCGCGGAGATGCGGGGTAAAGAATTTTTCCAGTTTTAGGCCTTAGCAGGCTATGAAATATGCGAACGAAGTACACAATGCAAACAATGTAAATAAAGAGGACGTTAAAGCCAATGATGAATGTAAAGCAAATAGTGTAGGTGAGGAGAAGTATGCATAAAGGGTAACGTAGCTACCAAAATGTAAAAAAGTGTACTATTTATAAAACAAATAAATTACACATAAAATTGTAAAGAAAACACACCTATTGTATCTTCTCCACCTCTATTCACAACAAGCACCTAGGACATAATTTTGTTGTATTCAAGATTACTTCTTGAAGAAGGGTTATAAATCATATGTGGCTGATCCCACTTTGGACCACAAGAATGTTGATGCTGATTGTATTGTGATTTCTCTTTTATGGATGATATTGTGTTGTCTGACTCCATGTGAGAAATTGATAAATAACTTGAAGGATATGATGATTGGATTTGAAATGGACTTAGGTAGTTTGAAATACTTCTTTGAAATCCAAGTGGATCACTTTGATGATCATATAGAGGTCCATCAAAGCAAATTTACTTCAGCAATGTTGAAGAAATTTGGTTGTTTAACACAAAGCTTACATTCACTCCTTTTACATACAATTTCAAGTTTGAATGAAAGGACGCCTCTCCACTTGTAGATTTAACATGTATAGAAGCACGATTGGAAAAATGAGTTTTTTTTTTTAATGGGCTAGTGATGACCAGATTTAGAGCATGCTACTTCATTCTTTTCTGTGTTTATGCTGTTAGAGATCGTCTTAAGTGCAAGGTCTTCAAAATTCAAGTATTCATGCCAAAATCAGAAGTTCAAGACTAATTAGAAGATTTTCTATTGTTCACTAATTTTCCTTAACATACGAACAAAGCCTTGTCTTAAATTGTTTGCCTTTTACTTGGGCTAGTAGACATTATAGGAAATTCAGATTTATGTTTTATAAAAATTAAATTGATGGGCGGATGTATCATTAAAAGGGCCCAATTCACTGTCTCTACATTTCTAGGCTCTTTTGCTAATGGAAAAAGATTAGCCCATCATGCCCAAGCTTGGCCCCATCGATTTGTATAAAAGAAAAGGCCTAAACATGTTGTAATACTTTGGCAATTTTGGTAACAAGTATCAATTCGAATTTCTCTTCAACTTCTTAGTGTTCTCATCCACAATTTCTATTTTTATTAATTTATCTTCATCATTTCTCTTCAACTCATCAATCATCATCTCTTAATTATTTTCATCAAGTTTCAGAAGTGTCTCTATGTTCACACAACATTTCTCTCATTATTCAATGAAGAAAATTCAACGTTAAATAAAAATTCTCAATTTCAGCCCATTTCAAGAAGTTCAAAGGTCAAGATTTTCAGTTTGAGTTAATTACATAAAATTCAATCCAATTCCTGTCATTGGAAGTTTTTTGTGGATAGAAGACATCAGGGCAAATCCAACAACATAAGTTTCATCTAAATCTGAGTTGTCAAACTCAAGAAATCAAAGAAATCAATTCAATCACGACTTATGGTTAGGTCATGGTTTACTAAAAGTCAAACCACGAGGTAGCCATGGCTTGTGGTTTTTCATTTGTGTATTATTGATATCACCACAACCTGTGATGAGGTCATGGTGCCAATGCCATGTCTTGTGGTGAGTTACTAGGACCGGTTGTCAATTTACCTTATTCATTTCTTAGATGATGTGGCATTAAGACCTGTGGCGAATTTATCTTGATTCAACTAGGGCTTTTCTAGATGTTCTACAACCCATGGTTGACTTGTGAATGGGTTGTAGTACGTTAAACTAAATTTATTCTTTGTTTATGTAGACCATGACATGCTCATGGTACTGTGACTACAACTGGTTTTATTTATCATGAGCCATGGTCAAGTTGTGGTGTTAAAGCATGACTTGTAGTAGATGAAGTTGTTAAATTTTGCAGTATTGCAATTTTACAAGGCTTCTAGATTCAATTTATCTCTGTTGCTAAGCTCCTAACATATGCAAGAACCAAGAAAGTGACATCTAAGTGCTCTCAAGCATTTGACCTAGTATATTAGAAGAACACTTCATTTTGAAGTAAATTATGTGAAGGGAGGTGACAAATTCCTTGCTTATTCTAATTCCAGTTGACAAAGAAGCATACATGATTACAAGTCTACTTCAGGTGCACTGATTTTCCATGGTCCTGCTGCTATCTATTGGTAGAATGAAAAGCAAAATAACGTTAGTTTATCTACTAAGGCTTTAGGTGAAGACCTTTTCTTGTGAGTTTGTTTGCTAAGGTAGGATATGTTACTATGTGAGATATTCTCCAACACATTCTTTGGCTGAAAAAGTTGTTTGAGCCATCGGAATTCAAAGTGGAATTGCTTATTGAATTGCATCACTATGATTCACCAGCCATATCTCTGTCAAAGGAACACACAATTCATAAGAAATCCAAGTACATTGACATCAAATATTACTTTATAAAAGATCAGGTGAAGGAGGGGATCCTAATTCCCAAATAGATCAAGACAAATGATCAAGTGGCTGATATTTTAACCAAGAGATTCCAATCTTACAAGATGAACTATTTACTTTAGAAGATTGGTATAACTGACATTGAAGAGAGAGATGCAAATTAGTTGAGCACATTTTCCTTCATCAATTTTTGAAGAATGGAATGTTGATTCCAAAAATTTCCTCACTAGCTCATGAAATAGTTTACGTTTTGCTATGTTTAAGGTTGTGGAACATTTTCATAGGTTTGTTAAGTCTTTTTATGTTTTAAAAGTATGTTAGAAATAGTAATTCTTAGATGGTGTTATGTTTTAAAAAGTTCATTAGGATCTTTCTCACATGACATGTAGGAATACACAACCTCCGTAAAATCCATATAAACCCCATGATGTGTCTTGAATTGAACTGATATAGAATATCTATGTCATTTTTGTTTGGAAGTAAATAAAAGTAGTTAGTAGAAGAAGTGTTAGTCAATTTCTCTCTTAAGATAGCTTGAATTTCTCACTCCCAACATGATTTCTAGGATGGATCTTCAAATTGATTTCATGGAATGAGTTGTTTCATGAATTTTAGTAGCATTTACATTCAAAACTATGTTGAATCAGAGTTTGGGATGAAGCATGTTTGAAAAGTCCATGACCAAAGGTTATAGCTAGTTTATTTTAATCTTCTCATGGATGAATTGATATATTGTATTCTTCATCCAGATGAGGATTAGAAATGGCTAGTTATTATGATCTCTTCTGCACTCATGGAAGATTGAGCATCAAATTTGCATGAAATTTCCATAAACTTGAGTTGATTATAACTACAATCTTTCAAATATAGTAAACTAATTTATCTGGTTCATAATGATAATAATGGTGATTTTTCAAATATTTGAGAGAACATCTGATGTGACTCTTGTCATAACCTAGAAACAACTCAGGATCAGGTTGCAATTCATCATAAGAGGCTATTTTCAACATGTTAGAGCTTGTCTAGGCACTTGGAAGAAAGGTGAAGGAGATAGGATCTCCTAGCTCTAATAGACTTGTGGTTCCCTCTCTTTCTATTTGTGTTTATTCTTTGCCCTGATTTTATGTTCATACTAAGTGATGAAAGAGGAGAAACCCATGTTATGTGGTAATTGGGGAGATCTCTTTGTTTTGGGATCTGTATTGATGGATCGTTTAGTGTCAAGGTATTCAGTTTTACTTTCAGAACGTACAAGAATTATATGAGGGAAAATGTCTCCATTTTTGTTTTTGGATGGGGTGGAGACCTCCTCATATTGACATTGTACTCAAAAATTTTCTTTGATTGATACTATTTTTTGTCTTCACTTAAAAAAATGGCATCATTGGTAGAGGATCATTGAAATATATTATACAATCTACATTTTACTTTCTCAAATAAAAATAATAATTTAAAAGATTGATAACTTAGAAAAATTATGCAACACTTACAAGATTTCAAATACAAAATAAATTTACCATTAGCAAATCGTGTATTTAAGGATTACTCTAATTTGCATGTGATCAACTGCTTAGGATCAAAGGTTGATGTATATAACAAAATGCCATTATGATAAGATAAACCAGTTTGTAACGTTTCTGTGAAACTTTAAAATTCCATAATCCTTGTAGCAATTTTTTGTATATATATAAATTTTAAAAGCATAAGAGATTCTTATCTTTCTAGCATGCTAATTATCTCAGAAGGCAAATGGTTAAAGCTATTGTCTGTGATCATGCAAGGTGCTAGTCATGGGTTTCAGGAGTACTGTATCCTACATTTGCATAAAAATGGCATCCTCCATCCACCCTTAAATGAAACAAGTTTGCACATTATGTTATATAGCATGTGTGTGAGAGAGACAATTCAAAATAACACAGTAATCACTAGAAAAGGAATTTTTCAATTGAGTTTAAATTAAGGACTCCTATCTACTGCCAAAAGAGGCTACTGTGTTTATAGTGCTTATGCCATATTTCATTTTCTATTTTTGGGCATTATAAGATACCAGAAAAAATATCTATGTTGACTTTCAAATTTAACATGCTAATGCAGTTGCATATGGTAGATGGACTAGAAAATACACAAATAAAAGAGTTCTTTTTGAATAAAGATGCATTCATCTTGCCTCTGAAAGGAAAATCTGGTTAGAAATGGGGAGCTATAAATTTATTTATATGAATTTCCAATACAATTTGTTCCATTATTGTTTTCATTTTTAGCCAATTTTTTCTCCTTATTTTTATAGTATTATACGATCACATGCATGTGCTGCTTTAGTAAAGCACGATTCTTTAACCACAGCCTAGAACTAGTTGAAAGAACAATCTTGGTTTTAAGGTAAAAGAAAAATGGATGATATTTTCATCTTGGTTGCTGTATCTTTTAGTGGAAAGCTAGTAGGTCATTGACAAAGAAGTACAATGATAATCGACATTTTGTGGATTCACCCTCTATATCAATACTTGTGTATATAATATGTCATGCCTTACTTGTAGGCACTGAGATCTAACCCAGGGTGCTCCAAGCCAATTTTTGTTTCAGTTGGTCATCGTTTGTCTTTGGAAACTACCATTGAGATTATTAAAACTTGTTACAAATACCATATTCTAGAGCCTATCAGACAGGTATTCATCATTAGCATTTCTACACCATTATTCAAATCTTGTCATTGTTACTGCCTCTCTCAGAGTTACATGATACAATACTACCGTTCAGTTTTAGTTTTACTAGATTACTGATATAAAAGTTACTCTTTCCATAATTCAAATTTCTATTGAAATCTGTTCTAATTTGCAGGATAATATAAAATCAAAGGAATATCTCAAAATGTATCCTTCTGGCAGCTCCAATGATTGAATGGTTTAGTAAAAGTTTCATGATGGAAAGTTATGATAACTTTGTAATACAATAGCAGAATAAATGGACATAGTTTTTAAGTTTTTCAAACAGTGCATGTAGAAGAAGAAGAAGAAATAATTACCATGCCTAGAGAAAATCTTAAAGCATTTATACAACTTCTAGAATTTATATAAAAGTAAATTTTACTCTTTCATTGTTAGAGAAACAAACTACAGTAGTGTAAGATAGTTTCATCGAAATAATTGATTCTTTATGAGATAAAAATTTTGGTATTCTTTAGGAGGTTTTATTTGAATTTTAAGTTAAAATGTTTATTCATGTTTTCTCTATTCCTCCATAATAGATAGATTATTTTGGTTTTGTAACACCTCTCCATAGGACCCCTTGGTATAGTTGATTTCTCATGACACATGTATGGATAGGTCTAGGGTGTAGGTTTGACTAGTTAGTACATGTTGTTAGGATCTTTATTATGATTTTATATAAAAAAATTATTATTATATGATTTTGATGTCCCAATTATGCTATGATTATATCGACTAATTTTGTGGGATGTGTTAGACAAGTGATGAGACTAGTAGAAATGGAGGATTGGGGATAGAGTAGTAGTCGAAAATGTGTTTATGATGTATATTAGGTGTATAGTGGATGATTGACATTTATGCACTTAAGCTATATGATTATGTTTGATGATGTTTGGTTTTTTATTTGCTATTTGAATATAATGTATGTATGATGACATTGCTAGGGGTTCAATTGATTTTTGATTTGAAGTCTTTATAGGTTAGTTATAGGTTGTGGCTCTAGCTAGATTAGTGAGCTGGGAAAAATGATTAGCCAAACTTATGAAATTATCCTATGAATAAATAATCATATTTTATTTAGGAATGAAATATAAAGTTGGTCATTCCATTATGCAATAACATTATAATGTGGTTGTTGACTTCAAAAGTGCACCTTTATCCATTTTGTGCTTTCTGGTGAAACGGATTCACCACCATTAATGTGCTTTAAGGAATTCTACCCTTAGAATTGGATTCAAAACTGTGGTTGTTTTTGGGAAATTTTGATGCTAGGCTTGCATTTGAAGCTTCTTCCTAGCATTTGGGGTGGGCTTGCATTCAAAACTTCATCCTAGCATTTGGGATGTAGAAATTGGAAAAATCAAAATGGAGCTTCATCTGTGAATCAAAATTTCTATAGTTTTGTTATTTCTTATAGTCATCACTTGATCTTGTAGGTTCCCTTTATTATTTTTTTGTATTTCATGAATTTTGGTTTAGAGTGTATGTTCATGCATGTGTGCTAGTGGGGTGGCTAGATGTTTGACATGCTTGGTTGGGAATATGATGTTTTGTGAATCCAAAAAAGTTATGGTGAACTTGTGAATTATAGGAGCTTTGTTGATGTGATGTTGTTGTTGATTGGGAAACTTTGATTTTATAGAAAGGTGTGGTATGCTCTATCATCATCATCATCTTAACATTGTCTCAAAAATATGAGGTCAGCTACATGAGTTCTTTTTTGCCATTCACCTCTATGAAGAGTTAGATCTTTGTTTATTTGTAGTTTCTCGAAATCATCAATTTTTTCCCATGTCTTTCTTTTTAGACTTCCTTTCAGTGGCTTTCTTGAAATAGTGATGTAGCAACTTTTTTATAGGATCATTGTCTACTCTTCTTTGCACATGCCCAAACCATTTAAGCTATCATCCTTGTAACTTATTTGAAATAGAAGCCACTCTAAGTTTTTCTCTAATGCCTTTGTAATGCAGTTTATCTCTTTTGGAAATATTCAACATCCATCTAAGCATTCATGATTTTTTTGGACTGATTCATTGTTCATTCCTCTTTTGTACTTCCTGATGTTCATGCTAGATACCATGGGAGCATAGTTGTAGTAATTGTCAAAAACAAATGTTTTAGTTGGATAAGTACAATTTCATCTTGTGCCATGATTATTTTTCTTATATGTGTTTACAATGTTGTAATTTTGGTTAGCATCTAGGCATTAGAAGAGAAATAGTGTGAGATACGTAATAGTTCATAATGTGTCAAGTTCAACTCAACCAATTTGTTGTTCTTTTCATTTTTTTGAAGCGGTAGAAAGTTGAACTTCCAACTTGTAAATGGTCAGCCAAGTCCAGCAACTACTGTATGAACTTGTCAAATGTTCCCTTATCTAATAAGAACTTATAGTTGTAGCCTATTTCCAGAGTTGTCCCTTCATTTGGTAAGTGTTTATATCTTGTTTTCATCAACTAGTTACCCTGTTTCTAGCAATTAATGAAAACTAACAACAATATAGTTTATTTGAACTATTGCATATGTGTACATAGCTTCAGGAAGGGGTACATAAAGCAAATGTCTGTGTGTTACATTTCTAGGTTTGAACTACCAATGTAGAATTTGCATATGAACAATAGTTGTGTTGTCAAATAGAAATGTTGTGGCATGATGGCTTGGGTCTTTCACCACTAATATTTGCTTAATGCTATATGCATTGAATGGAGTCCTATAGTACTGGTTGTTGGGGTTGTTGGCAAGTTATGCGTCTTAATGTATTGCTACATTATGTAAGGCATATTATACTACTAGTTATATGATCTATGTATATGTGACTTTACTTATGTGTATATAGTGTTGGTATTGAAAACTATGTGATGATGAGGCTTAAAAGAGCTTGGTATCAAGTCTTGATATTATGCATTCTTGTGATGACATATGTAGCATTGGTTACTTATGGTTGGTCCACGAGTGGAGCTATTATGAAATGTATGGACTGGTTGATAATGGGGATCCTAGAGGTAGTGTTAGATTAATCCCTCCTATGATGAATCAATGAGGCCCTTATCCTAGGCCACATCATTGGAGTAGGAGAGCATAGATGTGTTTGTCCTTATGATTGGTACGTAGCATAGGTGTGTTTGCCCCTATGTTTAATTCTCTAAAAGGCTAGTGGTTGCAGGTCATAGGGTGATGAACCCTAGCATTGGTTAGATAAATAAAAAATTTGTAGGCATTTGATTATGAGTACTCATAGCAACTGATACACATCTTACATTGAGTGTAGATGAGTGTACATTCCTGTTTAATTTAACTTATGAGATGGATATATTTTCTTGGGGCTTTGGTAGGGACAAGTTGTGATGCTAGATCCATAGGATAATATAATATACAAATGTATCTGCTTGGTTGATTGCGTATGTACTTGGGATCCTTTGGTAATCGATAGATAGTTTGTTTTAGTTGTTTTGCATAGGCTGATATGATAACTTTGCACATAGATGTGATAATGCATATAGGTTGTGATTTTTCATTTTATGGTTAAGTGTGGCAATTACGTTTTGTGAATTGTTTTTAATTTATGCTTCTTCTTTTCGTTGGTTGTAATTATTAATCGATTGTGCATATGATTATTTGTTAATCCCATCAGTAGCCAATTTTTGGCGTACACCATCATAGATCATAGTCTAGGGGTGCCAGATAATGGTGTTATAGGTTTGGTAGCAACTTGCCATAGAATTATTATTGTATAGAGCCAACAATCACATTTTTTGCTACTAATTCTTTTTACAAGAGAATCAAATGACTAGATGATGTATCTGTATAGAATTCTAAATTAATATGAACAAATCATGTTGTGAGCAATGAATGCAAGAGACATACTTACGCAAAACCTACCCTACCTTTATATATGATTGTGTATCTTTATTCGTTATTAAGGCCTTGTTTCTGTATTTACAAACAAAATGATTTCAACGCATTAAAATATAATTAGCATGGTAGGGCCAGTTCAATGCTTTGCTAGTCATTACGCTTAGGGTGTGAATTCGATGGCCAGTAGTATCCATCTATCATTTATATCATGACATGCCCATAAAATTTATACCCTGCAAATTAGAAAAAAAGTTAAGAAACTATTTAATATTTGTTGTAAATATTTAAATCTGGATCAAATTAATTAAATATGCAGCTATAGTAGTTGTAACAAGAATGTAGAAACATTAGATTTAGTAGGTTTACATCTCATTATGGTTGCAGTTTTATGATTCTTTGCTGCCCCAAAAACAAGTAAATATACATAGAAACATTTGCATGCGGTATGTAGGTACATGTGTAAGGTTAATATATTGCTATCCATAACGTGTTACTCTAGTTTTGCCCCTTTTTGGGAATGGGAAACTTTAATTTTTGCTTGTATTTTATAGGAAAATGCCCAAAACAGACATCAAATTCACACTGTGATTACGTTGATAATACCAAGATTGTAACTTTAGGCATCACCAGCAAAGGCCATGGCTATCAAAAGCCACTTAAATTCCATAACTTAACAACTGGGACTTGCTATTAATTAATAGGAGTCCACTATTCATGTCACCTGTCCTCCCTCAACTATCAAGGCAAATATCCTAAAGGCTTTAAACATGGTATTGGGATCTCTTAAAGACAAGTATTTGGGCATCCCCCTATCCAGATAGCATGGAATTGAATCCTAGCATGACATGATCTACAAAAGACAAACTGACATGATCTACAAAAGACAAACTAAGTGCTAGTTATGAACCAATAAGATGCAATCTTGGCTCGATAATCATCCCCTTCCCTTCATTGCTTAGAGAAAACAAAAACCAAGCCCAAAAGAAAGCTAATCAAATCATCTAGGATTTTATCAGGTTTGAAGGCAAGGAGAGTAATAGAATTCTTCTCGCTTGGTGGCATGACACAGCTAGACTTAAGAAGTCAAGAGGATAGAAAATATCCAGATTAGAAAACTTTGTGCTTGTTGGTTTGGCTAGGCATGTAACAACATCCAATCCCAAATACAAGATCGAACTTTCACTCTTAAACATAGATACAAGCTTTGGAAGGCTAGACAAATGTCTTTCTCAATTTGGAAGAGCATTTGTAGAGCTAAAGAGGATTTGGATAACCTATAGGATATAACTTCCCATTCATTAAAAGCCATTTTGAAAATGAAATTTGCATAGATTTTGAATTGAAAGTGAGAATGGTGGGAAATCACCTCTAAGAAAATCAAAGTCTTCATGTGGTTGTGTAACCACCCAAGATCTTTTAGGATGCTACTAGGCTCTCATATTTTCACTCCAATATTTTCTTTTGTTCTTATAAAATGTTTAAATATCTTTACCATGCCAGTTTAATGTTTCTTTGCTATCATGCTTAATTTTATGCATTTCTAATGTTTTCTATGAATGGTTTTATGCTTGCTTTTAGTTTTTCTACAACTTGTTCTATTCTTATAGAAGGTTGAATTAGGTTTTTAGGCTTCATTTTTTCTATTATACTAATGATTTCCATGCAACAATGAATTTTATTCTTATAAGTTGGTATATGTCATTTGATGGGGAGTATGTTTTAGGATGTATTTTATTAATTTTTAAGAATAAGTTTCTTTTATGTTAACTTGTGATATAGTTTTGCTAGAGGTATTTCTAATATTGATATGTAGTAAGGTCTTTCCTAACTAGTAGCTTAAGAGGTATACCCATGGTGAGACCTATAGGTTGTATTTAGAGTTTAACATGTAGCTAGGGGCAAAGTTTCCCTAAAGTAAAATAGTTTTTTTTTTTTAAAATGATAGTAGAATTCTAACCTTACCTAGGAATCTAGGCTACATATCTTAGCCACATAGTGGATCTAGGAGATTAGGTGATTGTAGCATTAGTGCCAAATTGGGATTCAAATTTGTAGGAATTTGTTGGAATTTGTTTTTAGGTACGAGAAATTGTAGTTCTTTTCTAAGGTTTTAATAGTACTTTATTAGGATTTGAATTGTGTATTTATTATTATTATTATTTTTCACCACAAACATTGGAAATTCTTAAAGCTAAATTATTTTGTAACATCCTAGAAATTTCTAGGCTTAGAATTATTTGTTTCTTACCATGGTTATTTAATAATTTTCATTTAAGTATTTTAATAGATTTTTATATATCTTTTAATATTTTATTAAATTGTTTTCTTCTTTTTTGGGGGTGGGTGATAGTTGAGTTGTGGGGGGCATAGTGGAATCTCGAAATAATTGTAATATAGCTACACCTGAAGGTACATAGTCCAATTAGAACTTTATAACTTAGTATCTCTCACTAGAATTGAATGCATGACTTGGAGTTTTCAAATCAAGAGTCTTATCACTAGGTTGACACCTCATTGTTTAAGAATTTGTTTAGTCTTGACAATTGTGAGGTAGCCAATAAGAGGTAGCTCTAGTAGTTAGCTAATTCTTCCAATGTCTTCAAAGATAGTGAAAACCCAATGGAAGCCATGGAATGGCTCACTAAATGGAGAAAGTCTTTGGCACAATTAAGTGCAGTGTAATAAGACCTGACTTGCAAATTTTCAATTGCAAGAGATAGTTGCTTGATGGTGGATAGTTGAAAAAATGGTGACCAAGTGGATATGTGGTAGACTTCAAGGAGAGGTACTTATCCAAAGCATTTGTAGCTAGGAAGGTACAACAATTTAATTCACTCACTCAAGGCAACATGATGGTGCATGCTGGTGACAAAAAATTCATAGAGTTGTGTGAGTACATGCCACATGTGCCCAATGATGATAATCTTCAAAGGGAAAGATTTGATAGGGACCTTGGTCCTAACATTAGAGATGTAATGCCCCTATTAATTATCTATAAAATCCTATAAATAACTAATGGAAGTGCTACTAAACCCCAAGGATTTGGATTTAACCTTGATTTATTAAGTCAAAAAAATATGTAAAATTATTAATAATAAAAATTATGAATTATAAGCATAAATACATTTGGCCAACACAACACATAACTTTCTAACTAGTTACATAAATAATTGAATATAATTATTTTAAGAAAAATGGAAATTAATGTAACCACAAAAATGTAGATGTCAAAAGATTCAACCACATCATTAAAAAGCACACAAAATAACACTTCTAATGAAACTTGTTTCACCTCAATCAAACATCTAGAAATAAAGATATTTGAAGGTTACCAAATTAAATAATCATAATAGAAATAAAAATTTAATAAAATAAAATTATTTTTTCTTGAACATATAGTTAGTGTTGAAATAAAAAATGATCCTTGTAATGTCATATTCCAAATGGCATAAACGATAATTTCATATCTATCATATTTTATTATTAAAAAAAGTAATAATTTGCTTACACCATTAAAAAAAAGAATGATAGGAATATCTTGCTTACATCATTAAAAAAGGAGCACCAAGAATATTTTTCTTACACTATTAAAAAGGAATCTAGCTAGTTTTGACAATGTTTTTGTCATAAAGCCTCTTCATTATTTATTTTTTTTCAAGATATTTGCTTATAATTCTACGACTACTGTACAACAAGCACCTCTCAAATTTACTCTTAAAGAAGTCACAAAGGATATTGAAAAGTTAGCATTTGGCACAACTATAGATTTAGTTGGTTTATATGCAGAATTAAAGTTCGTAGGATTTTCTATTCATAGAGAAATTTGACATAAATTAAATTCGGCAATGGAGCTAGAATTAAATCAACATTGAAAAACTAGTAAAGCTATCTTGTTATATAAAAAGGGGGATTTACATAATTTGAACAATTATCAAATGATCATTGTGAGTAATATTTTTGCTAAGTTGTTGGGTATTCTGTTAGAAAAGAGAATCAATTTTTGGGTTGAAGCTAACTAGGTCAAGGCAAGATGTCCAACATGTTTCAAACAAAATCACTCTACTATTGATCACTTAGTTACTCTTAGACATTGTATGGTGTTTGCAAAAATGCCTAATAACAACGTTTTTATTTGTTTTATTGATTTTGTTAAAGCATATAATTAAGTGATTCTTATAAAATTATGGTTATGCTTGCATAAAATTGGTCCCCCTTTAGATTTGATTGCAACAACTCAAAGATTGTATAAAAAAGTGATTATTGAAATTATATAATGCACTTTTGAGAAAAAATTTCAATTTCAAAGCAAAATGGAGTTCAACAAGGTTGTCCACTTTCTGCAACTCTCTTTGGTATCGTTATTGATGAAATGCAAGAATAGTTATGTAACGGGTAAGATAGTCATGGTATTAAAATTGGATTCAGATAGTTATGGTATGTAACGGGTAAGATAGTTATGTAAAGGATGCAGTTATTCTTCTTTTATATGCAGATGATGTTGTCTTGATTTCCACTATTGCAAAATGTACACAAAATATGTTGCAAATTTTAGAAAATTATTGTCATTTATTTGGTCTTCAAGTGAATGTAGAGAAAACAAAATTGATGATTTAGGGTATAATAAATAACTATTATAACTTCCATTTTGGAGGTACCAATGTGAAAATAGTAGATTTTTTTACATATTTGGGTCTCATTTACATGAACAATTACATGTGGGGGAAGTGTGTCAAATAAAAAATAGGAGGAGGTTTCAAGGCTTAGTTTTCTTTCAAAAACAAGTGTAAAGATTTAGGCCTCTAGGCTTGGAAGGTTAGAAAAGAAAATTTTCATACTATTACCTATCCTATTCTATTGTATGGATGTGTTGTTTGGGAACTTGGACTTAGTGCTAAACTTTGGAAAGATATTAAAAGAGTGCAGAAAATTTTTCTTTTAGATGAGTTAAAGGTGAAGATGCAAATACCTTACTTAATATTATTACGTGGATGTGATTTATTACTTTTAAAAATAGAAACCTTGTGCCAATTAATTACATACATTCATAGCTTGCATATCTTAAGGTAAGATAAATTCTCTAAAGTAATTCTTGAAGATTCATGAGAGTGTGGTTGGTATTTACAAGGGATGTAATGGTTGAGAAAATGGAATATCTCATTGGAGGACATGCAACAAAATCCAAAGCATATTCTATTAGTCAAGTAGAAGGTTTTGACATAGATATGGGCTAATGTGAAAGGCAAGCGGTAATTTTATTTACATCACATTAGATCTAAATATTAAAAGAGTGCAAAATTTTTTTCTTTTCAATGAGTTAAAGGTGAAGATGCAAATACCTTACTCAATATTATTATGTGGATGTGATTTATTACTTTTAAAAATAGAAAGCTTATGCCAATTCATTACATACATTCATAGCTTGCATATCTTAAGGTAAGATAAATTCTCTAAAGTAATTCTTGAAGATTCATGAGAGTGTGGTTGGTATTTACAAGGGATGCAATGGTTGAGAAAATGGAATATCTCATTGGAGGACATGCAACAAAATCCAAAGCATATTCTATTAGTCAAGTAGAATGTTTTGATATAGATATGGGCTAATGTGAAAGGCAAGAGGTAATTTTATTTACATCACATTAAATCAAATAAACTAGATGTAGAGGCTCACAATCTTTTAGGTGCTATTTCCATCAAGTATCAAAATGCTATCAAAAAGCTTCATTTAAGTTCTTATTATCTTAGAATTAAAAGTAGAAAATGGATTCAACTCCCTATGAAGAGTGCATTTGTAGGTTGTGCAAATTAAGAGCCATTGAAGATAAGTTACATGTGTTTCTTTCTTGTGCTATAACTACCCATTTGAGACAACATTATAATGTTATAAGAAAAAACTTTTATGATTTGTTTTTTATGCTCCCATTGGTGCTTGGTTAATTTGTAAAGTCTATATTTATTTTTCATGAAAATGTAATATTTGTCCAATAGATCTTATGGGTATTTGGATGTAACATAGTTTCATTTTATTTCATTATTTATTTATAAAAATATGTACATGAATCAATATCCAAAAAAGTGTAGAAGATATTTATTATAAAAAAATAAAAAATATACAAATATTATTTTTCTAGTTTAGGGGATCCATGTTGTGTAGAATTGACTCACCTTTCACCCCATGTATCTCTCTCGATGATTCGTAGGCTATTTGGATCGAAATGCAAGAGTCAAAACCCCTCAAATAAGAAAAGCTATTTTATTTTCCTATTCATGGAGTATAAAATTTTTGGACCAAATTCTCAAGATACAATCTATGCAAAGGTCTTCAATTAAATAGCCAAAAATGTTTCAAATCTAGATAAGTCACAAATTTTCCAAAAATCTAGATATTTTATATTTTATCCAGGAATATTCAAAGGCTAGGTCTTAGCTACCCTCATTACAAAAGGAATATATCTACAAGCCTTGGAATAACCTTACTACTAACATTAAATTATCCTTGTGACCTCAAACAAGTTACTCATGGTTGGGTCTTTGCAATAGCCCTACTACTAACATCTTTAGTGGCCGAGGCACCTACATCATTAGAAGGATAGGTCTTGACTATGCCTCACTGCACATCACTAAACTCAAATGCTCAATGTCATGGTCTCAACTAGTTTCCCAACATTACATGAACTTATGAATCAAAATCTAAGGTAGAAAATTTGTCTAAGCCCTTCTTTCCATGGGTTGGGTTCTATTAAGGAACACTCCACTACTGCATGTAGATAGAGGCATATAAATGATTTGTAGCTTTGACTACCAATTGAGTAAAAATGATCAAATATATACTATTTTATTATGTTTCAAATACTTAAGATTCTTGAAATAGCCAAAAGTTCATAATAGCTAAATTTCCACAAGAATTTTCATAAAATCTCATTTGTATCAAGGGCTAATCTAAGATAATCATAAAATATCCAAGAAAAAAGTTGGGTAAAATTCCCACATAATTTAGAAATTTACCAAAAGATTGAAAATGATTTGGAAAAATTTACAATACGAATTTCCTTATAAAAACAAGCTTAAATTGACAAAAATTCAGTAGAGTCTTGACATAATAAATAAAATCATAAAAGAACCATGAAGAATCAGGAAGTAGAGAGGAAGAATAGAAAATCCACAAGGAAATAAGATAGTCACAATAAAATTAAAATAAATAAAATTTATTAAAGTGTTGCAAGATCTTTCAAAGTCTTTTTACTAGCTTTCTTTCCCATCCAACATGCCTGTAATATATTTCACTTTGCTTTAAGCCTACATGCTAGAAACCTTTTACAAACCTAAAATGAAACACACTAAAGGCCAAAATCTATATATAAGCAAAAGAATCACATGTAGTGTGACATATGGCCCCTGACATGTGTTTAGAAATCAAAGAAGTATGCTTAAAATGGAAAAAACTAGGCTGGTAGTGAAACACCACTAATTTCAGCCTAGCACTTTAAAATGAAAATGACTCAAGTCCTTTCGAGCATTCAGAAGGAAAAATTTGGCTAAGGCATTGAGCTCACACCTAGCTTGCCCAAGGTGGTTTGCTCACCCTCATCATGAACAAATCCAAGCAGCATCAAATCAAATCAAAAGTGGAAGACAATTTCTCAAGGTTCAAAAATTCTAGTGTTCAGCGTCTAGCATCAAAATTGCAAGTTTTTAGGTCATGCTGCAGGTCATGCCTAGCGTGACCACAGTGTGACCTGCCCAAATCCCAACATGACCTATTCAAAATAGGCTCCAAATCAGATATTTTCAACCTCAAATTTCCAGATCCAGATCACACGTAGACAGGCAGCAGTTGTACTTAAAAATAGGCTTGAAGAAATTCCAAATTTGGTGTCAAAAATTGCATTTTTCTCACCTCATTCTTAGGTCACATTGAGGTCACGCCCAACATGACTGCCCATAGTGACTCATGCTCAGGTCATGTTGGGATCATGCCCAACATGACTGCCCATCATGACTGTAGCATGACTTCCAGTCACTCTTGCACAAAAACACTTAAAATGCACACTGAAGACACATTGAAGCCCATACAACTCATGTTGGAAGCCCTGGTCAAACAGAGATGCCTCGAACAGCCTCAAATCAACATCTTGACATCCTAGAGTAGTTGATCCATGGTCAAGCGAGTCAAGGTTGAATTTCTCTTGTTGTTCATTTCATTGTAACTCTTCATTTGTGGGAATGTCAAGCACTCATGGTCTAAATTAAATGTACTTTCATGGGCTTGAATAACCCACAAATTGTAAAATGCAATGTATCTAGTTAGGAACGTAACTTGCCAACACATATCCAACTCATACATAGTTTTCCATTGGACACGTGTTACAAGATCTGCTTTCTTCCCATCTCCCAGCCGTCGATTCCATTCTGGAATTTTGCACCTTAGCTTGGCCTAGCCCTATAAATACCCTATTAATTCACATAAACGGGGTCGGAAATTTTGAAGGTTGGTAGAATGGGAAGTATTGGCTAGCAGCCTAGGATGCTTAGACACACTTGACTCCTAGCATCCGAACACTTTAGACATCATCCCGGGGCTTAGTGCTTGACCTGCCATCCATACGTGCAGCTACGCTTTGACCGGTGCACATTCTTATTTAAAAAATAGAATACAGTTTTATTATTGCCTTCCATTTACATTTTTTAGCTTTCTTTACACTTTTTTAGCTCTATTTATACTTTATTTATAATTCAGTATGCTTTGTTTACATTTCATATTATTGTTTGCGTTCCGTTTACATCCCATTTACACCGTTTACGATAACCCTAGCGCTAGCCATAGCTTACGTTTGGGGAAGCCCTTGGTTGATTTTTGTGCAAAAAATCCAAGGCACTCTGCCTTCGTTCCCTTTTCTAGCTTGTCCTCAAGTGAAGGTAGGGTTAGCTGTGCTTGCTCAATGATCTCTCGGTGTTTGTTTCTCTTCCAACCTTACACCGACGATTTAGGTCAGTACAGGTAGTAGCTTTAAAATGAAGAAACTATATAGAAAATGATTTCTATTTTTGAAAACCCCTAATGCACAGGGAAGAGAGGTGGTGAGGAAAAATTTGCAATGGGTATAAAATACATATGTTATACATATCATGTACATGTGTGTGTGTGTGTTTATTCTTGTCTTTTCCTATCTTCAACTATGTTTATGTGGCATGAAGCCACATTTATCTTTTTTTTTTAACTAAATTTTATAACCTTTTTTCTGTTTCCATTTTATAAGTCCATTTTCTTATTTTATTTCCTAACTAATACCCTTAGGGTTTAAACACTTATAATAAGCATAGGTGAATTCTAAATCAAATTTCATTTAAACTTATGAGATCCTTATCAAGTGCATTACATGTTTAAGATCATTATCATAAACCATAATTCTCATCCCACCAAGCAAAGTCCCATGAAGAATGAGAGATGAGTGAAAGCCTAACCTCTTAGAGTGGCTGCACCTAAGCTCGAGCCTAGGTCTTTGACTTGAGAAATGAGTACCTTAGCATCATTCTAAATGATAGTCCCTAAGTGCACTACACATTCACATACCGAAAGCATATCTAAACATTGTTTATTATTGTCATACATTTTAAATGTGCAAACTTTTATAGGATTTTTAACAAACTAAAAATGCAATATCTCAAAAATTGTAACTTTGATTCTAGTGAAACTAGTGTTTTTGAACATCCTCGACACATCAATAAGATTAAATTCTAGGTAGGATACCATTCTAAAGTACTTCCTTTCTAAAGTTGATTAATGTGACATTTAATTATAATTAAAAATAAACTTAGAATTCTAGTTTAATGATAAAAAGTAATAGGGGGTATGGCTTGGGTAGGATTATGGTTCAAAATGCTCTATGAACAGAGTATGATATAATCACATGTGTACAATAAGAATAAAATATGCATAATCAAATACTTGTAAAGATATGATAACTAACTGAAAGAAAAACTTCTAGGGGTAATTGGATTTCAACATTTAATCATAAAATATATGTAATATCTATTATTGAGCTCCAATATTAGTAAAAGCAAAGAATATAAAACTTTAACAAAATACTCTAGTAATCATATTGTATTCACTTATATAGGATGATACCAACATCATTAACAAAAATAATAACACTAACAACAATACTATACTTTGGTTATTTAGTTTATAAAAATAGAATTAACTTATTAAAATATCCTTGACAACATTAAATAATTAAATTCATGAAATAAATTAAATAGTTATACCTATGCAAATTTTAGGTTATGACAAGAGTCATCATGGTTAAATTAATGATAGCTGCTTATGAAGAAGATAGAGTGCATGGTATCCACATTGAAGTAGAACTAATCAATTGAAGGGAAGACTTAAATAAGTGATTTCCTCACATGCATCATTAGAATTGATATAAGCAAGCAAGAAGACATGAAAATTAGAATAACTAGTTCAACTAGGGTAGGAAAAAAAGGCTAGGTCATGTAAGGCAAATAGGCCTATCAAGGTAATCAAGCTAACTGCCCTCCTTTTGTAGCCTATGGGATACACTGTCACCATTATAACAAGATGGGACACATCTACCAAATTCATCTAGACTTCAAGGGAGGTGCAACACAATGTTACAACCATGCCAGGATCTATGCATTGCTAGATGAACCTTTGGATGAGCAATCCAACACTATCATGGAATTTGAAGGTACTATATTAAATGAAAGATTATCTACTTTATATGATACTAATGTGATCCATTCTTTCATTGATTTTACTTTTGTAACTACATTAAGACTTTCCTATACTTGTGCAATTCCATTCTAATTTAGTTGCTTGGTTAGAATCATATGGTCAAAAATATATGTCATGATGTATCATTGTGCGTGGTACCCTTCTTGTAATGAAAAAGATGGCCGACATTCATAGAAACTATTCAAACTTCAAGGGAGATGCAATGCAAGGTGGAAACCATGCTAAGATCTATGCATTGTTAGATGAATCTTTGGATCAACATTCCAGCACCATCATGGAATTTTAGAGTACTATATTAAATGAAATATTATCTATTTTGCATGATTATCTATTAAATATTAAACTATCCCTCTCTTGTAACTAAATTAAGACTTCAATATACCTCTTTAGGTAATTTCACTTTAAATCATTCAATTAGAATTATGTGGTCAAAGAAGTATGCCATGATGCACCATTGTGCATTCAAAATGTAGTTATACCTAGTACCCTATCCATGATAAAGCTAGGGGGCTATGACATAATCTAGAGGATGGATTGGTTAAGTCTATATGAAGGTAAAGTTGATTTTAAGGATAAAACTCTCTATTTAAGGTTACCTAAAAATCAAGAAGTTGTAATCTAAATTCATAAAAGATCCATTAAATTGGATCTCATCTCTTCCAACTCCTTCAAGTACATGATAAAGAAAGGACATACTTGCTTTATGCTCACTACTCCAACATTAAAAACTTCAAAGATTCTAATAGTGAACTTGTTTTTGGATGTTTTTTAGAAATAACTTTCTAGTCTACCTTCAAAATGAGTCATTGAGTTTAAGATTTCTCTCAAGCTTGGAACAAATCCTATCTATAAAGCTCCTTACAAAATCTCCTTTATTGAGTTAGCATAATTAAAGATTCAAGTGCAAGAGTTGCTAGACAAAGATTTGATTAGATTGAATGTTTTGACTTGGGAAGCCTTAGTCTTTTTTGTGAAGAAGAAATATGGTATACTTAGATAATGCATTAATTACAACCAGGTAAACCAAGTAATCATAAAAAATAAGAATCTTCTTCCCCATATTAAGGAATTGTTTAACTAGTTAAGCGGTGCTACAATATTCTTCAAGATTGATCTCAAATCAGGCTACAATTAGTTAAAGATAAAGGATAAGTACATACCTAAGACAACTTTGAGAACTAGGTGTGGACACTACAAATTCCTCATGGTTCCCTTTAGACTCACAAATTAGCCTATAGTCTTCATGAACCTGATGCACAATGTTTTGCAATCCTATTTGGATAAGTTTATCATATTCTTAATTGATAACATTCTTATCTACTTAAAAATGAAAAAAAAACATGAGCAAAATTTGATAAAAATTGTTCAAATATCTAAGAGAATTAGCTATTTTCTCATCTAACAAATGCCACCTTTTGTAGAAAGAAGTGCAGTTCCTAGATAATGTGGTCTCAAAAGAAGACATTGTTATAGATCCAACAAAGACTAAGAAAATTTTTGATTAGCCTAAGCCAACCATGATCATCAAAGTAAGATGTTTCTTAGGGTTTTTAACATCTCAAGAAAATTCATGTGACAAATAAAAAGCTTGGTAGCCAAAATTTTCATTGTAATTTGATAGGAATTTAGCAGAAGAAACAATTGCCTTGTTTTCTCATAAAAAATCCTACTCTATGGCCTTGTTTTCGAAATAATTTTGGACTATTTTAATATGTAAAGTGAAATTTACAACCCACATGTTGTGAATTTCATTTATGCTAGCATGTGAGGGTCAAAATGTGAAATACACTATTAGTTTATAGCACAAAAGTCAAACATTTTGGTGGCCTATATGCTACAATTACACTACCAAAACATGATGGAAAAAGTCAAAAATATTGATGACCCATACGTTGCACATTTTGGCCATGAAAATGACACAAAAATATGATGTAATGCTCTAGAAAGCATATGGGAGTGTAACAGGTGCTAGCACAACAAATTCAAGGCCTATTTATACCAAATTCTGCATAGTTTTTAGGACTTTTTGGAAAATCATATTTTTGGCAAGAAATAGTAGAGCATCGTCACAAATTTTCATAGCCTTTTGTAGCCTTTCAATGTGGATTTATAGAAATGAAGAGATTTTGTGTAGAATTATTCTAGGCATTTATCTCTTTGATTTTTTATTTTATTTACTATTTTAGAAATATAGGGGATTCAGTTCTATCTTTGACTAAAACTTATGAGGAATTATTAGAAGGTATCTTTGTTTCCTTATTTTGTTAAATATTAGTTATCAACTTTCCATATACTTTTCCTACTCTTTTTATCAATTTTCCTTGTACTTTCCCTCTTCTTTAGGAAAGTTGTTTCTTGTACTCATTATATATAGTCTATATAGCTATAATGAAAAATGTAGTAAGAATTCTTATTCTTCATAGAATTCCACATTAAAATTTCACATGGTATCAGAGCCATCTTTGAAAATTTTCAATGGTTGTCGATAAGGAAGTCTCATCTACGGAAATCATCATCCCGAGCTCTATCAGCCAATTGGGTGTTGTTGATCACTTATCTTTTTTCATCATTGGCCACAAGCTTAACAGCTAGAATTATCTCACTTGGTAACAATCCATTTTTATCTTTATCACCAATAAAGGTAGAGATTAATACCTTACCAATGAAGTAATCCAACTAAAGAAGGAAGATGAATCCTTTCAAGGGTGGAAGCCGGAGAATAATCTAGTTAAGTCATGGCTTCTCAATTCCATGATGAAAGAGATTGGAGAAAATTTTTTCCTATATGAAAAAATAGTTGAAATTTGGGAAGTTGCTAAGGAGGCATATACACATGTCCAAGTTGTTTGAGATTGAGAGTATTCTTCATGATCAATGACAAGGAGATCTCAACATCACACAATACTTCAACATTCTCACCTGTCATTGGCAATAATTAGACATGTTCCAAGAATACAAATGAAAGTGTCCTAATGATGTTGTGTATTACAAAAATATTGTTGAAGAAGCATGTCTATACGAGTTCTTAATTGACCTAAATAAGAAATAGATGATGTTTGTGGACGGATTTTATCAAAGAGCCCTCTATCGAGTCTTCATGAAGCATTTGTTGATGTCTGACATGAAGAGAGATGCAAGAAGATCATGATGGAAAAGCAAGGCACATCTAACAATTGCAAAGCTTTTGAAATGGCAACTTATGGAGGATAGCCACTATTCAATGATGGAAAGTAGAAGAAGGAGAGGCCTAAATGTGAGCATTTTCACAAACTTGGTTACACAAAGGATTAGTGTTGGGAATTACATAACAAACCCAATGATGTCAAATTTTCTGCTCAAAAGGATAGCAGAGGAAATTTGACCACAATTGAAAAAAAATCAGAAATCATTGAAACCACTCTCTTTAGCAAAGAACAACTTGAATTACTCCAAAAATTGTTTGAGTAGTAGCAAACTAGTTCATCCTCCTTTGTCATAGCCATTGGATTTTTTGCTCATAGAGGTAAAATCATGCATGCTTTCAATGTTAAAGGAAAAAATTCTACTATTTGGATAGTTGACTTTGGGGCATTTGATCATATGACTAGAGACTCGTGGTTATTTATTGAAATAAATCCATGTAAGGAGAAGTGGAATGTTTGAATTGCTAATGGAATGCATTCTCAAGTGGCTGGAATTGGAACAATGAAATTAATTGAGGATTTGACACTTCGCTCAATTTTGTTTGTTCCAAACTTGTATTGCAATTTGTTATCTATCAATAAACTTACATAGGATTATAATTTTGTCACTAAATTTTTCAAAAACTTGTGTGATTTTCAAGATATGGATATGGGAAGGACAATTGGTATGGCTAAGGAAAGTGTGGGGTTATACCTAATCACAAGCAATAACTCTCCACATGGACAAGCTCTAAAAGTTGGTAGTCTATGTTTTCAAGATTCTTGTTTCTCATTCAAATAATGAAGTCATGCTATGGAACTTTTGTTTAGGTCATTCCATGTTTTTTTATCTTGAAAGATTTTTTTCATCATTATTCAAGAGTAAAAATCCAAATTTGTTCTAATGTGAAGTGTGTCAATTTTCAAAGCATACACGAAGTCCATTTCTAAATCAATCATACAAACCTTCTTATCCCCTTTCAATGATTCATAGTGATATGTGAGATCCCTCTCGGGTAAAAAATCTTTTAGGATCCTTATGGTTTGTGTCATTCATTGATGATGAAACTTACATGACATGGGTATATCTCTTAAAAGGAAAATCCAAAGTTGATCAAGTCTTCAAAAATTTCAACATCATGATTCAAACTCAATTTCAAACCAAAATTCAAATTCACAAAATATAAAATGGCAAAGAATATTTCAAGTTTGTTTTGGAAGAATATTTATTGAGTCAAAGAATCATTCATCAGAGTTCCTATGTTGACACCCCATAACAAAATGGCATTGCAGAATGAAGAAAATAGACATCTTCTTGAAGTTGCCTAGTCCTTAATGTTTTCAACCAATTTTCCTAAATAATTATGGGGATATGAAATACTCATTGAATCATTTTTGATAAATTAGATGCCTTCTCATGTTCTCAAGTTCCAGACTTCACTAAAAACACTCTTGAAATATCACCCTTCCTCTCAGCTTGTGTTTACCATTCCACTCAAAATTTTTGGGTGTTCAACTTTTGTCCACATCCACTGAAAAAATTGAGGGAAGTTATACCCATGAGAAATAAAAGGTAGTTTCTTGGGATATTCATCAAATCAGAATGGGTACAAGTGTTATTCCCTAATCACAAAATGGTATTATCACTCCATAGATGTCTTGTTCTTAAAAAATCAACCCTTTTATCCCAATACTACCATTCAATGGGAGAGTGAATATAATAACGAATGCCTATCTTGGGATTTTGAGAATGATTTAGAATTCCTTCATAAGATCAAAACTCCTATAGTTTTCACTTTTAAACATGTCAACCAAGCCTCCCAATTTACTCTACCCGAGCCCACTTCTTAAGAGCCTAACCCTAAGTTTAATCCTTCTTTGGACTCACTAATGAACGATGAGCTAAGTGTTCATTCCAAGAGAGGAAGTGCACAATGTCAAAGAGAACGTTCAAATTCTCTTGAACTCATCCAAAAGTCCAACTCAGATTCATTAAATGAAGGTAACACAATTTCTGAGATTGTTACTAGTGATACTCTTGATGATTTGGGTTGACCAATTACTCTAAGGAAGGTGGTTAGATCATGTACTTAGCATCCTATTTGTAATTATGTCTCTTACTATAACTTTTCACCAAATTTCTAGGCCTTTGTCATGAATTTGGATGCTATACAGGTTTCTACTAATGTCTAAGAAGCACTCAAAAATCCCTTATGGAAGGTAGAAGTTCTTGAGGAGATTCGGGCTCTTGAAAAGAAGCAAACATGGAGATAACTGATTTGCCTCTAGGAAAAAATCCAATTGGGTGCAAATGGATATTCATAGTGAAGTATAAGGAAGATGACAATGTTGAAAGATACAAAGCTCACCTTGTTGCAAAAGGTTTTGCTTAGTCTTATGGCATTGACTATCAAGAAACATTTGCTCCTGTAGCCAAGCTTAACATTGTTAGGGTTCTCTTGTCTCTTGTTACCAACCTTGATTAGCCACTATTTTAGTTAGATGTGAAGAATGCTTTCCTAAATGGAGACCTAGAAGATGATGTATACATGAAAATTCCTCCAAGGTTTGAGACTCACACTATAAGGAATCAAGTATACAAGTTGAAAATGTCTCTATATGGTCTTAAACAATTTCCAAGAGCTTGGTTTGATAGATTTACAAAGGTGGTGAAGTTGCATAGATACTCCCAAAGCCAAGCCAATCATACCTTGTTCATAAAAAGGTCCACAGTTATTAAGGTATCTATCATAATAGTTTATGTTGATGATATAATTGTTACTAGTGATTTCACAGAGGAGATGAATAATTTGAAGAAGCATCTTGCAAAAGAATTTGAGATCAAAGATCTAAGAAATCTTAAATATTTTGTAGGTATGGAGGTGGCTAGATCAAGGAGTGGAATTTCTATATCTTAGAGGAAGTATGTTTTGGATTTTCTTGAAGAATGTGGGATATTGGGATGTAAGCTAGTAGACAATCCAATGGAGATCACTAAATTGGGGATCACAAAAAAGGGGACTCCTATTGATAGGGGTTGATATCAATGGTTAGTTGGTAGATTAATCTATCTCTCACATACTCATCCTGACATTGGATTCTCCATTAGTGTTATGAGCCAATTCATTAATGACCTAAGAGAAGAACACTTGGAAGCAGTCTATAGAATTCCAAGATATTTAAAGTTGATGCTAGGAAAAGGAAAACTTTTCAATAAGTACTCAAGCCAAGGGGTAGAGATCTTGGGTAGGTTTCATGACTAATCAAAGATCTACATCAGCTTATTACACCTATGTTTGGGATAATCTTGTTACTTGGAGAAGCAAAAAGAAATTTGTGGTATCAAGGAGTAGTGTAGAAGCTAAATTTTGTGCTATGGCCCATGGTATTTATGAAGGAATTTGGATTAGAAGACTACTTGAAGAACTTAAAGTTAAGATTGAAGAATTGATGAAGCTTCTATGTGATAACCAATCAACAATCAGTATAGCCAAGAATCCAGTTCATCATGATAAGACTAAACATGTGGAGATTGATCAAGACTTCATCAAAGAAAAGATTGAAGGCAATGTCATCTAGTTAGTCTACACACCAACAAGTTCTCAAATTGCTGATATTCTAACAAAAGTGTTACCTATAAAATGTTTCGAAGAATTAGGTTCCAAGCTTAGGATGAAAAATATTTTTAGCCTAGCTTGAGGAGGAGTGTGGAATTATTCTAGGCAATAATCTCTATGATTTGTTATTTTATTTGCTATTTTAGAAATATAGGGGATTTAGTTCTATCTTTGATTGAAACTTATGATGCATTATTAGAAGGTATCTTTGTTTCCTTATTTTTTTGAAGATTAGTTATCAACTTTCCCTAATCATTTTATCAACATTCCTTGTACTTTTTCTCTTCTTTAGGAAAGTTGTTTCTTGTACTCATTATATATTGAAAAATGTGGTTAGACTTCTTATTCTTTATAGAATTCCACATTAAAATTTTGCACTTTGCAATAGCATTTATTGTGCAGATCGATTAAGAGACTTATGCAAATCAAGTGTAGAACACACCCTACCATTTGCATCAAATTTCAACAGATATTTTGTATTCTTAGGCTTTTAAAACTAGTGATTTATACTCTCTACAAATTTGGTTTTGCACTGTTTATTATAACATTTAATTTAAAGTTTATAGTTCTTTTTGTTTTGGCCTTCTCATTTTCTTACCTCTCTGTTCTTACTATAGTTTTAAACCTTCATTTCACATGCTTTCATTGCAGTTTATTTTCATTTTCATCACTTGGTAACAAACTTTTTAAGTCCTTAACTAATTAGCCAGACTATTCAAGGTGCTATAGTTCCTTTCGAAGCCTATGGATCTTGGAGTTAAAACTATCTTACATAGATCATTTTAGTTTTCTAGCACTAATTTTTTTTTCATTACTATAGTTTTCTAGCACTAGAAGAGGGCCTCTGCCTAACTTTTCAATCCAAAAAACCCATCTACAAAACCATTTTTCTACTTGTTTTTGCTCTATATGTAGCATATTTGTCAAACTAAAAATGATTTGGGTTTTTTGCAATCCAATTTCTTACATCATTGCCATTTTTAATAGCCAGTTTCACAGTTACATATGCAAAAATTAATTTTAAAATTGTTTTTGCTATCTTGCAGTTGTAGTGTACATCATTGCTTCATTCCCTACATTTTTACAATTTAAAATTTTTTTCAACTATTGCAATGTAAAGTGTTTTCCTTGCTCTTGTTTCTACACATGCTAAACCTTTTCTAATTTTTTCTTAGTTTTATACATTGGTTAAAATTATTTTTTTTAGTTGTAGTTGTAGTTTTATATGCTACTACTTCACAAGCTACAGTTTCATACACTATAGCCTTACATGTTGTAGCCTCACATGTGCAACTTCACATGCTATAGTCTTACATGCACTAAGCTTTACACACTGTGAAGTCTTACACATTGTAAGCCCTACATGTTGTAGATCCATATACCGTGAGCCTTATACGCTACAAGCTTATAGCTTGTTTAAGACACTAAAAACCTTTAAAACCTTTATCACCTTGACTAATTAACTAATCCCCTATAGTTTATGCCTTTTGTTTCAATTATCCTATTGCACCAAATCATTGTCATGGCTAGGAACAGGGAATTTGCTTGCATCTATGATACTAAGAACTCAGCTATAATGGAGTGTTGGCAGTCTCTTAGGCTTATGGGATGCAACACCACACATGCCAACATTATTGATGACTACTATAATTTAATTTGTGTGAAAACCCAAGTTGATCTATCTATTCCACGTAAGGAGTTAGACTCTAAATGTGAGTTTGAGTTTGTTCATAGGAACAAGAAGAAGTATGTTCCCTTCCCATATGACAAAATCAAACTTTTTAAAATTTGTGTTAACTTGTTAGACCAAATGGTAGGTGCCAATGAGGAAGCTGTGGCAAGTGAGGAGGGTAGCTTAGGATAGGATGAAAAGGATTAGGATGGGTTTAGGGGATACTATGATAATGATGCTCATGAAGAATAACCCATACAATAATCCATCTCTAACTTATTTGTGAATAGCCCCTTATATAGTTCACATAGGTGACTCCTACCACCTCCTTAGGTCAAACCTCATAACCAACTTCTTAGATCTCCTCCTTGTTGACAACCATGCCATTTGTAGACCAACCTCATTTCACATGACCACTACTAACTACAACTTTCATGCCATCTCCTTTTACTATTTCAGCAAGTACTTCTCTGAGATCTCAAGTCTCACAAGCCTTTCATATTCCCTTCGTGCCCTTCATTCCACAAATTATCATTCATACCTTATTTTCTTTATTCAAACCCCCTGTAGTAGTGGCCATGAAACCTTACTAGCCTATGTTTTCATTCATTTTAAGACCTCAAGTGGTCAACCATCCATTTTGCTAGTCACACAACTAGTATATCCTATGGGTGCACCTTAGAGCCTAGACCAAGCTTTTCAGCTGATCCAAAACCTTACCAACAAGTTGAAAAATCTTGAGACTAGCATCACCTAGATAGTAAAGGTCATGGAATTTTACCAAGATGATTATTTAATCCCTAATGTCCCACAAATAAGTCTTCTTGCATGTGTCTCCATCCCTCACTTCACCAAGTACATTGGTGAAGGCAACCCCAATGCCCATCTAATTACCTTTCATTTTGAGTGCCTATTATTATAGGCTTGGCCACATATAGTGCTACACATCTTTCCCATGTCCTTAAATAGAAAAGCTCTTGACTAGTATTAGGCACTACCTAGAGGATCTATTTTCTCTTTGGATAACTTGATAAACCAATTCGTTAACCACTTTAAGTACAACCTGAAACCTAAGATAATGCTAGACCAGCTTATGAAAGTGAGATAGGGGCCTCTTGAACCTGTCCAAAAGTTCATTCGAAGATGGAACACTAGACTTAATGAAATACTTGAATCCATCTTTAAAACACACATTTTGACCATTGTTAAAGGGGTAGTTAATGACTTTATTAAGTTTCAATTTTATTATTTGGATCCTTGGTTTCTCAATCAAGCCTTCTCCTAGTTCAAAAAGATAGAAGAGGCAATGAAAGCCAGTAATAATCCTACATATAAAACCTATAAGAATCAACACACTAAGAGGGATAGGAATAAGGGCAAACAAGAACATGTAGCTATGGCCATTGAAACACCGTAGAAATTGTGAATCGGCCTAAGGTGAAGATTCACGATACGGGCGAAAAGTTCGCAACAGAAATCCAGAAAACAAAACAAGGCAAAGAGGCGCATAGCATCAAGTCTCCAAGTCTCTTACAAATTTCCACCTTACTTTGTTTTCTCTCTTTACTCTACATTACGCAACATAGCGTAGTGTCACTCAGCGTAGCTCTATTTAACATAGCCCGATATAAGAAAGTAACTTACTTCGGCAATTTTGATGAAGTTTAAGGTTTAAGGCTTATCGCATATTCTGCTAAGTCTTTTGTTCAGGGTTGAGTTTAAGCTCTGTTACACAGAGCAGCATAACGAGCTTCAAGGAAAGCAAATTCAGAGTCCAAGGAAGCGCAGCAGATTGATTTCTTCTTTTTTGTAGATTGATCGCTTTACACTCATTACACTACATAGTGTAGGCAAGCGTAATTTATTGTAAAGTTGATCATTTTTTACGCTCTATTGCGCTTTGCATCGTAAAGGAGCATAAAACAGCTTGAATCAACTACTTCCATGCTCTATTACGCTCTACCACGTGATGCAGCGTAAATGAGCGTAATACAGCCTAAAGCCAGCTAAAGCAGTACCAGATACGCACCTGCTATCCACACGCACAATATGTTGATGAGCGTATTGTGCATAATCATGAAGCAGCTTCAGTGGAAGTGGTTGACAGCGTACTTTGCCCCCTTTTCCAAAAGATGTGATGCAACATGACCAGTTTCAACATAAATTTTTCCAAGTCAACGATATTTTGAAGGTTGAGACACGTGTCATCAGGACCATGCCTTCTCCATGTACTACCGATTCTATAAATACTCCAGTTGGCGAAGATCTAAAGAGAGGATCATCTTGGGCTTTTTTGGCAACTATCACCTTTTGAGCAGAAACAGAAGACATTTGCTTGAGCATTGGCAGCAGGAGTGATCAATCCTTTGGTGAAAATACAGTTCTCTCCATTAGCGATCATTGGCAGTTTTGAGCAGAGACTACCGTAGGCAAAAAGGGAGCAGATTAGAGATCGAGAGATCGTCTGGTGCGGTTGTCAAGATCTATTGATCAGAAATAGTTGATCGATAGACATCCAGGCTTGACCTTCCTTACATCCCATCTTTGGCTTACGAGGTAGACCAAGCTTCATTCTGTGCTTCTGTTGAACAGTTTTCTTGTTATTTTGTGTATGCTTCGCACAAGATAAGCAGAGTTTGCCATTGGAACTTTATATACAATATTCTCAGCTTTCAAGTCAAAACATAGATCTTGGAATTGCGCATCCTTCTTAAATCTGATCTTCCTTGTCACGTTGACATTGTCGTTATTTCAATTCATTTACATCGTTTTCTACTCCTTTTACGATTCATCAAATCAAATTGTTGCACGGAATATCTATATAATACATATATTATCGCAATATTCATCGATTTACTGATTAAGTAAGTCCCTGTCTGATCGACAAGAGTGTTCAGGGCACCGCGGATTCGTTTTCTCCAGCATAGCCCTTGCACGGATCCGTGGTTAAGACTGTGTACAAAGATTTTCATTTGGTAGTTTCCAGCGATCGATGTTTTCCATCGTTACAATTTTTTGGCGCTAGAAGGAGGGCTGAACCTCCGATCTGTACTTTACGGGTAGCCCTGTAAGCGATCCATACCCACGCCTATAAAAATGTAAACGTAATACCTCTAAGGAAGTTTATGAAATCGTGTGGTGTAGATTGGTCACAGCAATGATTCCTTTGGAATCCTACAGGGCAAAAAGCCCATTCATAATTCTGTTTGGCTATCACCTTTTAGATCCTGTCATTTGTTGTCATTAACCTCTTTGAAAAATGGATTCTACATATGCAACCACTGCTGCTATGATCACCACCAACTCAGGTGCCACATCCATAAATCCCATCACCACCACCGGACCAGCTTCTGGTGCAATAGGACCTCAGGGGCCATCGCATCGTTCATTGAGGTTATAGGGCAAGGATCCTATATTCACCGCCATGACTCTGGAAGAGTACAATTTCATTTGCGTCAAGATTCAGGCAAAGCTTGCTCTTAGCTGAGCTAAGATTGAGGCAAAACAAAATTTTGAGGTAATCCACAAAGGGGGCCAAGATTTCACCCCTACCGCCTATGACATTATCCCCCTGACCAAACATTATCATGAACTCCTGACCCAGCTGGTTATGGCTAGGAGTCAGACTACACGGTCCCTTCTAGAACCTCAAAACGGGGAAGAGGAAGAAGATGAATTCATAGCCCAATCTGAACACATGAATTCAGATCATACTCTCAGCCCCCATACATACATAAATTTCCTATTTCCTCTCACCGGAGAAGCCTCCCATCTCAACTTAGTCATGACTACACAAACTCATATTCCTGTCGTCCTGCAGGTCACTACGCAATCCTCAGTCCTACAAGTACAAATAACATCTCAAAATAACATGGGGGTAGTCTCGTCATCATGTGTAATCAGTATTCTGTCGGTGGTACCTGCGTCTACCGCACCTCATTTTATTCCCCACGTGCAACCTCATACCACACCTATAACCCGCCCGGTGCAAAATCCGGTGCAACCCATTGCAAGACAACAGATCACAACCACTGTTCAATTACAGCAATCCATTCAACGACCCATGGCTGGTCAGTGGATCCCGTCTATCTTACATAATCAATCTGCATTATACGGTGCACAACCCTTAGACGCACCTACCATGCATGTCCCACAAATAAACCTACAATACCCTTACAATCTCCATCCTACACACCTGGTGACAACCAATCTCTCTACTCAACCTAATGGGTGGTGGCTTCCATAGGTAGCTCCATCTGCGGGGACAGTCTCTATTGCACCACCTGTCAGCCAAACCATCGCTTCATTCCCATTGCCTGGCACTACCCTTTCAGTCCAACCCCTTGCTCCTCTTGCACAAAATTCTTCATCGCCAAGTCTGGATCAAGCCTTTTTTCTTATTCAGACCCTCACTGAGGAAGTTAAGCACCTTAAAGCTGCTGGCTCTGATACGATACAAATCATGGATTTCTACCAGGATGATCCTATCAGCCTAGTGGTTCCAATGCTATCATTGCCTCTAGGGATGTCGTTGCCCCATTTTACTAAATATAATAGGGAAGGAGATCCTAACGCTCACCTTGTTACCTTTAGGTCTGAATCCTTGTTATTGCAGCAATGGCCTCATACAATTATCCATGTCTTTGTAATGTCTCTGGCAGGGAAAGCTTTGGACTGGTATCGAGCGCTTCCTCGCTATTCCATCTCAACCCTGGAAGAACTCCTAACACAATTCGTGACTCGCTTTAAGTACAATTTAAAGCCAAAAGTCACACTAGACCAACTTATGGGAGTGAAGCAGGATCCACTTGAACTAGTCCAGAGGTTTATACAGTGATGGAGTGCTACCTTGAATGAAATCCATGAACCTATCGCGGAAGCCCATCTGCTGGCTATTTTCAAAGGAGCAGTTAAGGACTTCATCAAGTCTAAACTGTATTACCTTGCCCCTAGCTCCTTGAGTTAGGCTTTCGCCCAAACTAAGAGCATCTAGGATGCTGTTGAGGCTAGTAAAGACCCAGCGTACGTGGCCTATAAAAACGTCAATAATAAGGGTAAAGACAAGGGTAAAGCAACAACAAAGACAGTAGCTACGCTAGCTGAGGGCGCTAAAAACAAGAATAACAAGAAGGCACCCATAGCATCTGCTGAGACCGAGGCTAGTGCAAGAAGCACCAGTTAGGACACACCCACCCCTGAAAAGCCCCCCAGCCAAGGCCAAACTTCAAGTGTAAAGATCGCTCAAAATACACAGCCCTGCCTATAAAACATTCGGAACTGTTGAAACAATTATTAGGGTCAGGATACATTCAGAATAAAAAGGTATCCGAAGAAGCTCTCCAGCGTCACAGGTGTCATTGTGAATTGCTGAAGAATCCTTCTTTAGCCCTACCTAACGAACCACTAGTTCCGAAATCTTTTAGGCTGGACTGCTTTTGTGACTACCATCAGTTGTGTGGTCATGATACCGATTACTGTTGGGTGTTGAAGGATGACATTCAACGCATGATTGATGATGGTTATCTTAAACTAGACGGTAGTAGTCCAACACGTCCCAAAAACCAGGCGTTGGATGTGTATAAAGACTCGTTAAATGCAAATAACGCACCGTACACAATCAACGTGGTAAGTACAGACAGTGAAGGGAAGGTACTGCCTAAACAACCCTTCGTTTTACACGTACCTACCAACTCACCCCAGGGGACAAGTTCTTCATTGACGATTACCGGCATCTCGAGGCCACCCTTTGTTATTCAGGTGCCCTCTCCAACCATAACTTGATCTCACGTTAGCGATAAAGCCACGGCCATGTGCGCACCCACTCCTAAGGTAACTTTTATCCTTAGGGTACCAAGACCACCAGTTTCCCCTTTTACGTAGGGGAAAGCTTCTAACCAAAACCACCAACTGCCACCAAATAAAAAAAAGGAAGGAGATGCATCAATCAATGCCACCAAAAACAAATCTACGCTAGGCTTCGCTAAGCCCAGGCCCCTGGCCTCTATCCCTGTGCCTGCACCTTATGGGCAAGGCAAGGGTACAGAAATACAACCACCTCCCCTTGACAGGAAGAAACACAATCCTCCGACTGATGTTGTTCCGCCTCGGGAGATTCGTCTCTTAGGACGAATGGAAGAAGACAGAGGAGATAACCAATCCAGCCTAGAACGGGACCTCCTCAACGCATTTACGCAAGTCAAGTAGGCTTTGAAATAGAAGAACAAAATGCTGAGCCTCTATGAATTTCTTATGACATCTCAAAAGCATCGTGAGGCTATGGTTCGTATGTTGACATCCATACCTATGGATGAAAGCTTACCAGCGGAAGAAGAAGTGATACATGTTGTTATACTTCCTCCCGCCACTGAGCAACCTAAACCAACCCCTCTGACCTTTCATGATAAATCCATCAAAGATGATCCCGAGAAAGGTCAAGTGATGATAGAACCCATGTTCATCACCATCTAGGTTGGTCAATATCGGATTCAGAGGGTGCACGGTGACGATGGCGCGGCTGCGAATGTCATCCCTTATCCTATAGTGGATAAGTTGGGCCTGGTCGACCAGATCAGTCCTACAATGACATCGTGCCTAAAGTCGTTCAATGGGGCACGAGTTCAAGTCAAGGGAATGGTGCATATTGAATTTGTGGCAGGGGATCAATTCCCAATAAAGGCTACATTTCTTGTTGTCGAGGAGATGCCCGATTTCAACCTGATTCTAGGGAGGTACTGGCTGGCCCAACTGAGGGCAATTTCATCACCAATACACCAAGAGATACACCTCCCTTACACAGGGAGAGAGGTAGTAATACACGGTGATGAAATAACTTCTAGGACTATCAATAACATCAAAGAAGAACGGGGTTTGGAGATCGAGATGCCTGAAGACCAAACCCATGTCCAAGTCTCCGAACAAGTTAAAATCGATGATGACAGCCTAGCCTGGGCCAACTTACCATTTCAGGGAGGAGAGGATGATATAGAAGAGTCAGGCCATAAACCTCCTCGTCCTTACGCATCGCTGAACGTAAAAGCCATTAAGAAACAACTGTGGGCTAGTGATTGATCTGAGTGGTATTTACGCGCATCGTTACACTTTTACTAGTTTTTTGCTTACACTTATCGAATTTGATTGTTAGTTTTCTTTAATATACATAAATGTATTTACGATTTCTATCAATTATGCTATTTACATTCTCCATTTTATGCTATTTACGCTTCTTGACTTCTACTAGTCATATTAGCACAATTACGCAGATATGTACATTTTTATTAATTACACTCCCAGACGTACGCAAATGGCCCGCAATGGCCTAAAACTAGCGGTGGCCCGCAATGGTCTAAAAATAAATAAAGGCCCATAATGGCCTAAAAATAGCAAGTTCATTCTATTTATATCTTATGAAAATGCTATGTGACGGCCCGCAATGGCCTTAAACTAGATACTCCATTCTACAGTCATAATAACGCAACCTATCCAAAGTCTTTAATTCCATCCTGTTTATGCTTTGTATAAATAAAGACATAAAATTAAATAAAAGCCATAAGAAAAATCTCATGAGTAATCTCACCAACATTCATATTACCATTGTTCAAATTTCATCAATAAAATTATGCGTAAATCACAATTACACATCCCCCCTAGTACCACTGTCACCAGTATCCCTTAAGTCTGCCTCTAACCCTAAAAAATCATCCTGGAGTGGGCCATCCTTTTTGGAGAGTATTCCTTCGTGAGGAATGTCATCTTCACGAGGTTCTTGCACTAACACAGGCTTCCCAAGAGTACGGTTTGCTTCATTACGCTCTTCTTCCTGAACACGCTCCTCATCCTGTTCACCTCCTTCATCCACTTCTTGTACCTACATACAATATACATAAGCAAAAACCATGATAAAACAAATCAGAAAATTTAAACTCAATAAAATTCAAACTTACTCACGATGGTCCTACATCTGCAGCAAAGGGGAGTTGGTCTAAACTGACCCACAGGAGTTGCATGATTTCGTCTTTGATTAACTCTAACCATACTCCATCCCCCAGAATAGCTCCAAACTTCACTTTCCCTTTCTCCATGCTAGTCCATCGGGGTGGTTCAGGGAAGAAAGTAGGTACTGTAGTCTCTTCCCCGGGAAGAGTAATTTCCCTTTCTAGGGACGCGCTTACCGTCACCTGCTCTTGGAACTTCTCGAAGGCCTTAGATGCACCTATGACATCGAGGAACACCCACAAGGATTGAGCTTGAATGTCAGAATCTCGATAGTGTTGACGATAAGTGAGACTTTCTCGCTTATACAGATGCTTGTGATCCTTTTCTTTCTACCCCCACTCTTGGACGCTTGTGCAAAAATCCTTCCAGTCCTGGTTCTTTTGGGCCAAGAGTTCTATTTGCATCCTTTGCTCCACCAATTCTTGACTGGTTTGAACACTATTTCTGACTGCGGTCCAGTAGCAAGCTTAGTTGATAACAGCCGTCTACCAGTCCTCTTCATCCATTCCTCACACCTGCAGGAATTCACATCGCAATTTTAAGTCTCCAACCTCTTTGGTCAGAGACATCCTTTCTTTCTCTGACCTTTGCAGCTTCTTCTAGAGGTCTTCATTGACGTTTTAACTCTCCCACAAGGAGTGAGTCGAGCATAACGCACATTTACGCATTTCCTCATAAATGTTGCATGGCACGACCGTACCATCCGATGAGGGCTCGACTGTGTCTAGGTCAATGGGCTCTGTGGGGTCCCATCGAAGGCGAGCTCCTGATAACAAATATTATCAAATGTAAATAAACATCATAACCTTATAATAAAATAAGCGTACAATAGCAGTAACATACCAGCACCAGGATCCACGTGCTCGAGGCACTCGATCATGTCACTGACAATGTCTTCCATGAAGGCAAACTTATCAGGGAATTCCCCCCACACTCTGCTGACAATGACGGACGGGGATGCACCTTGTTCATCTATAGCGTAATTAAGTCAAAATTTCTAGTTATTAACAGAATTCCAAACAAAAAATTCTAATACACTGATTACCTCTACCTATTACAGTGGGGAGTGTGTCAACTTTTTTCGCCTCCTCTCTCTCCTCACGCACAAGAGTTTGTGCATCACTTATTCTAACAGTTGGGGCCTCCTCTTCCAAAACTGGGGCCCCTTCCCCATGCCGTAATACCACTGCCCATGTTTCAAGGGTCAACCGTTCTATAGGTCTCCCTGTTCATGCCACATAACACATTTAAACGATTTAGAATACCTTGAATAAAGTTGCATAATACAATAATTTCCATAACTTTCACTATGTATTTATGCTTACCAGGTGGAGGTTTACTCCACTGGACTCTGACTTGCACAGTTCTGCCCGTGCCACCTGCTAGTTCCATAGGGGCCTCGGTTAAGCAAGGTATTTTACGCTGAACCAAGGCGTCTACTATCTCTGTAGCCATGCGCTTTCCCCATGATGCATCACCAGTGTAAGTGGGAAGTGCCCCAGCTACACTGTCAGGGCCCCACATTTGAGATGCCACCAAATCCCTAGTCGTTATAGATAGTGACTCCCCAATTCCCTCTGGAGGATCCTGTGCCTGAGTAGTGCTGAAGATATGAGAAATCCAAGGTTTGGATAACTGGTCTCGGTCTTGTAGGACCCAGACCCCATTCCTCTAGATAACCAAAAATTTGGCAAAACGCTGGAGGCAAGCTATGAAGAAGGCGAAGTGCACACTGAAACGCGACTCGAGCTTTTGACGGAGTCTCACCATTTCAATGCATAACCCCTTAGCGAAATAGCTTGCCCAGTCAAATTGGGTCCCCTCCTCCATCACCTCTCACATAATACGGGCCTATTCTATAGTAAAGAACCTCCCCTGCGAGAGTGTTTTGGGGAAGGCTTGGGCTCGGAAGAGGGGATAAATAGTCTTGGCAACCTCTAATTCAATCTTTTCACAAGGGATCCCCTTGGCCTCCTTCTTCATCCCCAACCACTCCTCCAACTCTTTTTAACATTTGATGCTTCTCCCCTGATTTTTCCTCTATGGGAAGATCGTCAGAGGGGACGCCAAAGAGGTTAGTGAATAGCTGAGCGTCGATATCAAACTTTACAAGCATGTGACGCACGCGTGTGCAAAAACGTTCAGCTCCCTCGCTGAAGGAGTTAACTAGGGTCAACATTTCGCTTGCGGGGACATCAGGGGTTACGACCAGAAATAAATGCATCAGCCTTGCTTCCCGCAGCTTGGCGACCAACGCAACTGGGGCCACTACGTGGCCAAGCCAGCGTTGTACCTCCTTTATGTAGCCATAGCAGAAAAGGAGGGTGTTCGCCTCGCGGCCAGAATTAGTGATGGTAATCTCTTGGGATTCCCTGACTGATAATACATGGAACATATCAACATAGCGAAAACACTGTTATGCAACATTTCAAAACCAAAAAAATATAATACCCTGTAACTAATAGCAGCAACAAAACCTTACCTGGTCCAAATGGCAAAGGAAATGGAGGGAGCTTCCTTTGCACGTCCACGAGGGTAAGGGGTGGGTTCAAAGTCCATTCTTTATGTAACCACCCGAAATTCTGACAATTTTTGAAGGAATCAGCATAATGGGTGGGATACTCATGAATGTTGAAGGCCGTCTGTCCCATTACACTGGCGCGTACGTTGCTGGTAGACATAAACTCCTTTATTGCCATTTCGGTCCAAGACAATGTATCACCATTGCCTACTAACCCATTCTCGTTGATGAAAAACCTGTATCATATAACACATTACTTTTCTACAGTTTGCAAATTCAGACATTAGAAGCATATTGACAATACCGCCAGTAAAACAACTTACTTGCCTAAATAATACACCGTGCCTGGAGGATTCTGAAAGTAAGTTGAAACATGACGAGCCACGAACAAAGTATTATATGCATGATAGCAGCTAAATATGGGCATCTCCTAGATCCAACTTAAACACCTGAATCCTCTAGCACTAAGTTCGCGGTCCTGGGGATGCCCAGTGTTAATAGCCCCATCTGTCAAGAAAGCCAGGATGTCCTACGTAGAACCCACTAACAGATGTTTCAAAATAGTGCCAGCCACATCGCCCGACAGATGCGACCACACGATAATACTATAGTTACATAGCAAAAATGTAGAAACTCCAGCGCACCCTTTTAGAACCATATAGCCTTCCCCTGCAACCAAGTCTGAGGGGGAGGAACATTGGGTACGATAGGGTTTATACAACATAAAACCCCGACTATATCCAGAACGATTAGGACGGGTTTCACCATGATACTGTACAGAAAATAAACACGTTACCATCTAGATTCTGATTGCATGCTTAAACTATAGGAAAATTTATAAAATTACGCTCTAGCCATACAACCAAAATTGCTGAAACCTTTGTAATAGTACAAGGTCTGTCTCAGACAACGATGATAGATGCAATACTGTCGTCTAAACCCTCGCTTCAATACGAGGTCTACAGCATAAAACTCTAGTTTACGCAGAGGACGCAAAAAGAATAAACACAAAAAAAGAGCGTATTAGAAGAATCAATACGAGTAAATAAGAGATGGCCTATCGATTCAAGGGAGTGACATCCCTCACTTCGACCAAGGCCTGCGAAGCACGCTGCAGGCTCCCTTGTACTTCGTTAATTTTAGCCAACTTGGTATTCTTTCCTCTAACTTTCGGCGCCATTGTTGCAGTCCTGAACACCTTCACACCTGAATACCTTCACAAATAACATGCTGTAGTCTTTTGCTCTTTTTCCTTCTCTCGGTGACAGCCAAGAATTCAAATTTGTGATAGCCAACAGACTGTTTTCGATGCGAACTGCCTACTTATATGCAAAACTAACTGACTTGATGCCCGATTAAAGCAAGACTTGCCCAAATGCTGGTGCCAGTATGAGCTGGAAATCGAAAATCAAGGCATTAATTGTGGTAGATATCGCATGCATTACAGTCTGAAATGACCTTAAACTATTGCATCTTATCTCCTCGTAATCAGGTCACATTAATTACAGGCTGTTCACAATGTTCAAAATTTAGTCAGGTTCCGATGCTCAGCAACGTCACATCACATCCTTTTTCCTTTTAGACTAAAAGAAGTGCTATACGCTAAATGTTTATCACATCCAACTTAGCATTTTTCTAATTACTTTCATATTTGACAATTTTGCAGGACAATTGCTAAATGGACAAAACTTTACCTGCGCTCCTAGTTTTAACAAGCCCCCAAGGGGAAATCATTAGAAAATTTGATCTCACGCTAGTAGAAACTAACCTTTCCCTCGATGACGCAACCATAGCCACGTCGAAAACATCTCAAGACTGGCCAGAACAATTGACGCGCACGCTAGATCTGGAAGCTGGAGATGTAATTGAAGACCTCCTTAATGAGGTCTCTGTGGTTACGCATAAAGGTTAGTTCTTTACTAGACAAAATGGCACATGACAACATAAAACAGATCCTCCAGAATAATATCACGGTGTTTGCATGGTCATACGAAGATATGCCGGGACTAGACCCAAGATTAATACAACACAACATAATTCTAGATCCCCATATCAAAGCAGTTAGACAAAAAGCACAAAAAATTAAGCCAAAAGTCATGCTAGCAGTACGTGATGAGATCACTAAACTGTACCAGGCTGGTTTTATTCGTGCGGTTGATTACTCAGACTGGGTATCTAACATTGTAGTTGTTCCTAAAAAGACCGGAGAGATACGCATCTGCATAGACTTCCGAGACTTGAACAAAGCTACAATCAAGGATAATTTTCCATTACCGAGTATCGACCAACTAGTGGATACAACCACTGGGCATGTGCTTTTATCCTTCATGGATGG
>MNCI01000563.1:16577-42489 GCA_015680685.1 Gnetum montanum | reverse complement strand
ATATGGCTAAAGATCTTCTGAAGCGGTTCACAACGATCGATGCCCAACACATGCCCCGAAACGATAACACACTAGCCGATGCACTGGTTACATTAGCTTTAAACATGCCATTGCACTTGTTTAACACTTGTCCCACCTTAATAATAGATTGTACAGACCCTATCATTCAGGCGGTGCAAATATCTTCACTGCTCGAGGATAGAATGCCAGAGTGGTACGACAACATTAAAAATTACCTCTTGCATGGCGACAAACTAAAACGCACGAACTAAAACGTGTGCAGAAAGATGCAATTCGCAAGCGAGCTAGGCAGTACGTCATCATAGGAGATAGTACCCTCTATAGACGCTCTTTTGATGGAGTACTGCTTACTTGCATTAACAAAGATCAAGCGCAATGTATAGTCGATGAAGTCCACGAGGGATTATGCGGAGGACACATAGCACCACGGGCCATGGCCTCTAAAATCTGTTGCTTAAGGTATTATTGGCCGTACATGGAAAAAGACTGTCTTACAAAGGTTAAAACGTGCGACACGTGTCAACATTACGTGAACCTTATACACGTGTCGCCTACAGAACTACACATGACTCAAATAACATGGCCCTTTCAACGATGGGGATTAGACATTATAGGGCCTATCACACTGAAATCTTCCATAGGTCATAGCTTCATAATCACCGCCACTGAGTATTTCATGAAGTGGGTGGAAGCCATTCCTCTGCGAAAGATCACATCCCAACAGATCTGTCAGTTCATTCTAGATAACATTGTAACTAGATTTGGTCTCCCGATGACTATCATGATGGACAATGGGCCACAATTTAGTAGTCTGGAAACCAAATCCTTTTGCAACAAACTTGGTATCAAACAATCTTTTTCCTCACCTTATTACTTGCAAGCGAATGGTCAAGCTAAAGCAACAAACAAGGTCATTATCAACTTACTCAAGAAAATGCTTGACAGCAACAAGAGATGGGGGCATGAAAAGATCCTCTATGTGCTATGGGTGTATCGTACCACATGCAGAATAGCTATAGAAAGTACACCCTATAGCCTAGTCTATGGATCCGAGGCTGTGCAGCCCCTCGAATTACAAGTTCCTTCTCTACGAATGGTCCTCTCTATGATTATAAATGAGGCTCAACACACCGAGTCTCGAATCATGGATTTGGATTCAATAGAGGAGAAGTGAATATAGACGCTTAATACCATCGAAAAGTATCAAGATAAGCAGAGGTAGAAGCACCGTCATAACCTTCAACAACGTTCGATCAAGAAGGGAGATTTGGTTCTCACGGCCATTTGCAAACTAGTAGGCGAGTTCTCTGCAAACTGGGAGGGCCCTTTCTTGGTAGCGAATGTGTATGGAAACGGTGCATTCAAGCTAGCAGATATGAACGACAATGAGTTACCCAATCCTGTGAATCATATATATCTGAAGTAGTACTACATTTAGCTACATATCCAGTGTTAACATCAGGCATGGCAACAATCATCCACTACGACGCTAAATTGGCAACAATCGTCTGCTACGATGCTAAACTGGCAACAACCATCCGCTACGACGCTAAACTAGCAACAATCGTCCACTACGATGCTAAACTAGCACTCTCCTCATACATCCTCCATGACACTAAACTAGCACTGATCGTCCGCTATGACGTAAAACTGGCACTTCTTGCACGCTTCTGCCACGATGCTAAACTGGTAACAATCGTCCGCCACGACGTAAAACTAGCAAGTTGCAATCGTCTGCTATGACGTAAAAATGGCAGTGTTGTACAGGTCCGCCAAGACGTAAAACTAGTATTTCTTGCACGCGTCTACCACGACGCTAAACTGGCACCGGCTGCCCACCAGGACATAAAAATGGCATAGGTAAGTATCCGTCTGCTGAGACGAGAAACCAGCACAGATCTATCCCTGGGTCATGACATGAAACTGACATCCATAGCACGGTCTGCTGAGACCATAAATTAGTTCTACCACCATCTGCTATGACGTAAAACTAGCACTTTTTCACTCCGCCCAGACTTTAAACTGGGACCATGGTCTGCTGAGACTTAAAACCAGCAATGACAGTCTACCAGGACTTAAAACTAGGACTTACAGGCCGCCAACATGCAAACCAAGCGAGTGTAATCATCTCTGTGCAGCTACAAAACAAATGGGGTGGGACGTTGGGACAACCCCAGCATCACTACCTCACAGGCATTCTACTGATTCCTCGGATGTACTGAAAGGCATACTACTAACCCCTCGGAGATGCTGTCACTACACTCATTCCAGCAGTGGCACCTTTGAGAGGTTAGTTTCGCCACTTGGAGCTCCAAAGGAGTTTTCATCAACCACAACCTTGGGGATCTCCACTCATCATCACTATCAGGCTCTAGCTTCATAGATTCACCTAGCTGGTTCTTTGCATAACCAGTCGGGTGCGATGAGCTTGATATTCTTTGGCAGTGATATGCTGGGCCGAGCATCAATGTTGAAGACTCTAGTCTTGTGCTACAGTTCCTCCTTCATGACCCACTCACTCTGTCTTGCCCCAAACAGTACTTGTTTCAACAACCTCTCTAGTGATTTGACCGAGCAATGGTGTCCTCTATTTTCTTCTTTGGTTACAGGTCACTTACTACTAGGATGTTGTTCAAAGGTGCATTCATTTGAGCGGTGAAATACAGACAGCATTTTGAGATGGCCGCTTAGGTTAGCCTGTCCACTTAGGAGTGCATCCCTGTTTTCCTCATAATCCTACCTCTAGCTATTACTTCCCTGCATTTCCACCATCTGTTTCCCTTACGCAAAATGTGAATACGCAATATACGCTTTCTGCATTGGCATTACAATCAAGTCCATAAATCGACGTAATGCAACTCACCTAATGGACGTAAAAAAAAAAGTGGGTCGGCAAAATGGATGAAACACAACTCATCCAGGCTACACAGACACAACACAATTCATCTATGCAAGCCCCTTCATCTACAAAATGATGACATAACTCCATGCAAACACAATCGCAGGAGAAATCCTAAGTGCTTATACGTGAAAAAACTATACTCACTCATTTGCGTCTTCCCCGAACCTCATTTGAGTCTTCCCCGAACCTTTTTCCTCTTACTTCTATAAGAATTCCTTCCCATACCCTTTTATCTTTTGTTTCCCTCATTTCTGCACTTCTCCAATGACAAGGCAACACCTGAGTAACCATTGATGAATGTTGTTGGTACTTTTACTCATCCGGTGTTTCGTATTCTTTGTCAACATCTTTCGGGCAAGCCCTCTAAACATCAACAAAGAGGGACCATTAAAACACCATAGAAATTGCAAATCGGCCTAAGGCAAAGATTCACTATATGGGAAAAAAGTTCATGACAGAAATCTAGAAAACAAAATAAGGCAAAGAGGCAAATAGAATCTCTCTCTTTATGCTACATTACGCAACATAGTGTAGTGTTGCTCAGTGTAACTCTGTTTAACATAGCCCAATATCAAAAAGTAACTTACTTCGATAATTTTGACAAAGTTTAAGGTTTAAGACTTATTGCAATTCTACTAAGTCTTTTGTTCAGAGCTAAGTTTACGCTCCGTTACGCAGAGCAGCGTAACAAGCTTCAAGGAAAGCAAAGTCAGAGTCCAAGGAAGCGCAGCAGATTGATTTCTTCTTTTTTGCAGATTGGTCGCTTTACGCTCATTACGCTACACAGCGTAGGCAAGCGTAATTTATTGTAAAGTTGACCATTTTTTATGCTCTATTATGCTTTGCGGCGTAAAGGAGCGTAAAACAGCTTGAATCAACTATTTCCATGCTCTATTACGCTCTACCACGTGACACAGCACAAACGAGTGTAATACAGCCTAAAGCTGGCTAAAGCAGTACCATATACGCACCTGCTATCCACATGCACAATACGTGAAGTGGCTTCAGCAGAAGTGGTTGACAGCGTACTTTGCCCCCTTTTCCAAAAGACGTGATGTGACATGAGCAGTTTCAACATAAATTTTGCCAAGTCAATGGTATTTTGAAGGTTGAAATACATGTCATCAGGACCGTGCCTTCTCCATGTACTATCAAACCTATAAATACTCTAGTTGGTGAAGATCTAAAGAGAGGATCATCTTGGGATTTTTTGGCAACTATCACCTTTTGAGCAGAAACAGAAGATATTTGCTTGAGCATTGGCAGCAGGAGCGATCAGTCCTTTGGTGAAAATACAGTTCTCTCCATTGGTGATCATTGGCAGTTTTGAGTAGAGACTACCGAAGGCAAAAAGGGAGCAGATCAGAGATCGAGAGATCATCTGGTGCGGTTGTCAAGATCTGTTGATCAGAAAAATTTGATCGATAGACATCCAGGCTTGACCTTCCTTGCATCCCATCTTTGGCTTACGAGGTAGACCGAGCTTCGTTCTGTGCTCCTATTGAACATTTTTCTTGTTATTTTGTGTATGCTTCGCACAAGATAAGCGGAGTTTGCCATTGGAACTTTATATACAATATTCTCAGCTTTCAAGTCAAAACATAGATCTTGGAATTGCACATCCTTCTTAAATCTGATCTTCCTTGTCACATTGACATTGTCGTTATTTCAATTCATTTACATCGTTTTCTACTCCTTTTATGATTCATCGAATCAAATTGTTGCATGGAATATCTATATAATACATATATTATCGCAATATTTGTTGATTTACTGATTGAGTAAGTCCTTGTCTAATCGACAAGAGTGTTCAAGGCACGGCGGATTCGTTTTCTCTAGCACGGTCCTCGCACGGATCTGTGGTTAAGACTGTGTACACGGATTTTCGTTTGGTAGTTTCCAGCGACTGACGTTTTCCGTCGTTACAGCCATGGTGGCCAAAGAACCAAAAGCCAATATTTCATCAAAATAGAAGAATACTTCTTTAAGCTTGTATGACTTAGTTATGAGCTATCCTACTCACTAGGAAGCCTTACTTAAGATGTTTACTTCCATTCCCGTAAGTGAGGAAATCCTAGCCAATGAAGAGTCTATCTAGGCAATGATAGTACCATGCTCATCCAAGGTAGAAATGATGCCAACCCCCTTGATATTCTATGATAGTGAGGTGAAAACCAACCCTTAGAGTGGTGAAGTGTTAATAGCCCCTCTCTTCATAACTATTAGAGTTGGCTAGCACAAACTACACTGAGTACACATTGATGATGAAGTAGCCACAAATGTAATCCCCTTTCCCATGGTAAAACGTGTAGGCTTAGTTGAGCACATCAAGAATACCTCTACCTTTTCACTTAATCATTTAATGGGTTATTTATAGTGGTGAGAGGATCAATTTTGTTAGACTTCATGGCTAGGGAACAATTCCACACATTTTTTGATTTCCTAGTTATTAAAGAAATACCAAGCTTCAACTTAATTCTAGGAAGATCATGGTTGGCCAAGTTGTGAGTATTTTTTTCCCCCAATCCACTAGGAGATTCATTTACCTTACAAGGAAGGTGAAATTATTATTCATGGAGATAGCACAATTCCTTTATCTATCAACAATGTTGAGTTTGAGTAAGGATTTGAGCTGGAGTTTCAAGAAGAAACTTCTATAACCTGAAACAAAGCCAAGGACCACAACCTAACCAACAAAGCCAATGCCAACAACATTGGGGTTATGAATGAATTTTTGGAAGAGCTCCCATTTAGTATCATAAACGAAGGGAACATGGAGTACAAGATCATGTAACAAAAACCTTATAAATTCCCTAATCTTTCAAAGATTAGAAAGTAGTTACATGATTAAATATGTTGCTCATTTTCTTCCTTGTACATATGGTGTGGCTATTTAATTAGTAGCCTTGTTTATAGTTTTTATTTACATGCTTACATTTTTCTTAACAATTATTACTTTGTTACATCATGTTTATCAATTTTCTACATTGCCTTATCTTACATTTTTACATCAATGTACAACTTATGTTTATTTTTTATGTCTACATAAAAAAAACAAAAAAAAAATAGAAAACATAAAACATTAAAAACTTAAAAAAATTTTAAAATATAAAAACTAAAAATTAAAAATAGTAGCTAAAACTAGTTTTAAACTAAAACCAAAAAGTAACATCTAACACAACTAAAACGAATACAGTGGCCATAGTCACATTGTGTGATAGATAACAAAACAACAATATATATATATATATAGTAGCCATAGTTGCATTATGCAATAGATAACAAAATAAGAATAATACATAGTCTCTAAGGCTATGATAGCCAAATAAAAATAGCTACAAGAATATAAAAAAAACAACAAAATATGACATGTTTATTAGTAGCTAAATCAAGCCATAGGGGAAGGAGGAGGATTATCATCAACATCATCACTTGGGGCCTATAAGAAATAAAGAACATTCATAGTCATCATAAACATAATCATACAACCATAAAACAATCATAATAGAAAAAAAGCAAGTAAAATATCAAACAAAAAAATATAACAAAAAACTTAAAAAAAAAATCTTGCAAACCTCAAGATATTCAAGAGTGATGTTCTTAGGTGTGAATTTTCGAAGGCTGGTCTTCAACCTATGAAGAATATATTCTTCACTCATGTTGGCCAATCGATATCTCCTAGATCTACTGCTACCAAGATTTCTCCCTTCTCTATATTTGACAACTTAGAAGGAGCATGGGAAAAGGTAGCCATAGAAGTTTTCCCAAATGCTATAGTGATCTAAGTAGTAGGAGAATCAACAACCACCACTAATTCCTTGAACTTGCTAAAGGTGTTCTCTACACCTATTTCCTACATGAACACATATTTCTATTGCTTCATAGCCTCCTTGTGCCATAACTTTATATAGTTCTTATTTTTTTGCCTTGTATGGTTGCTTGTGAGCCCTTTGCTTCTTTTCCCATTCTAACATCCATGCATGGTAATCTTGCCAATCCGTAGTTTTGTAGACTAATAGCTCCATCTGCATGTCCTCCATGTTGTTCCTAGCTAGAGCAACTTTCCTTTGGATAGCATTCCAATAATGAGAGCACTTGATCTCCTTTGTGCAAAAGGAATCCCTATTGATCACATGGGCTTCTATGAATGTCTTATGGTCTTTGAGGTTTCTTACTTTGTTTTCCAACTCCTTGTTTTACTTCTCCAATGCCACAATGCATTTCCATAAGAACTCGTTTGAACATTGGAAGTTCCAAAATGTTTTTACATTAGATGCAACATAATTTGTAGCTCCTTTGTACAATCTCCATAAGAACTAAAAATCTCACATGGGATGCCATTTTACTTTAGAAACTATCACATAAAAACACATCCAAAACATAAAAACATTAAAAACATTGAAAATATTTAAAAACATAAAAACTATGAATCCATAAAACATGAAAATGAAAATATAGAAAAACCAAAAATGCAAGACAAAAATATTTTATTTTTTCTTACCAACATTAGGAGCCAATTGTTGCAATCTGTCAACCATATCATCCATGATTCCTTTCATGAATTCCATCTTGTCTAGAGTCTTTGTCTAAGGTTTAGTGTGGAATGTGGATGTGGATGTTTTTGGATGAGGCTTATGCATTGCAATGACTATAACAATCAATATAGTTTAGAACAAGAATGTATAAAATTTGAAACAAAAGTATAAACGACACCAAAAGTTACTAGGAAGATCATGAGACAAGTTCATTGGAGGGTTGCCTTCTGAAGCCATATCATCCAAGATGGAATCCAAGACATCTAATGCTTCCTTGGATGTCCTCTTCTCTTCTTCCTTATGTGTTTGTTCCTCCTTTTCAGTAGCTTGGGCAGCCAAATCCTATTTCCTTCCTACAATAAGCCAAAGTTAGTAAAAATAAAACATATTAGTAAACATGTTTTAGCAACAAAAATATAATGAAAAATATAACCAAACAAAATAATATAAAAACTGAAAAAATAACAATATAAAAAACATATACATACCTCCAATAGATTGGTTGGCCTTGTTAAGCTTGATGGCTAGCTTCTTAGGTGCTGGTTGTCTAGCAACTAGAATGTTTTCTTCAACTTGTGGCCTCTTCATCTTTTCTCTGGTAGTGTCATCTACTTCTGTGAGAATCCTCTTTGTCCTTTTTAAATTGCCATGTGTAGCACAAGGCTCAATCCTTGTGCTAGGAAAAAAAACCACATACACCACTAACATTTTTAGTGGTAGCAAACAACGACCCTCTAACATCCTCCATGGGTGGGTCTTGGATGCACATCACATGGGTAATGTGTTTAGCCCAAGGCTTGAAAAGTTAAAATAAATCCCATGCTACCCACTTTCCATCTCTCTTAATCACCAAGAACTTTGTGAACCTTCTATGATATGTACCAAAGAACGTATAATGCACATGGTATATGAAATCAAGATTATCACAGAGTTTTTGGATTTCACCCCTTAGAATAGTGATAAAAAAGCCAACCTAATTAAATCTAGTGCCATCGATCAAAATATTTTTCATAGTCCAAGCCTATTAAACCCCTATAATTCTCTTTTGTCACAGTAGCATGGTAAAGGCTTGAGAGTGGAAAAGAGGATAAGTAGTATTTGCCTCATCGACATCACATTTACAAAAAGACAACACTACATTACGAGGGGATTTGAGCTAATTTTTCATTTCCTCGCTATGGCTTACATCCTTCGCTGTTGTAACAACCACCTTCAAACCGCTAGAAGGTAGGCCAAAAAGATCGCTAAACATTGACTCATTAACACTTAAAATAATGGAAAAATCATGGACATGAGTGACAAACTTGGTTATCCCCTCGTCAAAAGAGTCAATCACATTCAACATCTCAGCCTGCAATATGGATGGACTAGGTAGCATGAATAAGTTAAACAAGATTGCATTAGTGAGCCTCTATTAGATGTTTGTAGGAGCTTGTTTACCAATCATTCTTGTGCTATGTGTACTTCATCCCACTTGAGGAGAATCTTCTCTTCAATGACCTGAAGTAATCACGATGATTGTAGACTCACACACGGAATCTATAACATAACATAGTTAGTCCATTAGCCTTCTACATTGTATACAATTAGTAAAACCATAAAAACTTAAAATACTATAAAAAAATCAAAAAATGCTAAAAAATATTAGCCATGTTTAAACAAATTTTCCTCAGTAGGCTTAGGTAAAGCTGAAACCTTGGGTTGAACTTGTACATGTTCTCCTAAATCTTGGAGAGCTCAAAATTCATGTGCATGATTCATAGCTACATACTTTTGGTATATGCAAGAATATTACATAAGGTACCTAGCAAACTCTACATTGACCTGGTTAAGCACTTACACTTTTATGATCTCTCCTTGCCTAAACTTCTTCAAAGCCATGCAAACCACAAACAAGGTTTGGTCATTTGCCACCAATCCTCCACTATGCATCTTGTACTTGCAAAATTAAAGTATGAAAAAAGTTAAAATAAATAACCATAAAAATAGAAGAAAAAAAGAAACAAAAAAATGTGAAACCAAAACCAAGCTTATGCTTCTAGTAGGTAGACAATCCTAGGAGGGTTGTGGAATAGAGTGTTTATTTTGTGACCCAACATTAAGGTGTTGTTAGTGTTATACTATGAGTATATTAGCATCTCCTAGATTTGTGATAATTGTCGAACATCCATAGAATACAAGCTTTCTTTGAACTCTATTTCTCTTTGAGTTTTGGGATCATCCACCATAAATTGCAAGACATGGTTAGAGGACCCTACCACAAGAGTTTCTATAATTATAGTGGCAACATCCATAGCCAAGTGTGACCACATTAGCACACCATAATGTTGGAGAAAATACATTAGAAACTCTCTAGCATTGGGTCTAAACCACACTCAGGTGTGTTTGTCAATATTCATGTTGGATGCTAAGCTATATTGGGTAGCCATCCCAGTGCAACACAACATGCCCATTAACTCCACAATAGCTAAGATTGGTTTTAGTAGAGCCCTGCAAATAGAAACAACCAAAAAATTACCACAATTAGACCTCCAAGAATAGTAAAACAAAAATGTACAAAAAAAAATGGCATCTAGAATGACACCATTGACATTAAACAAAAAATTCAAAAAATAACCAAGCTCACTAACACAATTACCATTCGAATGTAAACCAAAATTTAGTCCTTTTACATATAAATTGGCACATACAAACTTAGTTTGATAATTTGACAATTGATGAACATGAAAACAAGATATTTTCTCTGGAGCACCAAGTTTGACATTTTTGTTTATAGTTGACATCATACTAATTTTCTATAGAAACATATGGCCAAAATTGATAGCATTGGAGCTTGGTGAATGCATTTTTTCAGCAAACAACTAGTAAAATATCCCAACAATCCTAAACATTGGGAATTTGGAAAAAGTAATAACAAAAATCACAAGGTTTCGTAGCTCCAGGAGCTTATACACTACCATTCATTCTTCGGAAAATCCCAAAGCCCCTCATACACTATGCTACTAGGTCTAGAAAGTACCATACATTGGCCACAAAATTGGAAAAACTCCATAATGACCAAAATCAAAGCCTAAGCATCCAAATGCTGTCAACACTTGCCATAAAAAGCCCAAAACTTTACAACCAAAATCCAAAATTGACCAATGAAGATCCAAAGGTTGGGGAAAACCTTAGAAAATTTTTTAAAAATTATTTTTGACCATTGATGTAAAGAACATAGCCAAAACAACCTAAATTTACCATTAACACTGCATTTACAAGTGCAAGAAAGCACGATTCTTACTCAAATTTTGGCTAAAAAACCTTGGTTTGTAGTAAATTGATTGCAATAAAAAGCCTGAAATTTTTTTTAAGAAATTCAAACTTCATCTAAAACCCTTCTACACTCAATTTTCCATCCCTAGGAACCTTGGACATTGACCATATGTTATCAAAGAATCATAAACCTTTCAAATTTTTCCATGAAAAAATTGCAAAAATCTTGAAAAATAGGATAGAGTGTTGTGCATTGGATTGAGAAAAAACCCATATCTTCATAAAAAAATCCAAACAATTTGATTCCACATTCAATACAGCTAGAAAACCCCAAACAATAGTTTTATGAGTCAGAACTCAAAAATATATCCATGCACAAGCTAGAAAAGATGATGATATTTAAAAACAATAGACAAAAATATGGTACCAATGTTGCAGATGGGTTTGGGAGAAAATTTGAATCTTTGTCAATAGTTGTCCAAAATTCCAAATTTTCATCCGAACATAGTCAAAAAGCCTAAATCTTAGATTTAGTGCAGTTGATATGCCAAATTTCAACTAGAGAAAACCTAGAGGTGGGAAAAAATTTCCATAATTTGGCCAAAAATCAAAGAAAATGGAGGGAAAATTGGTAATGGAAAATCACCAACGAAGATCATTTTCTTGTAGATGGATTTGGAAGCCTAGAAACGATTCATACAACCTCTCCTACCTCATCCAATACTGGATTCTAGCTCATTGATATGACCTTCTTCATCATGATTGTCAAAATCTGAAAATCTTACCTTGACTATGACATAAAGAAGCTTGGAATTCTCAAGTTTGATGCAACACATTAGGCATAGGAGATGATTAAGAGCAAAAATTATTGAAAAATGTTGAATGTTTGGGTTTATGAGCACAAATCTAGCTTCTACACACTATAAATGAGAAATTAAGGGGAAGATTAGCTCATACAATGGGTTTTAAGGAAAAAAAATCCCTTCCAAATGCCCACATGCTACCTACAAGAACTATATGCTAAGAAACTAACCTCTACACATAGTAAAAATTGGGTTTTAACTCCATACGCTACCTACCCAAGTCCTGCATGTTGTGAAAGCATGTAGGGAAACATGTGGCACATAAGGAAAATATTATCTTGGTTCATATGCTACCCACATGAGTTCGACATATTGTGGCAATGTGTGAAGAAAAAACACACAATTTCCTTAGCCAAACTTACTCATACGTTGCCCAGTGGCCTCTCCAAGACATTGAAGAAATTACAAAAATGTCCCAAATGCTATGTGTGAGAAAATTGACAAATACATTACATTTGGATATGCAATTGACCTCTGGGACCCCACACACTATTAGATTGGTGAAATTAACTGATAGGTGGGTCCCACAACCCTAGAAAAAATTACCAAGAGCTCCATACATTGGGCAAGAGAAATTAACCAAAAAACAAGATGTCATATGCTATCAAAATTGGGTTCTTATCCCATACATTACCCACATGAGTTCCACACATTGTGCCAACATGTGGGATAAAAATAAATAACTAACTTGTTTACCATAGACCATACGTTGCCCATATAGCCTCATACACTGCCTGGATGGTTCCACTAGACCTAGAAAAAATCCAAAAAATTTCTACATGTCAAAAATCCATTCAAAAGTGTCCACACATTAAGGGTTTGGGTTCTAGATGCTATAAATCCATGCTAGATTGCCCACACGCTAGGAAACCAAGTCCCACATGCTAGTAGCATGTGGAACATCAACAAGTGATTGACTTGGTTAATATGGATCATACAATGCCTAGAATGGTTAAAAAAACTATAAATATCTCCCACATAGCCAATATGCTATCATATAAGTCTAGACAAGCCAAACTCTTGGTCAAAAATCCCCACATGCTTGGAATTCATGTATCACATATTGGGAATTCATCTTAGAATAGCCACATGCTGAGAGATGGAGCCCCACACTTTGGACATGTGACATGATGCCCACACACTAGAGATAGGAATTTTTGGCCTTTTTGACTAGTTTAACCACAAAACCCCATTATTTTAACAATTTATAACCTATTTTCACTAAATTTTGCTTTTCTTCACTAGATTTTTGATTATTTTGATTACAAAATGACTAAGAAAAGTAAGTAATATTATTTAACACCATCTTTAATCCCATTCAAGGTCATTTGACCTAGTTCAACACCATTTTACATCATTTTAACAACATTCGGTACCTTTTAACATCATTTGACCTCATTTTAGATCATTTGGCCTTGTTTAGCCTCATTTTGACCTCATTCGATAGCATTTGATATCATTTGACCATGTTTTAACATTGTTTGAGATTATCATTTGATGTCATTGGACCTCATTTGGTATTAGTTAACCTTGTTTGACCCCATCCTCCATCATTTTTCCTTGTTTTGACATCATTTGACATTGTTTGATACCATTTTGGATCGCTTTGACATGATTATGCATCATTTTGACATCATTCGACTTGTTTGACCTTATTTGATATCATTTTAACATCATTTGGTGTCATTTGATACCATTTGACATCATCTTACATTATTCCGATGTTAGTTGACCTTGTTTAGCCTCACCTTACCATCATTTGGCATCATTTGATATCATTTGGTGCTATTTGGCATCATTTAGGCCTCATTCAACCTCATTTGGTGCTTATTTATCCTTACTCTTTATCATTTTGACATTATTTGGCCCATTTCTACCTAGTTTCACCCTATCCAACCTTATTTAACCTCATTTTACCTCATTTTGACATTATTTGAACCTTATTTTGCTTTTTCTTACCTTGTTTCGCTTTGTTTTGGAATTATTTTGCTATGATATTGTAGTATTTTACATTATTTTAACATTTTTTAACAATTATATCATGCAAATGCTACTTAATGTGTTCTTCTTAACTTGAAGGATCAAGCTATGAAGGTATGAGAACAATTCAACCTACCCTTGATCTTGAATGAATCCTATGGTGATGTTGAATGCTCAATTGACCTCAAATTCCTAGATCTTGAGCCTAGGAACCTATTTGACCACATAGCTTTAATAGAGAACTCCCTAGAATGACCCAATTACATAGTAAAAACCCTCAACTTAAATGTTAGAGAGATTAAAGAGGATTTCCTAATTGAAGATCTTGTTATAATCCACAATGATGAGAAGAAAACATTGAAATTATGTTCCTCACTCGAATCCCTACTAGCTCAAGACATCACCAAGGCCCTCTAGGATAACATTAAGGTATTGGCATTATCATACAAAGACATGCTAGGACTTGACCCATTCTTGGTTTAACATAACATTATACTTGATCATAGAATCAAGCCTATTAAGTAAAAGGTGCATAAGATCATACCAGATTTAGCCCTAGAAATCCATGATGAGATCAAGAAGCTTCACTAAGCTAGTTTCATTCAAGTTATTGATTATGTTGATTGGGTGTCCAACATAGTGGTAGTCCCTAAGAAGAATGAGAGCATTCATATATGTATTGATTTCTATGACCTCAACAAGGAAAATTAAAGATGATTTTCCTCTACCTAGTATTGATCAACTTATTAATACTATGACTAGCCATGCTTTGTTATCTTTTATGGATGAGTTCTTGGGATACAACCAAGTTAGGATTAACTTATAAAATAAACTTTGTACAACCTTCATGACCCTTTGGAGAACCTTTTATTACAGAATGATGTCCTTTGGTTTGAAGAATGTAGATGCGACCTATCAATGAGCCATGACTTACATCTTTAGTGACTATATGCTAGGCTTGCTTAATGATTATGTTGACAATATAGTCATAAAGTCCAAGATAGCTAATAACCATGTAGGTAACTTAAAATTGGTCCTTTAATGATGTCTCAAGTATGAACTTAGACTTAATCTTAAGAAGTATGTCTTTAGTGTTAAAACCTAGGAAATGCTTAGTTTTATAGTATCCAAGGTAGGAAAACAAGTTGATCCTGATAAGGTTAAGGTCATAACTAATTTTTTAGCACCTAGAAACCTTAAAGAACTATGAAATTTACAAGGTAGATTGCAATTTTTTTTGTAGGTTCATCTCAAGGTTCACGGATAAGCTACAACCCATGCAACACTTGCTCAAGAAGGGGATTCACTATGAGTGGACTAACCAATGCCAAGAAGCCTTTGATAGTATCAAGTAAGAGTTGTCCTAGTTCTATCATGTACTCCCTAAAAAATATAAACCATTTTACATCTACCTTGCATTCTATGAAACATCTCTTTTCTCTATAAAAAATTAAATGATGGAGCAGAGTTACCTATCTGCTACTTGATACATGCATTAGTAGCTTATGAGACTCAATACATTGTAGTTAAGAAGAATTTTCTAGCCCTAGTCTTCTTTTTAAAGAAGTAGAGACACTACCTTTTTAGGAGTCAAGTCAATGTCATATGCAAGGATAGTGTACTAAGAGCTATAATGACCAATATCTATGAGAGTAGCCAAATAACCTAGTGAAAAGCCATAAAAACTGAGTTTAACCTACATTATGTGTTCCACACCTTAACAAAGGGTCAAGCCATAGCTTCACAACTAATTGCTTCCCCATTATAGGATAATGCAATCATAGAACTAACATTATTAACGATGTACCTGAAGGTTATAAGGCCATCATGCACATTGATGGAGCTTCAACTTCCCATGAAGCTAGTATTGTTGTCATCATAACTCTCCCCTCTCATGAGATTCAACCTTTTACTTATCATTTTTAGTTTTCATATACCAAAAATATGGCAAACTACGAAGGATTAATTAGAGGAATGATGATAGCTCATAATCATGGATTCACATGTTTAATGATAAAAGGTGATTCATAACTAGTAGTCAATTAAGTGATTGAAGTCTATGCTTGCAAAGCTAAACATTTATAATCTTGCTATGATTTAGCCAATACACTTTTGTTGAAGTTTCTAGATGTTAACATACAACATATTCCCAGAGCTGAAAACACCTTAGCGGATGCCATTGCTACCTTATCCCTAAGTGTGATGCTTGATGTGTTTAGTAAAGTACCTTTCATGATGGAAAATTATGCTCTTCCCATGATGTAGAACACTCAAGATAATTCTATATCCATCATAGATAACATGCCTCAACAAGAGTGTTATGATGACATCAAGTTTTACCTCATGCATGGTGAACCCCCACAAAACCTAATTATTTCTGAAAAGGATGTTTTATGTAAATGATCAAAATAATATGTCATTGTAGTCAATAACACATTATGTCCAAGGTCCTATGATGTTGTATTATTACTATTCTTGAGTAAAGAAGAAGCCCTTATGACCCTAGAATAGGTACATGATGGCATATGTGGGGGGCATATAGCACCTAGAGCCATGGCCACTAAGATTAGATGCTTAGGATATTATTGTCCCTATATGGAAAGTGACTACTTGCAAAAGGAAAAAACTTGTTACATGTGTCAATGGTACAACAATTTAATGCATATGCCATCGACTGAGTTACACACCACTCAGATCATGTTGGCATTCCAAACGTGGGGAACTGATACATTTGGATCAATAACTCTTAAATCCTTTGTAGGGCATAGCTTCATCATCATTATAACCAAGTATTTCATGAAGTGAGTTAAAGCTATTCCTCTAAGAAAAACAACATCACAAAAAGTCTCTAAATTCATATTAGATAAAATAGATCCCATTTTGGCCTACCCTATACATTGTTACAAATAACCAAACATAGTTTAGTAGCCAAGAAATGCAAGCCTTTTATGAATGATTAAACATTAAGTATTCATTTTCATCATCTTATTATCCATAAGCCAATGGCCAAACTAAAGCAAGTAACAAGATCATGAAACATCCTAAAGAAAATGCTAAGCAATGACAAATGTAAATGACATGAACAACTATTGTATGCAATCTGATCGTATAGGAAAACCTTTAGAACCACAATTTATGCCACCCTTTATAGCTTGATTTATGAATCTGAAACTATTTTGCCTCTTGAATTGCAAGTTCCATTCTTAACGGTAGCTCTATCTAACTACATCAATGATGGACAAAACAATGAGTTGTAAACTATTAACCTGGATTTGGTAGAAGAGAAATCAATACAAATTCTCACCAACATCGAATGATATCAAAGGAAGTAGAAAAAACAACATTTTCATGATCTAAACAAGTGGAGACCTTGTTCTCAAGACTATTTGCAAACATGTAGATAAATTCTCAGTTAATTGGGAAGGATCTTTTCTGGTTACCAAAGCATATGACAATAGAGCATTCAAGTTGGTAAACATGGATGAGAATGAATTGACTAATCTAGCCAACCATTCCTATCTTAAAATTTATTATATCTAACATTGACCCATTTGCTTGTAGCCTTTGTTTGCCTTTGTTCATAGGTTTAGATGAATGATGGATGTTGACAACTATAGTGGCCTATAACAAGCAATCTTGTATAACCTCCTATCTTTTTGGCATATAAAAGTATTGCAAACTTTGTATAAGCTTGTAAAGCAAGAAATACAGTTTTGATGTTCTGCTAGTTGTAATCTATGATGGCCTACATTTGCTTGTTGCCTCATATAACCTTCTATAATAGCATGTATTCTTTGATTTGTTTTCTTATACACATGGAATTGTGTTTGTAGGATAATCCTGGAGCCATTGCAAAGGTGCAACTCATCGTAGTAGTGAGTTATTATCCAATCTTGATGTATGTGATTCAACTGTACCAATAGTGCTTACCTCACATCACTTCTCCCTTTTGAGCCATAACCACATAACTAAACTATAGCCCTCCTTACCTTACTAATAGTGAAAACCTATGTTCAACATTCATGAACCATAGCCATGCGATATCCTCAACATGCTTAATCATCAAGTTCACTGAATGTAACACATTTCATTTAGTAAGAAAATGAAAATTTAGGCTTGTCAATGTAACCCAATGAAGGTTTTGCTTCCATATATATATAAGGAGAAAATGCCAAGAAAGCAAAAAGGATAATGTAGCCTAAATTTAAGTAAATTAATGGCTCTCAAAAAGAGAGAGAGATTCAAGTAGTCAAAGAAGCCTATTAAAAAATGCTAGTTTCTCCTAAACATCATTGAGTAACCAATAGTTCCAGCATGAAGCACGAAGACCTCTTCAATTAGCAAATATGTCACTACCATGCTATAACCATGATGTTAACAAATTTGGAATTCTTTGTTAGCCCATGTAACCATCCTTTGATAATTAATGTAGTCATTATCTCATCCTAATTCCTCCTCATCCCATTGTGATCTTACTTCACCATTGTGAGCACCCTTTGGCATGATTCGATAGCTATAGAATCAAATGTAGAGAGGAAATGTTGGTGATGAATTTGTTAGTGTTTTGAATTCTTTGTTGATGTCTCTCAGGTCAATCCTCAAAAAATCAACAAAGAGGGGGTCAATGAAACACCTTACGAAAATTCATGTGAGAAATAAAAAGCCTAGTAGAAAAAATCTGCATTGTAATTTGATAGCAATTCAAGAGCATAAACAATTACTTTTTTTTTCCCATAAAAAATCCTACTTTGTGGCCTTGTTTTGGAAATTATTTGGACTATTTTAATATGTAAATTTAAATTTATAGTCCACATGTTGTGAATTTCATTTATGCTAGCATGTGAGGGTTAAAATGCCAAATATGCTACCAATTTGCAACACAAATGTCAAAAATATTGGTGGTTCATACACTACAAAAACATGATAGAAACACTCAAAAAATCTAGTTAACCATATGCTACACTTTTTGGCCATAAAAATGACCCAAAAACATGATGTAATGCTCCAAAATGCATATGAGTGTAATAAGTGCTAGCATAGCAAATTTAAGGTCTATTTATACTAGATTCTACATAGTTTTTAGGACTTTTGGCAGATTACACTTTTGAGCAAAAATAGCATAACACAGTCATGGATTTTACAGCTTTTTTTTTTTAGGTTTTTTAGCATAGATTTCTAGGAACAAAGAGATTTTATAATAACATTTATTATGCAAATCAATCAAGAGACCTATGCAAATCAAGTGTAGAACACATTTTACCATCTGCATCAAATTTCAAAAGATATTTTTTGTTCTCAAGCTTTTAAAGCCAATGATCTATACTTTTTGAACCCTTTTTTTTGCACTATTTGTTATAACATTTAAAATAAAGTTTCCAGTTCTTTTTGTTTTGGCCATCTTGTTTTCTTACTTCTTCATTCTCAATCAAACATTGAACCTTTGTTTCACACACTTTCCTTGCAGTTTATTTCAATTTCATTTCTTAGTAATAGACTTTTTAAGTCATTAAGTGATTAGCTAGATCATTTAAGGTGCTCCAGATCCTTTTGAGGCTTGTGGATCTTAGAGTTACAACTATTTCACATGGATCATTTTGGTTTTCTAGTATTGATATTTTCCATTGCTACAAAGTTAGTTGGTTACTATAGAATGTATGTGGAGAATCTGAAAATGATTATCATACCATTAACCAAATTAACAAAGAAATAATAATAGTTCATGTGATCAAAAAAGTATTGTTACACTCTTTCCATAGCCCTTGGGTATTGCATTATGTTTATGATTTATATGTGTGTGGTCTTGATGGATTATCGGGGCCAAGTTAATTTTTTATAGTGGTGTTTTGTATGTTATGATGTATTGGCTCTTATGATATGATTATGATGTATTTACATGCTTAACTAACATGATTATATACACTAGCCTTGTGTGATGTGTTAGATAGGTGATGTGGTTGGCAAGGATGTTGAATTGGGATACAAAAGTAGTTAACTAATATGTGTTTATGCTTTATTTGCAATTTTGATATTTATGCAATTAAATTATAAAGCTATATTTTGTGATGCTTGGATGTGATTTTAGAATTTAGATGTGTAGTGTGTTTGATATGGATCTCGTAGCTTCCAATGAATTTTGATTTGGAGTCCTAATGTGTCTATTGTGACTATTTAAACTTCACAGAAATTAGTGGGGAGGAGAAAAGAAAAATAAAATTATCGAAATGTTAAGATTTCAAATAAAATAAAATAGAATATAAAAATTAAATTTACTTCTATTTGTCACATGTTGTGTGATGCAAACTTAAAGAAACATGTAAAGTGCATCAAGGTTATATGTGTCAAACATAAAATGTATAACTTGGATGAACCACCTTCACTCCATCATCTCTTCTCATTGTTTTTTTGTTTGCTATAGGTTTTCTATTTTCCTACAAATAGAAATTGATTTTTTTCATCCATTTTTGTTTTGCAAGGCATGCTACTAAATTTTTCACTTTAGAAATAGATTTTTCTTTGTTTTAAACTTGGATTCAAGATTGTTGTGATTGTGTATATGTGGGTATAGGACTTCTTTAGAGTGAAATGGGGTCTTGGCAGATTTTTAAGGGTTTTATGATTGTTTCGAACTTTTTTCTTCAAAAAAATTTAATTGGTGAGTTATCTTTACATTTCTTCTATCTTGTTATGCTCAATTAGGGTATATATTATGTGGTGTGGACATATGGGGTGAATAACTTAAAGCTTGCATTTGGATGAATAGTTTTACATATTGGTAAGATTTGCAATTATGTTTGCAGATTATGCATTAATATATATGTGATGAATAGAATGATTTGGGACATGTGGAAATTTAGATGTAATGTTGAGGTAACTAGCATGACTTTGGTATTATATATTACAAGTAAGTTTTTGATCAAGTGCTTCTAGGAGTTTTGATTATCACTTGTTGTAATTAAATATTATTATTTATTATTTTATTAATAAAATTTAAATGCACTTAAATTTATCTTTATAAGTTTGATTGAGGTAAAATTAATTTTGTTGGGATCGTCTTCTTATGTACTTTCAAATTATAGAAATTTTTTTTTATCTTTTGGCATCTATCTTTTGAAGGTTACAATAGTAGTTATTTTTATGAAATTATATGTAGTTCAAGGTCTAAGGCTGTAGCAAGAAATTTTGTTATGCTATGCTATGGTATCACAAAGAATGTGTGATAGTTAGTCTTGAATATATGTGGTCATGGTATATATTTTCTTCAAATGTACTATGATTATGACATGTGATAACTTAAGCAAGCCTAGATTGGTACATGTCTTCGTGATGTTGCTTATAGCAGTTGTTGATGAGTGGTGCTAGCATGAGAGTGTGGACTTGTTAATGATAAAATACCTTGGAGATAGTCATGTATTAATCCTTGCTAGGATGCATTAGTGAAGCTCCTATTGCAAGCTTCATTGCAGAAGTGGAAAAGTGTAGGTGTCTTCATTCCTATGACCAGTACATGACATAGGTATGTACAAACCTATAGCCAAACCTCCAATAGGCTAGTGATTGTGGATCATGGGTACCATTTGGGTAAATAAAAATCTACAGGAAAATGATTAATTATAAGTACTCATGACAACATTACACATGCTATACTAAATGTGGATATGCTAGTGGCCCCAACGGTTATGTGTATGTGTTGATATCACTTTGAGCCATAACAATTGTACTATATCTTATGATTAATCTATAAATGTGTGGTTTATGTGAGGATTGATGGTATTGTATGGTATGTATACGAATTCATGGGTATGGTTGTGGAAATGCATGTGTTGTGGAAGGCACATGGTGCCATGGAAATATGATTGATTGTGTATGACAATGATTATATTTGAGACCACATGTTTGCAATCTACTCACTTTACAAATGATTATGTTAGTACTGTGTGCAATATTGTATGTGTATGTGTTGCTTAGAGCATGTGTGCAACTAACTATTGATGTAGGTTTGTATCCCATTCCTTTCCTTCCATTGTGGAACTTGTTGGCCACTTAGTAGGGGAAGTGTAAAGGTTTTCCACTTAGTTTTATATTGACTTTATTTATTTACAGGTGGAATCTACAAGGGTACATGATATCATTAAGAGGATTGAGAAGAGGGATGTATATGGGTATTGTTTGATGTATATTTCCATGTAGAAATGTATGGTTTTCCATGGACTATTCATATTTGCATGACCCTAATAATAATCTTATTTATAGGATATTTATATTTTTATATACTATGAAATTAGGATAGATTTTTGGTTATGTAGAGACATATAGTTTTGTAAATTATCATGTATTCTTACTCTTTGGTTTGGTATGGATTTTTGTATGATTTAATCTTATGATATAGATATATGAAAGCATGAAAAATTAGGAATCTATGGTGGTTTATTCTTAATGTATTTTCATGCATCATGGATTCTAATTAATGGTAATCCTAGGTATCACTTTGACCTATCTAGGTGTGAGAGGATGGGGTGTTACGGGTATGATCAAACCTTTCAAGAATTAAAGAAATGATTAACTTCAATTCCTATTTTAAAGTCCCCTAGGCTTGAATAGCCTTATGATGTCTATTCAAATTCTTCCAAAAAAGGATATAAGTTTGTGCTTTATAATATGAACATGTGATAGTCTATGCTTCAAGATGGTTAAAGGATCATAAGAGAAAATACCCACTTCATGTCTTAGAGCTTGGAGCTATTGTCTTCACACAATGGAGGCATTACCTCTATGGTGAGCACATTATCTTATGGATGAAGCACAAGAGTTTGTAGTATGTAATGAGTTAGCTACAACTTAATCTCAAGCAAAGAATATGGGTAGAGACTTTAACAAATTAAGATTACACTATCAAATACCATCTAAGAAAAGGAAATACAATGGTCAATGTAGCTAGCACGATAGCAGGGAAGATCACTAGCTTGATAGTGCTGCTAGATTTGTTTGATGAGCTCATTATGTAGTAGTAGAATGATTCTTAGATCCAACAGAATGCTCATAACTTGGTGACCAAGAAATTTTTCTCTTTGGATACTAAAGGAGAACTAAAGGTTAAACATAGAGTCTGTGTGCTAGCAAACCTTAGACAAAAGAAGTTGAAAGAAGCCCATTTTAGCAAGTGCCAATTCTATCCTAGAGATGATAAAACATATCACAATATCAAACAACTTTATTGGTGACCTTACATAAACCATGATGTGGAAAATTAGTGTCTATTTTTTTAGCAAGTTAAGGTAGACAATGTCCAAAGAATATCCCCACTCACATAACATTTCTACCTTGAAGTGAGAAGTGAATGCCATGGATTTCATTACATGTTTGCCTAGAACTTAGAGGAGAAAAAATGCTATCTTAGTTGTTGTGGATTTTCTTACCAAGTCAATCCATTTCTTGGCAACCACAACAATAGATAGTATCATAGATTAAGTTGCATGATGTATCAAATAAAATAATTCTGAACAGGAATGTAAGATTCTCTTATAGATTTTGGCAAGTCTTTCATAAGGAGTTGGGAACTAAGTTAAATATGATTTTTTCTTATCTTCCATAAATAAGTGGAAATTGTGACTTAGATTCTGGAAGATATTCTTAGAGCTTGTGTATTTTGACATGAAAAACATTGGGAAATAATTTTTCGTCTAGCAAAATTTACTTACAATAGTGATTATTAGGCAAGCATCAAAGTAGCACCATATGAGGTACTTCATAAAAGGTCTTGCAGGACACTTTTGTATTGGATGAACTTTGAAGATAACATTCAAACTTTTACCATGGAAGAAATGATAGCTAAGATTAGGAAGATTTAAGCTAACATAAAACAACTTACGATAGGATTACAGTGTATGTAAATAATAGAAAAGGGCCTTTAAAATTTCAAGTTGGAGATCTTATATTTCTTAAGGTATCATTAATGAAGGAATTAATGAGGTTTGGAAGAAAAATAAAAGTATCCTCTAGATTTGTTAGACTATTTGGAATTTTAAAGAATATTGAAGAAGTTTCTTGTCATTTAGCTTTGCAATTAAGAATTCCTGATATTCATAATGTTTGTCATGTTTTGATGTTAAGGAAATATGTGCATGATCGAAGTCATGTGATTAGTTGGTAGGAAGTGAAGTTGCAATTTGACATCAATTAGAAAAAAAGGTTATTAGACTTCTTTCCAGGAAGGAATGGAAAGTTAGAAGCAAAATAATTTCTATGGTTAAGATTTTATAGGAGAGCATGATGAAGAAGCAACTTGGAAAATTAAGAAGGAGATCATGGAGAACTATTCATACATCTTATAGAAGGAAGATTCTTGAAGAGGGAAGAGATTTTACATCAATAATTTCACAGGCTCATAATCAATTGAGGATTTCAAAACTAAGCTTTTCTAGCCTTGTTAAAATCTTTTTAGCTTTGTTTTCCTTCTTTTGATAAAGTATAGGTTGTGGGTTTTATTCCTAATTCTGATATCCTTTACTTCTATATCTCATCTATCTTAATTTAAATAATGCATTAAAATTGATATAATAGAATTATATTTTATTAGGTTATCGCTATTAACCTTGGAGTTATGCTTGTTAGCTTGAAATTATTTTTGGTAGTTTCTATTATTTTACTTTCAGCCTTATATCTACTTCTAACATGTGCTTAATTATTTATCATTTTTTAAAGTTTCTTATTTTATTTCCAAAGCTTATTTGATCATGTGATTTATATATCATATGTGTACTAATGTGTTTATTTATGTGAAACAAGTTTTGAATTAGATATTTGGTGTAGAGACCATCTTATACAATTTTTTTTGGGTTTGAACCTAGAACTTTCCAATGACTAATTGGATATTTTTATGTTTACTTAGTTAATATGTAACATTAATTTTTATTTTTGGTAGTTTCAACCTAGTGTGTGATTTGTATTTTAAATTTTGTTTGTCAACCTAATTCTAGGCTCCACACTAGATATAAATGTTTACTTAGAATAGCTCATCCACACATTCACATTAGAGCTAGATCATACCCTTTGACTTATAGGAGAAATTAAATTTAAGATTTGAGAGTGGAATTTTCCAACCAAGGCATCTATGTTTTTGTGATTTAAAAACTAGAAGATGGAGAAATATTATTGTTGATGCATATGTGTAAGGTACTTATCAAGTTGCTCAACTTGAAACATGATTAGAGATAGGAGATGCTATTACAAGTCCATTCAAAGGATTTGGGATGCTTAATAGTGAGGTTTGGGAAGTCATCATTCATCTTTTCTCAGGCCCAAATGTAAACTCAACATCCACACTTAACTTTTGACATCCTAGCAAAACGTAGATTGAGGTCTAAGCCCAACTTTCAACTAGGGTGGACATCCAATCTAGAAAATGGACATTCAATCATAATGTCTTTAGGTCTTAGGATGGATGTCCTTGCTAATTCTAGATGCATCATCCAAGATACACCACTTTCATAGTAGACATTCAAGGCACAAATTAGACATCCTAAATGGCCATTGTTTAAAATAAAAAAGGTCATTTCTAGTCATTTTTTCAACTTGAGTTAGACTCAGGAAAGGTGGGAAAGTTCCAAGGACATGAGATTAGAAATAGAAATGTCTAGATTTCATCATACAATTTGGTTTGAAGTTGCATTTGAATTATTTGGGAATTTTTCTTGCATAACCTATGTTCAACTTGGAACTACATTTTTTATTATATTAGGGATGGAAGATTGAAGATTGGGAGTCGTATGACCTGTATGACCTATGCTACGCTCTTCTTTTCTCTCCTATGGTTTTGATTGTAACTGATATTTTGTAATGTGATTAATCTATTGTTAAATTGATTTTTATTTCTATTCCATATAGAAATTTTTGTATTAATTAAATTTTTCTCTAAATCTTGTGTTTTATTTGTGTAAATTTGATTGTGGAAATTTCTTCTTACACTTTTTTTTTCTATTACATTCTTACATTGCCTCAAGAAACTGAAATTCTCTTTAAGGGGAGATCTACTTTGTAGCCTTAAGAGGTTTTCATTTTGATGGCAAAATATTTGATGTTTTACCTATGCCTTAACTTGTTATAAGTATGTCTTGTGAAAGCACTACATATTTACTTAGCCTTGTAAGATTCTTGGGAGTCACATGAGATACCTAGCTTAGAGTGTTGATTGTCCTATGGAAAGTGTATAGCATTTGATGAACTATCATTGTGATATCATCGACCACTATTTAATTCCAAAAAATTAAAGGTAGTAAGCTTCACCATGCATAATGATGATTTTTATTCCTTTGTGTATTTTACATTAAATTATTTTTAAATTCATTCATCCCTCCTTAGTT
>MNCI01000563.1:0-10311 GCA_015680685.1 Gnetum montanum | reverse complement strand
TATATATATATTTGGAATGCGATATGACATCCACGATATTGTGGACATGATATTGCAGCCTATTGATGTTAGGGCACTTAATAGAATATACCGAATTTTAAATATTTTTTTTGAAATTAATAATGTAAATTAAGGACAGTTAGATGAGTGTTAAAAGGTTCCAGGGTAATTCAAATAGTTTTAAAGGCACAAAAATTATGATGGTATGGAATTTATCAATAAGGACCTAGGGTGGTAAGGGAGAGAAAAAGGCTACATGATGGTTCATAGGAACATTTGAATTAGAGGGATAGTAATAAGGGAAAGAATATTGTTGAAAATATGCTGAGGGTAATAGATGGTGTATGGAAGATTTGTTATGAGTGCAAACTACAAAAAATTATGCAAGTGGGTCCTCCCCAAAGTAGGTTCCAACCTATAATGCCCTTGTGTAACCACACCTTAAAATGTTCATAGGCACTGGAAGGGTTAAATGTAATCCACACTGGTTCCACAAAATACACACATGTAAGTATCACCAGAATGAGGCATGAATTCTACGCTATATGAGACATGAGCTACAATTACATGAATAACGAGATGAGATGGACTATAGAAGGGATTGTAGAGATTGGGACATGAGGTAACTAACCCAGGGCACAATGAATCCTATGTGTAAAGCATGATTAATGTGTCATTAACTTGTCATTCCAAGATCAAGACCAAGTCCATTCCTTTGATCAGTGACACCACATTGTTTCATCCCATGATGAGTGACTATGAGAGTACCAGAACAACAAGGCATATGATCACTTGGCATTTTGTTCAAGGGAGGAGTGAATTTTTCTTTGTGGCACCTTCTTTTTTTGTTGTTGTTTTGTTTTTCTTTTTTGATTGCTGAATCTAAAGAAGCCACGAACCTTTAGGCATGGGTGCATGTCTTTCCAGTGGGATCCCCTAGAACAACATTGGATTTTTGAGTGCCATTTGATTACTCTTACTCCAATTTTGCATTAGATCTTCAAGGATCTTAGTGCAACCACATTGCATAATAACTCTCACAAACATCACCAAGGGAAATCTATAAGTCTCCTTGATGTCACACCCTAATCATTCCCTCTTAATTCATCCCTCCCCATGCTAGGTATAATGAATACAAAATTAATTTTAAGTTTTAAGAATGTCAAGAATATCACTGTACCCTTGAATAGAACCTCTTATTTGTAGGATGGATGAGTGGGTGTAATGGGCTCACTGTCCAAATAATTGATCGCTCGAGACTTGATAACCNCATACTTACCCCATTGGGGTTCACACACCTGATTATAGTGAGCATAGTGGGGCAATTTATAAGATGTGATTCCTAGGTAAAGAGTTGAGCCACTATGATACTTCAGACTGTAAGATGGTATGAAAGGATCAGGATGTCACTCTCCATGGATATATTCATTGGACCATATGGTTGTTGGAGTGTTAATTAGTGCCCCTGATGAAGTGACATGAGGCGTTGGGTTCAAAGAGAAGGATGCACCATAGTTTTGGACTTGTGTTAAGTTGGAGAATGTAGTGGCTATGGAACTATGTTGTCCCTTCCTATAGTCATGTCTAAAGAAGGGACTCCTTTGATGTTGAGGAGGTCTCTCACTGCTATTGGCATTAGTAGCACAAGTAATGTTCGTGGGTTGTTGTTGTGGTGCAAACACTTCAAGAACAGTTGGTGGAAATGTAGAAGGAGGGAAAGGATGAGAATGTTGAAATTTAGGAGAAGTGTAAGGTACACAAGGTGGTGGTTGTGTTGAGGACATGGGCTGATAGTACTGAGGGGAGTAATAATGCAGTGAGATAAAGTATGTTGACCCAGTCAGGGAAACAAGATGTTGGACTAGATAGACATTTGGATTTAGATGATACGAAGGGTATCTCCAGTTTAGGGATTGCTTCCTCCATGACTGGGATTGTTGCCACTATGATCAAACACAGTATCTGTGTATGAACTCTCGGTGTAACATGCTTCCCCAATGCTCATATAAATGTAACAAGATTAGGCATTGGCCCTTGGGGTGATCGTATAGGAAAATGTTGCATTCATACGTATGATTGGCAGTTGAGCTCTTATTTTCTCCATCCCTTCTTTTCGATTGTCTAATGATATTTTTTCTTGCTTCTCAGGTTGTCAAAGCTCTATCTCCAATAATATTAATATATTCTCCACACTTTTTATGCATCCATTCCAGCATCTTATTGATCTTTTCCTTGATTTCCTCTAATGATTGTTGTACTGGCAAAGATGGTTCTTCCTTCTTAAGATAGGTTGATTTCCCATTTTTGTGATTATGGACCTCTGTTAAGTTGAGATTTTGGTCCTGTTGATGTTTTTCAACACTCTCCCATCTAGCCATTTCTCCTTCTTCTTTTGCTACCCTCTTAATAAGATCTTGGAATTGATTGGTTCATAGTTTGTATAGTTGACCTTGGACATACATCCCTAGGATCTCTCTTGTTTCATCATGAAGCCCATCAATGATATGGTACATTAGCCTTTCCTCAGAGAACTCATGGCCTGGATAGTTGTTTAATAGTGCATAATATCTTTCTAATGCCATGTCCAAGGGTTCATGTTGTGCTTGTTTCCAATCTTGGATTTGTTTCCTCAAGGTTGACACTCTTGCATAGGTTTGATATCTTTTATTAAAGAGTTCTACCATTGTTGGCCAACATCGTATTGAATTTGGCTTTAACGATCTATACCATACTTTTTCTTGGCCAACAAGTGTCATAGGAAAGAGATTGAGTTTTTGCTAATCGTTATCAATGTTGTTCCATGCACAGGAATCGTAGAAGCCTTGCAAATGTTGTTGCAGATCTAAGTCATAGCCTCCTGAGAAATTGGGAAAGTTGTTTAAATCAAGCCTGGGTAGGCGACTCTCTTTACGATGCCTACAGGAGATTTGAACAGCCTCTTGTATTTGCGTTGGGCTTGTAGTGGCCAATAGGGGTTCATCATCATTGAGTAAGTTATGCTTTCCTACATTGGGACGATCTTGCCTTTTTTTATGTTTATAAGAATCCCCCACCTCAGATTGAGTACTCCAATCTTCATTGTCATATACTTTTTTGCTTCTCCAATGAATTGCCTCACTAGATATGGAATTATTGTAATCTTGTAGGAGAGGCATGGTTGTGCAATTGTGTGTGAATTTGTTTGTGACTTTTTGTAATTATTTCTTCCTAAAAGATGTATCGTTAATTCCTATACAATGACCTTGTATGATATAACTAACCTAGATAACTAGCACCATCCCCAGTAATGGCACCAATAATGAGTGGCGAGGTACCCCTACACTCAACCATACGAATACAAGTGTTTCACAGATGATCTGGTCAAACTTCATAGACCGACTAGTTGTGGTATCTAGACAGTTACTCATAGATCATAGTTTGTTGTCTTCCCACCTAGACTACTATTAACTTTTTCACATATGGTTTAGTCTAGAGGGAGGTGTATGATGTGTTCCTATACTAATGCTACTCCTACCCCCAATTAGGGTTTCCTCCCTTAATACTTGCTTATTTATAAGGCTAGTCAGAGTTTCCTGCATAGTGCTCTAAGCTTCCCCTTTTTCCTTAACCCTATGACTTGTTCAGGTTAATGTAATTGATACACTATTAATATCAATAGAACTTCTTTTCGGGGTCCAACACCCCCCCTAATGCTACTCCTCGGTATGATGGTAAATAATATGAACTAAGCTAGGAGAGAGAATGAGAGAGAATCTACACTAGCCTAAGTGCAATAAGCATTTATTCCTTAATCATGTGTACACAGCTTGGACCTTGTGCACGACTACCACTAGGATTACCAAGCACATGGCCTAGGTATGCTACTGGGTTACAAAGTAGTCACACTTAAATGCTCATGATTAAGTCGTACTCATTTCACTTTACTAGGAGATAAGGGTAAAGAGATATTAACTAAGAAATAAATAGATAACAATAACAATTAAATAATTAAGCTAAGTGGATGCTCTAACGATGAAGTAATCTTAATATTTATTGTCGATCATGTGCATGTCCAAGTACATGACACTCGAATAAGGATGCGATACAATTACAATCATCACACTGCAGGCATGCATTGGGAGAAAAGGGTTGAGAGAAAAAAAATTGACAAAAAAGTCTCTACAAACTACTAAAATTAGACATAAAAACTTCAAAAAATGCCTACCAAATCTTCCTACCTCTTATTTATGGATGAGGAGATAGGCTATGATATCGCGTATGCGATATCATGGGTGTAATCAATTCATGACTCATCATTTTCTTAAAAGAGAAATCAATTCAAAAAGGAAGTGATAGCACCAAGTTGAATGTGATCCATTCTCCTTAACATATGATATCATGTTTAAACATCAAATTTCCCACCTCACCAAGGTGGTCAGGTCCTCATGCACTTGTTACATGGAATCTAAAAGTTTTGTCTCTTTTTCTTAGTGATTATCATGGAAAATCATCAATGGAGCATAAGGCTCATGTTTAGTTACATTCAATCTATGATTCTCATCTTCACCATTTTTTCCATCTCTAAATTAAGAATTTTGAGAGCATTCTTGAGCATAATTCTCTCTTCTAAAAAAATAGCACTTTAAACCTCTATACCTCAAAGGATATTAGGAAGATCCTCTAAAATAAGGTTTTTTATTCCAACATTCATTTTTCTCTTAAGAACCTTGATCTTTCTCATACCCCAAGAGGAATTATTACCTCATTTAAGGATAACAAATGAGATCTTAATACCACCATAATTGTTCTATCCATCTCCTTTCCAAGGCTTGTTACTCTCTTTCTTACTTTCTTATTGTTATTTTATGACATCCTTATCTTTCTTGCCTAATGTGTAATCCATAGAACTATTAGCAAGTTGGATTTCCTCTCTGTATCCTATGATTTTTTTGTTTTTGAATTCATGTTAAATTAAAGGCTTGAGATTGTTGAGAAATAGTATATATTGGTAACCTCATCCATATTTATAATTTATATAATAAGATTTTGATACTTCCAAATATATTCCTCTAGCCCCCTAGTGTGATGGAGTTTTTTAAACCTTTCTTAGGCTTTGTTAATAGAAGTTCTCAGATGAAAGTTCTCAATCAAATGTTTTTTAAATTGATTCTAGGTTCTTATGGGTTTAACTATTCCATCTTTTTCTTCTTGAAGAATGTTAAGAAACCATGCTTTTGCAATTCCACCTCAGAATTAGGTAGTAATATAAGATTGTTTTTCTTCAACACGCTTGTACATTTCCAAGAACTCCTTAACAAGAAAAGAATTAATAACTATATCATATCTATTGCCCTCATAAACTATTAGCTTCTTTTATTAGAACTTGAAAACTAACCAAATCAGTTCCAATGCTATTACCCTTTCTTATATGATTAATTGATTTGTCAAACCCTCAATCTCAATTCCTAATTAATTTTTAAGCACTCAATATCATTTTTTAGCTTTCAATCAAGGCTTTCTAGGTTTCTATTAATGATCTCAACTCTTTTCCTTTTATATCGAAGCTCCTTTAGGGTAAGTTAAAAATCATTAATAACATCCCTAAGGCACTTTGCTTGGTTCCTTAGCATAAAGTTATAGGTAAGCATATGTTTATGTTTGGTGCTAAAGCCCAACATCAGTAGGAAATGGACTTCCATGAGATCAACTAGATCTTGAACCATTTAAGCCTCCTATGTTGCATGTAGATTGATTATGCTACCTATTCATAATAACTATTCCCATAGTTTTTGCAAATTTTCAAAGGATTCATCAATATCCCTCTTACAAGTCATTTGAACATCCTCTTCCTCATGCATTTTCTTGTATACATTAACATCATCATGCATCTCCTCATGCATATGATTATCTCAATCATCATCTTTAACTAGTCCATGATGTAGGTTAGGACCAAGAGGAGCATTATCAAGATTTTACCTTCCTTTGTTCTTCTTATATACCATAGTAGAACAAAAGTCATGAGAAAAAAATCATGACCTTGAATCTTGAATTACCATCAATCTTAAATCACAAACCAAAAATACCAACCATAGTTAATCAACCACAATTCACAATTGTGAATGTAATACCAAGTGTAATAACCCTACTTTGAATAAGCACCACTTGACACCATCATTGAGTCTAGAGGTAGCCAAGTGTTCTAGAGTGGATCCAACTTGGACTACACCTTAAATTTTACAGAACTTGTGAATAAAACATAAGTGCATAAATCATGTTAGTCTAAAGGTTAGAAGCATAAAAAGTACATCTTTAGTAATCACCCAAGAGACATGACCAAAAGATATGTGCACACATGTACAACCAAGAAAGAGTACTAACATGTGTCAAAGGTTAGAAATGAAATAAGATCTCTTTGATCTTGCTACTATAGAAATTTCAACTTTAATAGAGTCAATTTGAACCACCACAAATCAATGATGAGGGACAAGTAAGTTATGGTTTGTAATACAATGATTCATGATCAAGTCATGCTATTATACCATCAACCCGTCATGGATCATGATCTATTTGAATCAAAGAAAAATGAAATTTTTGAATACCATGAGTTGATCATAAGTCATGATTAGGTTGTGATGAGCATTTTGGCCTGCATGATTCCTCCTTGTACTTTAAGTTTGTTTCATGAGAAGATCATGAGTTGTGGGATTGTTGCAAGAAAAAAACCACAATTAGACTAGGAGTCATGATCTCCTACCACAAGTTGTAATAATGTCATGGTTTCTTACCATGGGGCATGAGGTTTTTGTTGCTCACCATGTGAAGTGATGAGATTGTGGTTGACNTGAACCACCACAAATCAACCATGAGGGACAAGTAAGTTGTGGTTTGTAATACAATGAGTCATGATCAAGTCATGCTATTATACCATTAGCCCATCATGGATCATGATCTATTTCAATCAAAGAAAAATGAACTTTTTAAATACCATGAGTTGATCACAAGTCATGATTAGGTTGCGATGAGTATTTTTGCCTCCATGATTCCTCCTTATACTTTAAGTTTTTTCCATGAGAAGATCATGAGTTGTGGGATTGTTGCAAAAACACCACTAGTAGACTAGGAGTCATGATCTCCTACCACAAGTTGTAATAATATCATGGTTTCTTACCATGGGGCATGAGGTTTTTGTTGCTCACCATGTGAAGTGATGAGATTGTGGTTGAATGGAAATATCTCTACATGTACTACGAGTCTTAGTGAATTTGTGGTGAAGGCATGGTCATGTAGTAAATAGAAAATAGTGCTAAAACAAAACTTTGAAGATGATCTAAGAAGAGATTAGAGCAAGGTTAGTTCAATATGATATATCCCTTTAGACATACTAAATATAGAATATATGAAAGATAATTGAATTTCTAGAAACCTCTAAAACTAGTTATCTTCAATTAATTCTAAACGAAAGTTACAATTATAGTGGATTCAAAAATCCACAAATAATAATACACACACACAATGATATTCTAGAGCATGAGGCTCTACAACCACACACAAGATTAACCTTAATGAAAGGAATAATTGATCTAGATCCCTCCTTCATATACAAGATTAAAATATAATAGATATAAGAATCATAATGACCAATAAACATACACATAAATAATTAACTACAGAGATGCATACTACTCATGCAATCTCTTTTTCTAACTCTCATACACTCTTATAACAAATATAAAATCACAAAAATAATATTTATTAATCACAAGATGAAAAAATTTAGGAAAAATTTCTTTATAATCAACTTGGAGATTCCTAGTTGTTTCCAATATTAATCTTATCTTTCCTAGTAATTTTCCATCTTGGAATTGCCATCTAGAATCTTTTCCTAGCCAAACAGGGTGTCTTTAGGCTTGATAAGATATATATCTATCAGATATTGGACTCAAGGAAGATGTCTCTTATCTTGAAAATATGTTTCCTCTTAAGATAGGATGTCTCCTTCATAGGATGGACATCTCTTATCAAAGATAGATATGTCTCCAAAGATGTCTCTTTCCTAGACAAGCCATCTCCTCTCCTAGTAAGACATCTCCTAGATAGTTGAAACATCTCTTGTGACATCTCAACTTTTAGGTAAGACATCTATTTGATGATCAAGATATCTTCTTGACTACCAAAAACCTTTGATCTTTTTCTTATAGGAATGAAAATGGATTTAGAAGAGATGTCCCTACACCCACTCTTTCACCCTTAAAAAAGTGAACTCAAGTGAACAAGGAAGCAAGGGTAGAAGTGAATTTTCACTTAATGAGTTTGGTCTCATAGACTCATATAGCATCATCAACAATTTGATCCTTCAAATGGATCAAGTACTCATGCCTATTCACTCCATGACTACTGGAAGCTTCCTTCATTTTAAGTATAATTACCTTCCTCTTCTATGGAGGCTTGGAAGTTTCAATAGCCACCTTCAACTCATTACTACTACCCTGTATGATTTCATCACCTACCAATCGATGGTAATGCATAAGATTTGCAACATTAAAAATAAAATACATATCCACATCATTTTATAAGTCAATTTCAAAAATATTATCATTAATTTTGACATTTATCCTAAAAGGATCCATCTTCTTGGCTTTCAATTTTAAGAGGTTAATACCTCTCAATCTATTTTTCTTCAAGTGCATCCAAACAAGATCATCAATAACAAATTTATGCTTCCTCTTATGCTCATTCCTCTTAAGGATTTTTTTTTCAATATTCTTAAGATTTTCCTTCACTTAAGAATGAAGATCCTTCATTGCTTGCACAAAATTAGCACTCAATTGAGCTTCTCTATCAAAGCTCTTAATATTGTTGACCATCTTTCAATAAAGATCATAATTAACTTCAAATTGATACTTTCCAATACCAACATTAAAATAATTATTGTAGGGATGTTTAGCATGACACAAGAAATTATCCCATGTATTGGGCTATTCTTCAAACAAACACCTTAAAATATTTAGCAATGATTTATTGACCATTTCAATTTTGCCATTAAATTGTGAATGATATACACTAGAAAAATTCAACTTTGTTCATGAAATTTTCCAAAAGAACCTTCAAAAATTACTAGTGAACTTTGAGTCTCTATTACTAAGAATATTTAAAGTAGTCCCATGCAACTTCAAAATATGATAGAAAAACAAATTTTCAATATGAGATGGATCACTTACCTTTTTTCATGGAATGAAGCATGTCATCTTGGAGAATCAATATGCCACTACAAAGATAGCATTGTTCCCACTTTTGATCTTTAAAATCCCACTCAAAAATTCCATTGACATACTTTTCAAAGGATCCTTGGGAATTAGAAAAGGCATATAATGCCCATCTACTTCTTTATCTTGATTGAATTTATGACATGTCAAACTCTCATAAATTTGAAGACTTTAGAGGTCATTTTAGGCAAAAAATAATTCCTACCTACAAGCTCCAATGTTTTATCTCTACCCATGTTACCTAACATGCCACCATAATATTTTTCAACCAAAATTTTCTTTTTAAATTTATAATTGGAAACATAAACCTTTCAATTCTTTAGTAATAGTTTATTTTGAATATGATAGTCCCTTCATTTGTCTATCCTGCTCAACAATGTTTCCTTGAGGATTTTCCAAACCTACCCAAAATTAGAATGATGTTCATAAAAATAATCAAAATCACTCATATCTTCCACATGAGGTACATTGAAATTCACCACATGCACCCTATACAATGCATTATCCACTAAACTAGCATTTCCACTCTTGTGCTTGAGCATAAAATTGAACTCATATAATTGTGCCATCCACTTCATGTGTTTGATATTTAACTTTTTTTGTAAATTAAGAAGTTGAAGTGCTTTGTGTTTACTTGTCAAGGTGAACTTCTTGATTAATAAGTAATGCCTCTAATGCTTAATTTCTTGAAAAATAGAATATAATTCCTTCTCATATATACTATATTTTTACCTTAACTCATTCAACATTTTTGAAAGAAAGCAACAACTCCACCTTCTCGTGAAAGCACCCCTCCAATGGCAAGTTTACTTGCATTCATCTCTATCTAAAATGTTTCTAAAAATTTGGTATTGCAAGAATTGATTCACTAGTGAGTTTTCCCTTCAACAAGTTAAAACCTATTTGGGTTTCATCATCCCACCTAAAATTTTTATTCTTCTTAAGTAAAGAAAACATAGGTCATGACATACCACTAAAATATTTTATGAACCTCCTATAAAAACCTACTAAATCAAAAAATGATCTTACTTGCCCAACATTTTTAGGAGTTACTAAATCTCTAATATTA
>MNCI01000560.1:7609-23859 GCA_015680685.1 Gnetum montanum | reverse complement strand
TTGACATTGTGCCTCTGTGGGATAATAGTCTCTTGAATCATAGTCGTACGCAATGTATTTTTCATGTAAGTATTGCATGCCTATTTGTGTGAGAGCATAAAGAAGCATACTTAGGACTAAATGATTGGGAGCTAACACTATGTTACCTTCCAAGTCATGCCAACGCAACTATTCATCTTGGTGGAGAATAAAGGTGAAGTCAGGTACATATTCATCAAGATGAATATATACCACATGAAACTATTAAGGAATTGGTGGATCAACGTCACGTGTATTTTTCCGCTGATTGCTTCTTGTGTTAGTCCTAGGTGGTGAAGTGCTTTTATGTGAAGAAGAAGACATCTTGTCTTGTTCAGTGTGAAATGTACTATTATCTTTTTCTTAATCAACCATAAGGGTTTGTTCCAATGATGTGAATGATTTTCTAAGTTTTACTTAGCACACAAACAACTAAGTTCCCTAGCAACGACGCTAATGATGAGCAGCGAGGTACCCCTACACTCAACCATACGAATACGAGCGTTTCACGCACGATCTAGTCGAATTCTAAGGACTAACTGCTTATGTGCCCTCGTGAAATAATAATGGGTTGGTTAATCGTTGTCTTCCCAAACTTACTTGTATGTCATGATTGTATGGTTAAGTAAGCTTGAGGCATATGATTTCTATGGCTTTTATGTGTTTTATATCCTGCGCTAATAAGGAGGGGAAGAGAGATAACTAAGTAACTAATCTAAATTGACTACTTAATAACTAAGTTCTAAGTACTCCTAACACCATTTTCCATTCCCACTTTCCATACACATCCTGAACCTGTATAATGCTGTTGAGATTACCAAATGCTAATCGTTACTGGTTTCCAAGCACTACAGGCATGCTCGAAGTAGTTGTACTGAGTGTATTTAACTAAGAGAGTTGTAGGGTGAGAGAAATCATTAATTAACTAAGAAAGCATTAAATAATAATTAATTCTAATTAGTCTATTATGTATGCTGCAAGGTTTATCATAAATTTCATCTTTATTGCCACACACAAAGTGTGCTTAGGTACACAATGCTTGAATAAAGATCTATTCACTCTATGACTCCTACTACGGGCACACAAAAATAATTCTAACTCTGGAGGAAAAAAATGGTAAGAGTTTGGCTAAGGGTCTAACTTCTAATGAGGGAAACCAAGGGCACCACCTCTTATTTATAGGCGAGGAGACAGGCCGCGATATTGGGTATCCGATATCACATGGTTAATCCGATATCGCGGTTCATCACAAGCAAGCAAGAAGACTTATATACAAAAAATCACATATTGCAATGAAATGAAATGAAGCCTCATTATATCTATAGACCCATAGGATCTATTGGATAGATATTACATTTTCATGAAAAATAAAGATAGCCTTTACAAATTGACCAAGCACCAATGGGAGCATCAAAAACAAATCACATAGGCTTTTTGTTGTACCATTATAATGCTATCTCAAATGGTCAGTCATAACACAAGAAAGAAACACATGTAACTTGTCTTCAAGGGCTCCTAATTTTCATAACCTACAAATGTGCTCTTCTCGAGGCCATTAAACCCATTTTCCAATTTCAATCCTAAGATGATGAGAACTTAATCAAAGCCTGTTGATAGCATTCTAATACTTGATGGGAATAGCAGTTGAGAGATATTATTAAGCTTTTACATCTAGTTTATTAAATCTAATGTTGTGAAAATAAAATTGTCTCTTGCCTTTTACATTAGCTTACATCTATGCTACAACCTTCTATTTGATATATTATAATCTTCCTAATTTTTGCAACTTTTGTCATCATGAAAAACATTTATTAACTGCTTGTCCTTTTTTGCTCAAGAAAAAAGATGTTGAGAAAAATCAATCTAAAGCTAAAAAATGAAAAATTAAGACAATATCAATGAGAAGAATGAACAAATGATAAAAAAGAAACTATCTGATGAGACGTGGTTCGCATAGGCCGCGATATCGCGTACGCGATATCGTAGCCGACACGATATCGCATCCTTCCCTACGATATCGTGTACACGATATCGCAGTCTGCCACCATGTTTATAAATAAGAGGTGGCTATCCTTTGTTTGGGGATCCCAGTTTTAGAGTAGCGAAGCTCTGGCAGTTTGATCCCTCCAGAGTTAGATTTTTTCCCATGTCTGCCCGCAGTGTGGTGAATGTAATTGTACGGTGTCTTTATTCGAGTGTGCCGTACTTGGACATGCACATGATCGGCAATAAAGATCGAGATTACTTCATCATTGCATAATTCACTTATTTTATTTATTTATTATTTATTTAATGTTATTTATTGCTTTTATAGCGTGGTGTGAGTACGACTTTACTACGAGCATCTACGGGTGTGTACGGCTAGTTAAGGAATCGGTTACTCATCGCAATTAGTCTCTCACCCTTAAACTCCTAGAAGCGGAACGAGTACGACTTGATTACAAGCATTTAAGTGTGACTACTTGGTAGCCCAGTGGTGTAGCTAGGGGGATCTACGCTTGGTAACCCAGTGGTATATTTGGGGTCTACGCTTGGTAATCCTAGTGGCGTACCTAGGATCTATGCTTGGTAGTCCCAGTGGCAGTCGTGCACGAAGTCCAAGATGTGTACGGTTGATCAAGGAATCGGTTGCTCGTCACACTTAGGCTAGATTAGATTTTCTTACCCTTTTCCTCTTAGCTTAGATTTAGTTAAATATTATTTTCCACTACCATCAAGAGTAGCGTTAGAATTAGAACACATCATACAACCCATCTAGACTAAACCATACGTGACATATGCAAAACTAGTCTAGGTGGGAAGACAGTGAACTGCGACCTAAGGCTAACTATCTAGGTGCCACAACTAGTCCATCTACGAAGTTTGACCGGATCACACGTGCGATGCTCCTTTCGTATGGTTGAGTGTAGGGGTACCTCGCCACTCATCACTATCAAAGATAAAATTTTGATCAATTTAGATAATTAGGATGTAATGTACATAAGAAGACTACTTTCTACCGAAAGATGACATCTTTTGTTAACAAGCAAGTTTTAGAACATTACAAAGAAACTCAAAATAAATTTAACCATAATGAATATTATGTGCTAGCATTTACTTTTGTACCTTCCTTTCCTACAAAAGATGGTACTTTTCCAAAGCTTGGTATTTCCACATTGAATCCTTTTAGTATTTTAAGTTCAAGCACATATATTGAAAAATGATATAGATGTAAATGAGATGTTAGCCTAGTGGTAAGAATTTTGATTTGAATTATCCAAGTCATAATTTTGATTTTGATGGGTAATGTTAAGTTACAAAGTTGTAATTGGACTATATATCTTAGGGTGTACTGATATTACAGTTGTTTTAAGATTCTAATGTGTGTCCTATCCCACCTAAAAATGATGTAGATGTTGTTAGAATGAGGATCATCATTCCTACTAACAAATAATTTTCATCTCTTATTTTTTAAAGCATCTATTGTAAGACTGCTTACCTTAGTAGACATCCCTAATATTTTTTGTATGCCTTAAACTAATAGCTCATACCCATTAATGTAGGAGATTTTTTGTCTTTTGATGTATAACACTTAATTTTTCTAAATAACTAGAAGCCAAGTGGATTTGATATTTCTCTAGGGAATCTATTTGGAATTACAAGCAATGCTACTAGATTTAGTAGGTGATCCTTTTAATTCTAAAGGTGCAAGTACACCTTGATATCTAAATAAAATTATTCTTTTAAAAAATAAATTTTCACGAGGGAGTGTCAATGAAAATATTGATGCAAATGGATTTCACTTAGTGTAATATATATATATATATAAAGAGCCTCAAAACTACTACTTTCAATTTAAAAACCCCAAAGGTATTTCTTCTCTTTCTACTTCTACTACTGTTCTAAATGTTTTTTATGGAATAATGCTTTTCTACTTATTAGTAACATGGATTGTGAGATAAATGCTAAGCTTGAAAAATCAAGGATGGGGATTTCCTCCTACAAATCTCAATATCAGTTTTATTATTAAATGTTTGGGGCCTTTCTAATAGGTCTCAAGCAATGGTTTGGTAGGGAGTTTCTTTCAAACCAACATTTATCTCTAGATTTTTTTTTGCAAAAAATTAAGATTTTAGCTCATGATATTTGATTTTTTGGTAAATGCATTTTAAAAAAAATTACATTATTTTTCTATAGCTCACAAAGTTAATAAAGGAGGTATTGCTATTCTTGTTCATATAAATTGGACTGGAAAAGTTTTAAATTCTAATTTTGACAACCTTGAAAGAGTTATTTGGATTATTTGTCATAGTGAAAAATGTGACTTTGGACTTTGTAATATTTATGTTCCTAATAATTTAAAAGATCAATAAAATATTTGGAAATATCTTCTATTTCTACCTAAAGTTCCCTAGATTATTGAAGGTGATTTCATGGTTAAAAGTGATTTAGATAAACTTGATAATCTTCCTCCTAATATATCTTCTCAAGAAAAAAAAAGATTGGTGCAATTTCAAAGAAAAATATTTTCTTTCTAATGTTAGCTCTTTATTCTCATCTAATATGAATGCGAAGCATTATACTTAGTGTAATTATCAATAAGGAAATGATATTATTTGTTGTCAGCTTAATAGATTTTACATTTTGAATGTTTCCTTTTGGAAGTCTGCAAGAAAAGGAGAAGTGCATATAGATGCGACTTTTTCAAATCATTTTCCTAGTAGCATTTTTCTCTTTGTTATTAATTTTTCATCCTTTTGAAAGCATGAGCTTTCTTCTATGAATGCTAATATGTTCATACGACCTAGTGCAAAAATACTTTGATGTCTTTATGAAATGTAGAAAACACAGCCTACTAGTGATATTGGTTTTAAATCTCAAAAAAATGAATAATAATATTAAAAAAATTTAGAGTACATTAGATTATTAAGGAGACAATCTAAAGAAAAATCTCAATAGTTTTGGTGATGGATTTTGAAGTTTTTATTATTATAACCAACCCTTAAAAACCTCCCCTCTATGGTAGGAAAAGAATCAGGCCTTACCCTTATTTAGAAGAGCCCTTATAGGTTTTCACTTTTTACTAAAGAATTTCTTATAAAGAAAAATAGAAAAATTTCTCTAAAGATAAAAGAATACATCAATTAGAAATAATAAACAAACAACAACAAAAGATGAAAGCTTCCCATCCTTGAGCCTCTAAAACCAAAAGAAATTAATGCATAGAAAATAAATTAAATGCTCAACTTTCATTAGGAGCTTTTTGCTTAAAATTGTAGTTGAAAAGTGACATCTCTAACAATTTGATATTTAACTCTTATAGAGATGCCATAGTTATGCTCTTATTGTTGGAAAATAACTGCACACCAAAGCTTCAAAATCAAGGATAGAACAAGTGGTTGAAAATGAATAGAACAAGTGGTTGAAAATAGTTCCAAATATAAAGAAAGAAAGTAGATAAAGTAGGTCATTCACTAAGAATAACTTCATTGATACTTGATTAAAATTCATTTCAAATTTTAGATATCCATTTCCAAGCATAGTGAGCAATAGGACACTCAAAAAAAGTATGAAAAAATGAGTCTTCATTTCTATAAAGAAGACATTAAGAAGAAAGTTTTCTCATATGTTTAAGAAGATCTTAATCAATAAGACATCAAAAAAAATATAAATTTTAGAAAACATATGAGCTATCCAAATATCTTTCATTTTCCTCATCCAAAAATGGGATGATAACTGCATTTTCATTTTAATTTGAAAGTTTTTTTGGATGTGGTAGTCATTTCTCATGTGTTCTTTCTAAAAACAAACCCTAATTTTCTATCACAATCATGATAGGTCTATATCTTAGGTTGATAGGACAAACATTTTAATGAAGTATTGCCAACAAAAAGGGCATGCAATATACTGCTAGCAAAAAGGCCATGTGATCTATTGAATTGGAAGACTATCAAAATTTGTAACTATTAGCAAGTGATGAGTCACATTCAATTGACTACATTGACAAGGCCTTGTTGACTGGCTTCGTCGATGAGGCCTAGTCAACACATCTTACCATGCATTGACAAGGCCCCATTGATGCAGTGTTGTTTTTTGGCTATAAACACATGCTTGCAGCTGCATTTATGGAAAGTAGAGATTGTAGTTGTAGTGGAGCTCTTGTAGTTTTTCCATTTGAAAGTTAGAACTTTTCCCTCAAGTGCCTGCAGCAGGAGCCATTGAGTGTACAAATCTTTACTCGAGCATTATTGTACCTAAGCACGATAGTGTGTGTGACAATAAAGATGAGCTTTTTGATAAACCTTGCAGCACTTTGGATAGATTAGCTCTTTTATTTATGTAATTATGTTCTTAATTATTTGTTAAATGTTTTCATTAGTTATTAAATATTTTCTAATTATTACATTAATTAAGCAATTAAGCCAAATAGATTACACACATAAGTATGACCGCTTCTTGCGTAATACGTATTTGCTTTGTAATCCCAGCAGTGTTATTGCTTGGTTCACCTAGTAGTGTAGCACTTGGTCACCCAGCAGTGGATACGTGGGTTCAAGACATGTATGGAAAGTGGGATCGAATGCTTATGTTAGGATTAGTTAAATGCTAGGTAATTAGTTAATTTAAATTAGTCAATCTAATTACTTTTATCTACATTTTGAGCACCAAACTATAAAACACAAAATGATAAAAATTGGATGGCTCAATTACACTTAACCATACCAACAAATGTCACAAGTGTAATTGGGAAGACAACGATTGACCTTAAGGCTAGGTTTACTTCCTAAAGGACTAGTGCACTAGAAATAATAAAGTCCATGAAATTCGATCGAATTGCACATGATTGCTTTGTGATTCGTATGGTTGGGCCTAGAGGTATATCATCGTTCATCATTGGTGCCATTGCTGAGGAATTTGTTTGTGGAATGTGTGCTATTTAGATTTAAGTGAATACCATTAATATTGTTGCATGAACCTCAAGGTCAATATCATCCCCACTATACATAGAATTATAAAAGCACATTGATAATTTTATTTTGTTTTATTTTGCAAAATTTATTCTTCTTCTCACAAGCACAAAGATACCAAACCACTAGTCCCATAAGAATGCAAGGTGGTATACACTCATCCAGATGAGTTTGTGTCAAACTTCACCTTCATCCTACATTAGGATGAATAGCTGTGATGGTGTGATATGAAGGGCAATGTCATCTTGCCCCCCAATCGATCTATGCCTAGGATGCTATTCAAAATCCTTAAGAAGTTGGGCATAGTAGATGTTCATGAAGAATATGTTGTGGATGGATATAACACTCACAACTACTATCCCATTGAAACACAACAAAAATGAGATCAATGTTAAGAGAAACTCCATGAAGCTACAAAGGGAAAACATTACACCAATCCCTTGTTGTTACTAAATCAAGATGACATTGAGTATCCTCCTACTAAAGGTTCTCAACATGAAGATTCTCCACCCCCTGATATTGGTGATGAGGGTTTGAACCTAAGCTTACGATCCACTATTCATAAACTTAGTTTAGGAAAAAGTGATAGTTACGGTAGGGACTCACGCAAGCATCAAAATAGCAAGGGATCTAAGGATTATGATCATAATAAAAAAAGAGTGCAGACACTACAATGGCAATGGTAGTCCACCTTCCTCTTCATCCTCTTCATTCTAAACATTCCATCTGACAGTTCTCATAGAAGCTGCCATTGAAATAATCGTGATGAAGGTAATCAATGAGATAATGATGACCGTGAAAGCCACAAAGATCATATGGGTGGCCAAAACCATCATTAGCATCATCAATGCAGTGATGATGATGAACCACTATTAGCAACTTGAAGTATGCTCAACATTGTAGAGGTAGTTAAAATCCCAACCAGGTATATGAAGGATAGTAAGATCAAGTGCCTAGACATGAATAATATCCAAAGATTTGAGGGGGAATACAACTTTGACCTGTAGACACATCTACAAGATTTTCATGATGCCTATGCTTTATAGAACATAGAAAATGAATGACAAAAACTTAAGTCTTTCCCAAGGATACTCATCAAGGAAGCTGAACATTAGTATCAGTCTTTGGAACTAGAATCCATTCATCAATGAAGTACCATGTTAGAGCTGTTTAATGACAAATACTAGATGTACTCCAAAGTGTCTAATTTGAGAAGGAAAATCCAAGGCTAGAAATGGGGAACATATGAATCCTTGGATGCTACCATTGACTGATATTATTCACTTTTACATCGATTCCTTGGCCATGGTTATTCTTAGAGGGAACAACTTCGCCACATCATAGATGGGCTTAGAGCAAAAACAAGAAGAACCCTTAGGGTGTATGCCTAAGGATGATTGTTTAAACTGAGAGCTCATCAGATTCAAAGGCTAAGTGAGCAAGTAGCAAAATAAGAAGGGGAGCTATGAAAAAGAGAAAGTGTTGAAGAGTATAACAAGGATCCTTTCATTAGAAAACAAAAGATTCAATTTTGTGATGAGGAGGAATCACCATTTGATGAAGTGGTGAACAAGAAAACCTTACACATCCAAAAATATATTTATGATATTTCAGCCAAGGTTGACAAATTATGAGATTCTTTGAATGAAAAATTTCAAACCGCTATGAAGATTGCTAAAGAATCCAAAGAGCAAAGTAGTGATCATAATCGTAGGAGGTGAAAAGAAGTTGAATATGCCTACCAAAGAGATAGGGGCAAAGTTTCTGCAGTAGAGGAAGTTACAAAGTTTGACTTTCATGATGAAAAAAATGTGACATCTATCAATACAAACATCCAAAGGGATGCTGCCTTGTGATGTCGCACTTATAAGATTCTAGAGTATATGCATTAAATCCTCACCTAGCATGTAGGCAAACTCCAAGACGATTACCTTATCCTCAAGGCAATCCACGATAGTTCCACCAATAGCAACAAGCTTACTACCCAAGTGGAACTTCTCCACAACCATACGAGCAATATCAATAGTGGTACCAACCACAATCATGAGGAATGTCACTGCCAAGGCAGCTGTACCCTTATAGGCAACTAGATCCATACGGGTACTATGTTTAGCAGCCTGTCTCCCCTAGAAGTTCTATAAGTCATACATCATTCCAACATCACTATTACCCTCCAAAGTTCCATAAAACACATTCACCATCTACTCAAGGCAGAAACCCATATCCATATCCATACCATCCTCCATATCCCTTTGCACATGCACCACCACCTTCAACCTAATTACCTCTTACTCCGTCCATGCAGGGTAAGATTCCTCCACAACCACAACAACGAAATGTTGTGAGGGTTGTACACCAATTTTTCAGCTAAGTGGTCTAGACAATCAATCCAGAAAAAGACCTTTCTTCCAGCCTAGTAGTCCTCTTCAGTCCTCACAATCTAGCTTAGTTGATTATCCTGCATCTCTAGCACCCTCATCCTCTGCATCAAATACCTTTGAGTGCCCTTCAAACCAAGTGCCACCTAGGATCGACATTGTAATGCTAACTCATGTTATTTCTAACTAGATCAAGGCTGGAAATCTTCCTATGAAAAGATTTAACGTAAGAAGTCCACTCATTTATCTATAGATTTCTAGGCAGGAGCCATGCAAGGCTCTTCTTGACTTTGGTTCCAAGGCTAATGTCATGTCCCATGACATGTACAAGGCCTAGAACTAACACCTCTTAAGAATGGTATCATTTGTCTAGAATTAGCAGATTAGTTGATTACTATTTCTCTGGGATTAGTAGAGGACATTGTGACCATAGTTTGTGGGTGGTCATATCCTGCTGATTTTCTAGTGATCAAAGTGGATGACTACAAAAGTGACTTCCCCATTCTTATGGGAAGGGCTTGGTTAAGCACAGTCGATGCAAGAATGGATATAAGAGACCTATCTTTTGAAATATCCAAGGAAAATGAACTAGGCAAGATTGAGAAGAAGCATATTCCATGCATTATGTACAATGATAACGAGTGTAATTGCATGCAAAATATTTGGTCAATCAAAAGTACACACATTAAAGCATGCAATTAGTGTGCACAAGAAATTAACATTCAAAGGTGCTTGTATGCAATAGCCACAAAATAGGAGGGCACCCAATGGCTAATAGCTAACTCAAATAGCAACACACTATGCATGGAACCAACTAAGAGACTAACATGTGCTTATGTTGAAGGCACGGATAAAATTGAACAAGTTCAATCCCAACTCTTTGATGAATGATGATACTTGTTGGGGAGAGTTGGAAATCCTTGATCACTTCAAGCAAGAGCCCTTAGAACTAAAAACTTTACTTGTTGGTACGGAATACATATTCTTGAACAATGGTAAATTGGTCATAATTAATGTTAAACTTGCTCCTAAACAAAAAGAAAAGTTGTTGAAGGTGGTTAAAAAATGGTCAATAGCCATTGCTTGGTCATATCCAGAGCTAACAGGAATCAATCCAAGGATATACCAGCATTGCATCTACACTAACCCAGCCATGAAGCCTAGAAGGTAGCCACAGAGGTGGTTGAACCCCAAATTGAAGCAAATCATCAAAGAGGAAATAGCATAACTCCTCAAGGTTGGGTTCATCTATTCCATCATGGATAGTGAGTGGGTTAGCCCACTTGTAATTGTACCAAAGAAGGATGGCAAATGGTGGGTTTGCATCAACTTTAGGCTATTGAATATGGCAACATTTAAAGATCACTTTCCTTTGCCATTTGTAGATGAAGTGTTAGACACCATAATTGGGCATTGTTATTATAGCTTCTTGGATGGTTATAGTGGCTATAACCAAATTCAAATTGTGATAGAAGATCAGGTCAAGATAACATTCACAAGTCCCTAGGGGACTTTTGCATATTGTAAGATGCCATTCAATCTCTGCAATGCCTGTGCAACATTTCAACACTTGTTCCTTAGTATCTTTCAATAGAAAATTGGTAGTGGTGTTGAAGTCTTTATGGATGAATTTTCCACCTATGGAGCTACCTTTGAGCAAGCCTTGGATTGACTTGAGCATGTACTGAAGAGATGTGTAGAGACAAACCTACAGCTCAACTGGCAAAAGAGCCATCTCATGGTCCAAGAAGGCATTATGCTAGGGCATCGAATTTTGCAAAAAGGGATTAAGGTAGACCCAGAAAAAATAAGGGTCATCCGAGGAATAACATGCCAACCAGAGACTGTTAAAGATGTTTAGTCATTTCTTGGACATACTAGTTACTACTAGGGATTCATAGAGAATTTCTTTAAGATTGTAAAGCCATTGCTAGAGCTTACAAAAAAAGATGCACCTTTCATCTAGACTAAGGAATGTGAACACACATTCTAACAATTAGAGGAGAAAATTGTAGAAACATCAATCCTATGAGCACCAGGCTAGTCCAAACAATTCCATATAATGATAGATGCATCTAACTATGCCTTGGGAGCAATGCTCATGTAGATGGACAATAAGAAATGTCCATACTCTATTCACTGCACAAGTCAAAGCATTGTGGGAGAACAATTAAAGTACACCACCATAGAGAAAGAATTAATTATAGTGGTGTATGCTCTGAAAACGTTTAGGCACTACATGCTTGCTTACAAAGTATTTATGCATATGGATCATAGTGCAATCCACTTCCTCATGAATAAGCCAACGGTGAGCCCTCGTGTCATATGGTGGCTTGTGATCTTATAGGAATTTGATCTCACAATGGTAGAGTAAAAAGGGATTAAGAATGTGGTTGTTGACCACCTCTCTTACTTAAAATGGGATAATAAAGATGAGGAGAACCTGTTGTTTGATCAATTTCCAAATGAACTCCTCTTTATAGGTGCAGTAAGTGAACAAATGTTTGCAAAAAAAAAAATGGTATAATGACATCCTTACCTATCTTCTTACTCAAGAGACATCACAAGACTTGGATTTTAGGAAGAAGCAACAATTTCTTCATTTGGTCAAATACTTCATGGAAATTAATAAACAACTCTACAAGGTATGTGTCAATGGCCTAATTCGTTGGTGTGTCCTTGATGAAGATCAACTATGCATTCTCTAGGATGCTCACGAAGGGCCTTGTGGAGGCCACTATGTAGGGAGACACATGTCCATAAAAATCTTGATGGCAAGATACTATTGACCTATAATCTTTAGGGGTGTCCACCAGTTCATCAAGTCTTGTGAATGTTGTCAATGAGACAGGGGGATGACTACTCTAATGGAAAGTCCTCAACAATGGATTCAACTACTTGAACCTTTCGACATATGGGGCGTTGACTTCATGGGTCCCATCACATCCATGTCCAATGGGAAGGCATATATTATAGTAGCAATTGACTACTACACGAAATGGGTAGAAGAAGTAGCTATTACTGATTGTACATCATCCACTACTGCCAAATTTATACAATAAAATATTATGAATAGGTTTGGGGTGCCATGATCACTAATTTTTGATAATGAAACTCATTTCATAGGTGCCACTTTTAGAAAATTAATGCAATGCTTGGGGGTAGAACATAAATTCATAATATGTTACCATTGCAAGCCAATGATCAAGAAAAGGTAACCAACTGGGAGATCACAAAAATACTAACACAGACCATTAAAAATATAGGAAGGATTAGAGTACGAAGCTTAATGATGCTCTTTGGACTTATTTTTCAACTTGGAAACTTCTTATTAGCTATTCTCTCTACGAGCTAGTGTACGGAAAACTTCCAATGCTTCTAATTCAATCTAAGCTGTGTACACTCTCAATACCATGTGATCTAAATCTTGACCTAAATCTACCATAGAAAGAAATATTAATCAACCTAAACATGTTACATGAAAATAAACTAGTGGCCCTATCCTTTAATGAGGTGAACAAGGCATTCAACAAGCACTGTCATGATCTTAGAATCAGGAAAGTAAAACTTCAACCAGGAGATAAGGTTCTTTGTTGGAACCCTGCACATGTACCCCAAAAGGAAAAATTCCAAACATTGTGGTAGGGATCTTATATAATTGATTAAACCTTTTCCTGTGTGATCATGTTAATCTACAAACCTCAATGCCCAAATAAAAAATTAGTTGGTCAACATCCAATAAGTAAAGTCTTTCCTTGAACCAAGACAGGCTAGTGTAACTACCACCTTAATGGATGGACAATCACATTCTATTTTTTGGATCTCCTTCTTGCAACTTAGTCATGGGGGAGATGGTCATCTATGCTAACAATCCATTTGGCTTCTTAGTTTTTCTACCTTTTTATTTTTCTTGTTTTTGATTTTTACAAATTATTTATTTTACAAATTCTTGATTTTTCATATTTTTCTAATTTTACATCATCTTTAGTACCTTTGAGCTTTATTAATTATTTTGCACTTTCTTACATATTTTGATTTGTTTGGTTTTATCTAGATGCAAGATTTTCTCATTTTCGCTAATAAAAATCACTTTATCGTCATAGGACACAATGCCATTGTTGTTGTTTACTAATGATGGTTTGTGCTTAATGTGTGATTGTCGATGTCTAGTTTCTACTTTTGAATTCTGATGTTTGATGACTTCGACATGGTCTATTTTTCATGGAACTGGTAATGAGTCCATGTCGTTCACCCATCCAATGAACTCTATGGTTTTCCTTGTTCTAGAAATTTGAGGTCCCTTCCATTACAGAAACTTTTAATCAATCAGTGACCTTGGTAGTTCCAGAATTAGGAAGGATTCAAAGGTTTGTAAAGGGTGTGACTTCAAGGGGATTTAATACTCTTTGTACTCTTCTACTTGCTTGAGTGCTTGAGTGTGTTTCATGGATTTCTTACTATTTCATACCATGCACTAATAGGAAGTCAAATAACATCATTGCATGGTGTGGTTTTCAAAAAAAAAACAATGGGAATTCAAAGCACACCCCTTTGACATGAATAAGTCCTTGCATGGTGTGGTTTCTATTTCAAAAAAATAAAAATAAAAAATAATGTAAATTCAAAACACACCCCTTGGACAAATAAACGGGCTACAAGCACTGGTTATGGGACTCAAATAGCATGCACCTATACCTAAAGGTCCCCCCTAACTAAGGCCCTTTCTCTCACTTCCTACTTCTTTTTTCTTCTCTTTGTGGAATGGTGCTTGTTTTGTGGAAGCACACTAGTGTCTCAAGTGTGTGGATCAATCTTAGGGTGATGATGCGAAGTCATTGAAAGCGGATGGTTTTGGTTTGGACTGAGGATGGATCTTCTTGGGTCATTTTAACCACAAATTCCACAAGGGACTTCTTATGACCTTAATTTGGAACTTCATTCCACCTTCTCTATCATCCATTCATGTTGCCATAACTCACCTCATTGTTGGATTCTATGCTATGCTCTATGTCTTAGTTTGATGTGTTTGTATTCTTGAGTAGATTCTTTCTGGTTGGTCCTTAACTTTTCATGACCATTAATTAACTATGGGACCCATGAACTCTTTAGTTGAGGTTATGCAATGGAAAAAAAGGGCATGAGCCTGCTATGGGGAGGACCCACTTGCATAGCTCTTAGCTTCATTAGTTAATGTTCCTTACCTTTGACATTCCCACAATGCTATCTTTTGCATATTCCATTGAGTATTCCACTTAGTGCTCCTTAACTTTTTATTACATTCATCTACTAAATTAATTTTTCTCCATTTTTCCAAATTTATGAACTTTAACACCCTCTTCTCATGTTTTCATATTGTTCTTGGTCCTTTAAGCTTTCTTTTAACCCCAATTTCATCAAAAAATTCCTTTTATTTTGAAAGTTTCACCAAAGTCAATGGTCGTCAATGGCTACATCAACAAGGCCTCGTTGACGTAGCCAACCACGTGGACAAGGCCTCGTTGATGAGGCCTTGTCAATGTAGTGCATACATGCTATATATACCACCTAGCACTTAGGAATTTTTTTGTTGTTTTCTTAGAACACATAGGTAGTTTTTGCAATTTTTTAGAGCCCAAAATCTTCCAAAGCTCATAACTTCCCAACCATTTGTCCAAATCACTCCGTTTCTTGACCCTGCACTTACCGGAAGTAAGATCTTTATTGTGGGGGCTGTAAATCTTAAAGTTTCCAATGAAAATTTTTCTAACTCCCCAAAGGGTTAATAACCTTAATAACATAGAAACATCAATTCTTTCAAAGATTAACCCTTCCAACAACCTCCAAGATGGTTTATTAATGATAATACATAAATAAATAATAATTGGAGTAATTAAATCATCCATAATCACAACTTAGCCAAAGTGTAACTATCCTTAATAGATGATGGTATTCCAATTGTTTTAAAGTTACACAATGATTTCTAATTCAGTCTCATTGTGATTATAGATGACACCACAACATAAATGCCTACAAGAAGGAGAACCCTCACAACCATGGAAGAAGTGACCCAGAACTGGAAGGGGCCAATAGGAACAAGCCCAAGAATTACTAGAAACAATCCCTGCAATGGGACCTCTTTATGAGGAGCCTAAAGTGAAATTTTTCCAATAGATTCTGGAAGAAGAAGTGCCCATAGAATAATCATAATGAGGAGAAGTGCGTGGACATGTGCCAAGGCTTGAGGTCACTTTGACTTACACTTGTCTAGACATCATCAAGTCCTGATAGATTCAAAGATTAGTTCTTCAAGAGATCAACTTCAGGCCATTTTTGGAGAAAGCTCCAGAGGATGTCAAGACACAATTGCAAGCCTCCCCCATGTGGCCAATAGTCACATCTAGGCCCAAGAGTAGTCGAAGGCTAGGGTCTATTGTAAAAATCAAGGATATTCAAGTGTCCTACTTAATAGAAGCTATCGTACAGGCACTTGGGTTGCTTGATACAGGGACATAACTGGCAGAACTATCTACAAAAGTTAATCCTAGGCCCAAGAGGAGGGAGTGAACATAGCAATATTACGAGGTTGACCATAAGGAATATGGTGCACTCACATCACCAGAGCGAATTTACTTCAAGATTACAGCCTATCACCTCAATCTAATGGTGAGGCCAAGTAAGGTAACCACTTCCTCTGCTTGAGCATGCACTGCTTTAAGTGGGAAATTTCTCATCAGCCTTACATAGTTGATCTACTTGGAGATCTAGAAGTGCTTCAAAGAAAACGAATGTGGAAGGAAGACCTTTCCCTTTCCGTGCCTAATTAGGAAACTTTGCAAAAGGATAGACATTGTTTGCTTTTTCAATGATACCCTCAGTCATGCTCCTTTGGCCTCATGGTTTGAGATCATGAAAGATAAAATACCAGTGA
>MNCI01000556.1:1579633-1847730 GCA_015680685.1 Gnetum montanum | reverse complement strand
TGATATTTAAAACTGCAAGCTGCAAAGGGCCACGTACCTGTAAAAAGCGCATCATTGTCACACTTGTGAAAAGAATCATCATGACCAGGTTCATGGTTTGAAACATTGAATTATGAGCCCTGATTATTGATATTTTTATCATTTATCATTTTCGGATTACAATGTCATGCCACATTTCAATTGTTTGAAAATATATTTCAGAACGTAGAACTACCGTCCAACTTAAAGCCGCCGTGTGTTTTGGGTTTCTGCAGGTGGAATTACCAGAAATCCAGCCTTTTTTCCTTGAACAATTTAAGGCATGTGGGTAAAATCTGACACGGCTTCTAGGGAAACATCTGACACATATGGCAATCAAATTTCAAATTTTCCTTTTGTTTGACTTGGATCACGTGAGATTGTGCATCGTGCCAGTGGATAGTGGACCTCAAGAAATCAGTGATTTCTTATATTAAGAATCTGCACTTGTAAACTGTTTTTGCTTCTTGGTTACAAGATGTCTCAAGCCTGCGTTTTCACGTCATGGGGGTAAGGCAATATCTCAGCAGTAAAATTGAAGAATGCTAGATGGTGAATGTGAAATAACAATAACTAAAATAACGTACAAGTTAAAATAGAAAACACAACATACACCAAGATTTATGTTAGTGCAGCAAGCAATAAGCTCCCCTTCAGGAAAAGGGATTCACCATTACAGCAAAGATATTGCAACTTGTTCTACAATCTCACAGCATATCTAGCTTTAGCACCTTTGGGTAAAGTGCCCACAATCTTCATGCTTGTGATACTACATGTAAAATTAGTAGAAGTCCTCCTAAGGTCTTTTATATACATTTAAAATTAGCTTAAATATGAAAAACTTAACATAAGCTTGCTTTATTATTTGCATTTTTATCATTGGAATATGATTTACTCTCATAAGAAGCTGAAGCTCTTTATCAATTCATTAGCTATAAATTCATTAGCTATATTTATAGTCTACTAGAAAATAAGCAAGCCAAATTTTCCAAAGCTATTTTTAGAATACACAAAAGAACAAGGATACAAGAGCTAAAAATGTAGAATCTCTCCTTGGAAGTAGTGCAATATATTCCTAAACACATAGATAAGTTAGTTAAATAGTAAGTGCTCAAACAAATATGGTCAAATGTGGAAGGAAAGAAAAAATTTTACTTGGAGCACATTAGATGTAATCAGCTTGAATCAAAAGTTTTCTATCTTATAGCAAAAAATCCAATTAGATCTTGTAGCTTCATCACCAAGCTTCAATTAAGTTCACATTGACTTATAATAGAAAGTAGGAGATGGCTTAATCTTATTAGAGAAGAACACACATGCATGCTTTGTGGATCAATAGCTCTTGAGAATGAGTACCATGTATTTGTTATTTATTCTTTAACTTATCATCTCTATCAATAATATAATATTGCAGCGAAAGGTTTGTATGAATTAGTTTTGTTACACACCACTTTGTTGAATCTATTTTTATTTTCTATGAGATGAATGTACTTTCTATCTAATATATCATAAAATCTTCAGTTTCGATTTTAGTTTTATTATTATAATTGAATTTATGCTTATCTTGGACATGTTACTTTGCATTAAAAATAAATTATGGTTTGTAATTTCCTAACTTGGAATGAGGCTCTTCAAAGAGAGAAGAAGAAAAGCAAATAAAATGCAAAAAGAAGCAAGGAAAGAGCCAAGATTATTTTTTTCAGCTTAAGCCAAGGTTGTTTCTATGTCCTTCACATCAAGTCCCATATTTTTATTTGCTTATCTTTGTTATATTTGTTAGAAATTCATATGAAATTTAAAGTTCTTTAGTTAAAGTAGCTTTATCTAGTGTGTTTGTCAATTTTGTATGACACACAAAATCTTTCCTAAATTCACATAAAGTGACCCTTCACTTGAATGTGCTTTGACCTCTAAGAAATATTAGATTATGTGTTAAGAATGTGATAGGTTGATTTTCACTAAAGAATATTATTGCTTGATATCTTTTCTAATCATCACATGATTTTCTTTAGCCAAATGCTACTTTACATATTGTTAGTAATGTACTTTACTTTTGTAGTTGAAAGAGCCACCACCAATTGTGTAACATAACAATGAGATGTTAGCCTAGTGGTGAGCCTCTTAATTTGAAATCTCCAAGTTGTGGGTTCACTTCTAGTAGGTAATGTTGAGTTATAAGGTTCTAATTCGAATATATGTCTTGAGGTGTACCTATATTACATTTATTTCAAGGTTTTAATACCCCTGCCCAACCACCACCACCAATTTTTTAATACTTACTTAATTAACCAAATTTTAAAATGTCATTTTTAATACAAGTAGATAACATTAACATAGAAATGATGGTTATCATTAACACATTATCATATCCAAGATTTTAAATAATGAGGTCTTAGCCTAGTGGTAAGACTCTTTATTTGAAAACTCCAAGTCATAGGTTCAATTCTAGTGGCAATGCTAAGTTATAAAGTTCTAAATGTACTATATATCTTGGGCCAAAATAGTGAATCTAGGCTCAAGTATTACAAAAATAAAACAATTGGTTACATCATTCCAATTCTCTTTTCTTCATTATTTTGGCCCCATCATCCCATCCTCTAACTTCCAAATTTTGTACCTACACCTTTTGCATACATACATATGAAGGAAGAGTCAATGTTCTCCAATTGTGAAAGGAACATAACCTTGAAACCTATGGAATAGGAATTGACTTGAAAAAGGCCACCATTGCAAGATGTTTTTAGTGTAACATTTAAGAAATATTTAATGATAACTTAATCAATAAATGTAGACACAGCCAATCTAATTCAAAGGTAGGAACAAGCTATATTATCCAATAATCATAAAGGCTAACATTCTAAGCCGTGGTTTAGGGTTAAAATTTTTTTGGGGTTAAAATATTTTGACGTGATCTTGTACAGGTGAATAAGAACGAGAAAGCAACAAAAAAGAAACACGAATTAAAACTAAAAAACCAAAAATAAAAAAAGGCTCAACACATAACACATAACACATTACATTATACTGACACAAAACAGCAACAGCAATAGCGGTAGCGGCTGCGGTGAAAGCAGTTGCGGCAACAGCAATGGCGGCGGTGGCACAGTGGCAGCAGTAGTTGCACCACGGCATCATCATTAGTGCGGCGGCAACAGTGGCAGCCACGGCATCATCATTAGTGCGGCGGCGACAGTGGCAGTGGCATGGCGACGGTGACAATAGCGGCAGCAGCAACAGCGAAAGCAGCGGTGGTAGCTACCAGCTACCGCAGGTGAGATGGAGAACAAGAACGGTGAAAAACAAAAATAGTGGAAAAAAAGAGCTGTAACAGCGCTGAAAGCTACAAAGGAATTGGTGTGGTTTCTCAAAGCACAGATGGTTTCTCAAAGCATGGAGATTAGGATGAAGCCTTGTGCTGTGGAGATTAGGATTGTAGGTAGTACTTGCTGTATGAGGCAAAGTTTAATCACTGTAAGGAAACCAAGAAAAAGTATCATAGGTTCAATTATGATATTATGCTGATTTTACACAACTTTATGATAAACAAAAGTATCATGAAAATAGTTATTAGTTCTAGTATTGACACAACACCCCTTCAATTAGGTATTAGCTTAATGCTAATTATCTTGGCATGGAAAACGCATATCCTAGATTGGATTCAAGTGTGCAAAAATGGTAATGGACAATCTAATAGATCCAAAAGGATCTCCCTCAAGAAAAGTAAAGTATACAACCAAGAAATTTTATATTTTCTTTGTAAAGTTTTTCTAGTACTTTATTTTTTAATAAATGTTCAAAAATACTAGTAATGTTTTACTTTTCCTTCACTTTCTTTGCTTGTTTAAAAATGAATTTTTTAGGCAAATTTTTTTATAACGTTAAACATACTGAAAAAATTTTCAGGTTTTCTGTTAACCATTTATCTTTTTTTTAAAGAAAGTTACCTTTGTATATTTATGTTAAAACTTTAACAACTTTTAATAAACCTGTAACTCAAGAAAACCATGCAATCACAAAATTTACACTATATGGTACAAGTTTCAAACTAATCTGAAACAAATTTAAATACAAAATGCCAAAAACTTTCACAACTTTCAATAAACCTGTAACTTAAGAAAACCATGCAATCATCACAAAATTTAGACTGTATGGTACAAGTTTCAAACTAATCTGAAACAAATTTAAATACAAAGTGCCAACAACATCGACACCAGAATAAAGGGCTGGGTTATTATTGAGCAGTAAACATAAAAGAATATCTTTATGTTAAAACATAGCGATACGTACATTTGCATCGTTGAAATCAGCTACGATATGTTAAAACGGAGGACTTATTCGTCGTTCAAAACTCCGAATAGGCATGCAGAAACTTTTCTTTCATGTACAAAGGCCAAAAAAGCTAAAATTCTAAGTTATTTTCTTTTTGCAGAGTCTTTTAGTTTTACCCCAGCTACAAGGACAAAGTTAAGTCGCTGGCAAGGTAGGATTCCGGTTTTTCGGTTTGGCAGAGCCAATGCTGTTTTCTTTGCTTCAGAAACCGTGGTAGAGAATTTTTCCATAGGAACGGCACTGCAACTGTACAAAATCCATAAACAAAGTTAGAGAGGACAAGTATTACCTAAATTTTCTGTAATAACTAATAAAATAGTGGAAACCGTGGATGGAATGGCCACACATGCAGGGAATACAAAGTCTCACTCACCATCGGATGGTTGGATTTGTTTATCATTATTCTGAGTACAGTTATTTTTCTCAGCGCAAGAGATGGAAGCAGAACAGTGATCTTCAACTAAACGGTTTTTGACACAGCCTGCTACAGCAGACAAGACAAGGTGCGCCTGCAAACATATAGTTAAGTCAATAGCGTTGACAATGGATTTTTGGATTATGGAATTCAGTAGGGATAATATTATAACAGAAAAAGATAGTAGTGGATTTAATACCTGCCGGGCTATGACGTTATAGATGTAGACTCTGCCGCCGTAGAACATGGTAAGCTGCCTTTCTTCATGGCTTCTGTAAAAACGCACCACATGTTATTGGTCATCCAAACGAAAACAGCTCATAGAAACCAAGCAAGGAACATGAGAATATCATTCAGAGAAAATGTGAAACATGAAAATTAACTAATTAAGATTCGTTTTAGATACTTTCTCCAAGGAAATCTGATAATGCCTTTATTACAAGAAACCGTTGCTGCTTGGAAATCAATTTTTAAAAACTTACAGCCAAAAAATCAGAAGATGATACACAAAAATTGAAGATAAATAAGATACAATTTATTATTGTGATATATTGGAAGGATTTATCCTCACAGCAAAAAGCTGAAATTCACAAAATAAGGGTCAGTTCTTGTTAAAGCTAAATGTTTCATCGCAATTCTAACAAAGTTTTCTCAAACTTAATTTTAAGACTTTATGATTAAGGATTTCCATAGGAATCTTTAATTATGATTTTAGCTACTACAATACTCATATGATTCATAAATAATTTTTGCAACTATAAGCATGATTCACGATTCTTAAGATTCCAGGCTTCTGGGATTTTGAATCTTGTAAAGTGTAAAGCAGAGGATAAGTGGCAACTGACAACTCAGACAAAGAACCTCATTTTGTTGAAACAAGTTGAAGATGATGAAGATTTGACTGTTGCCTGAAAAAAATGCAGTTGCCGTTCTTGCTTATCCTACTGGTACCATGAACGGTGAGTGCTGATTTCTGAAAAGCTTGTTGCATCCCATGATCAGTATCATGCTCTTGAGTTCTTTCTGTGGCACCATAAACCATCATGGGCGTGTTGCTTTTTACCTGCAAAATGCAAAACAATGTATTGCAAAGTGCAAAATCCAGATCTCACAGAATCCTTGCAGGAAGGCCAAGTTAATGAAATGAATTCAGTGACCAAACGATGGCTTTTATGATACAGCAGTCAAGGAGGAAACGATATAAAAATCAAATTGGATTCACTCTTTCATGGATCCTGTGTTGCACGTTTGTTGTGTGATCATAAGCTTACGTATGGGAAGGAACCAAGTAAAGTGAATTGAATGTAAAAACGAAATGGTATCTGGCTATCTGCCACGTTATGTGTTCTTGAGCAGCAGGGCTGTCATCGTCCTCTCTGTTTCTAGAAATAAACAGAGAATACTCATAAGTTGCTTGTTTATTAGTCGGCCAGAACTGGGTCCATCTTGGGGGCAGGTTTTTGGAAAATAGTTCAGACTTTTATTATGTACCGACTTCCAGGACCAGTTTTGAAAAATGAACATTTAACCTCTTTCTTTTTTTTATCACATGTGCGTAGTAGTATTATGTTTAAGGTTGGAAAGCAAACATAGGTGTTAATTGGTTGGCATCAACTTTTGCAAGGGAAGAGCCAAATCAACAAACTTGACTTTAGTTTACACGTCTTGTGTGAATTAAAGCAGACCAAAAATGTTAAAATTGCCATAGAAATTAGCCAAAAGGATAGAAGAAGTTGATTTTATACTCAAAATGTTTTTGGCTGGGGATAATTGCACATTTGACATAGAAATGCAAGTCATGGCCTCGTCCAGAAACTACCCCACTTATATCGATGTATGTATATGTTCTTGAACTGTCGAATGACCTATAAACTAGAAAATTACATCATCCAAATTTTCTTATCACTTTTACAGTTTCATAGAGATTTCCTTTATCTAGAAATCTAAGAAAGGTTAGCCTTTCCAAAAATATGATTTAAATAAAAAGTTGTGTTTAGAGTTTAATATGATGGCAATATGAATCTATTAAAAGTAAAATAGTAAATATGATATATAATACATACTTGAATGCATCTAAAATAATGTGATATTTGCAGGTGCCATGGACCATGTGACTTGGAAAATGCATGTCATTGTCACACACTTGCACAAAGAACCTTCATGACCAAGTTCATGGATTTGAACATTGAATGATATATACCACATGTGACCTGATTATCCATAATTTCATTCTTTAATTTTTTTGGGTTCTCTCAAGATTAAAGGTTCTTTCTTGTTCAATCAAATTTGGTGTTGTTGGAGTCAACTTCAAGGCTTTTAGCAATGGAAACCTTCTTAGATAAGCTTGAGCTCGTTGTCCATGCACTCCATCTAGTGGTCTCCTATATTTAAAAAGAGTTTGGGTTGTCTTTATGATGAGTTCTCTCACAGAGCCAATGGTTTTGATGATCACAATCTCCATCATGTTGCTCAAGTATTTACTATTAGGAATGATTCTACTACCCTTTCTTTGCAAGATGCCAAAGTCAAATGGGGGTTTCAAAGACAAGATACTCTTATTTAACAACACATTGAGCATGTTCTCTCTAACTTTGGTGTTTCTAAGTTGCATAATAATACTCCTTGGTATGCTTATTAATTTTGGTCTGGTGGTTGCCCTCTACGTTCCCTATGCCTTTCTAAAGCCAAATCTTGATTTCATGTGCAAAAACTCCAACTTTTCACTTTAAATAGAAGATGTAGTATGCATCTTGAGGATCACCATTGGAAAGCTATTTTTCATTGTGTTTGGACTTCCAAGGCCTAACCTAAGCACCATTTCTTTTTCTGGTCCTTGATTTATCAAGGTCTTCTCATTGGACATAGGCTTCACTGCTTAGGAGTTGATTGCCCTAAATTCATCATTTTTTAAGTTGATGACTCTTTTGTACATGTCTTTTAGGATTGCTTGTTCTCTCATCAAATTTGGAAGTGGTGTCAGTCTCTCCAAGTTTTTATTCTTAACCATTCTATCAGTTTCCCTCTATGTATCTTCAAAGATGACTGTGTTAAGCGACACTTTCAAAATGCCTAGAAAATCTTCTTATTTGAGATTATTTTCTTTATTTGGAAATGTCGTCTAGATGCCTAGTATCAAAACACCAACTACATTGAATTTGAATATGGTATGAAATGCTCTATTACTAGCAATGTTCAACTTCAATGTTGAGAACTAGGCTTTATGAATAATATTACCTTTCCATAAACAGTATCTCTTTTGAATTGCCTGTTGTGGTTTTTTTTTTTTCAACTTTCATCCTAGGGAGTGCAAAAACCTTTTGTCTTGTTGCAAGTGACTGAGGGGATCATCTTGCAACTTTGGGCTTTGTTAAGGCTTTGGTTTTTGGAACTTTTCTTAAGCAATATCTCTTTTGAATTACCTGTTGTGGTTTTCTTTTAGCTTTCATCTCTGAGGGTGTCAAAAGCTTTTGTCTTGTTGCAAGTGACTAGGGGGTCATCTTAAACTTTGGGCTTTGTTAGGGCTTTGGTATTAAGGTTTTCTTCTTTGGACCTTTTCTTAAGTAGTATCTCTTTTGAATTTCCTGTTGTGGTTTTTTTTTTTCTATTTTTTTTTTAGCTTTTGTTCCAGAGGGTGCGAAAAGCTTTTGTCTTGCAGTATGTGATTGAGGCGTCAGCTTGCAACTTTGGGCTCTGTTAAGACTTTGGTTTTAAGGTTTTCCTCTCTAGTTTGCAGTTGTTGAAAACATATTTCAAAATGCAAAGTTGCCTTGTCTTTTGGGTTTCTAGACATGGAATTACCACAAATGCAACTTTTCTTTGCCCAAAAATATCAGTATTTTAACCAGTATCAAGTACCTGGCTAACCAAACCAGAACCTACAAAAGTTTAAAACCCATGGGTAAACTCTGATAAGGCTTCCATTACGTTGTAAAATATATCACAAATTTGATAGCAAATTTTAAATTTCTTTTCTATTTGGCATGGATTTCATGAGATGTTTCTAGTGGCAATGGATGGTCTATCGATTAGATTAGACCCTTAATTATATAACGGTTGTGCTTTGTTGTGTAATCACTGTAGGCTGTGCTACTTATTTTTAAAAAAAAAAACAAAAAAAAAACCTACCTGCTGCATGTATTGTAGCAAATTTAAATTTTCTTTGTACTTGGCTGAATTTCATGAAATGTGTCTAGTGGCAAAGGATGGTCTATTGATTAGATTAGACCATTAGTGATGTAATGGTTCTCTTGTGTAATTGTTGTAGGCTATGTGCTGTGTTGCTTATTTTAAACAAAAATTTGCCTGCTGCATGTAACTAGTTATGCTTTATTAAACTTACTAAAATGATTCTCTTCCTATTATGGTATATGTAATAGTAAATTTTATTTTATTTTTATTTTTTGTCGCCATCCTCATTTAACTTGTAAAGTCCCTATATAAGTAATGGCTTGAGGATGGGGAAACACCAATGTTACATCAAGGATCAAGTCACATTGAGTGATCAAGTGAGAGAGGGAGAAACTCCTCCATTATTCAAGGCCTCTTGCCATTGAATGTGTTTTCTTGTAATGCTTGATCAGAAGTAAGCCTTGCTAGCAGCTGAAGCCATTGTTGGGGCTTTTGTATGCTTTCACTAGTATAATTCTTCTGTTATTAGTGCATTTTTTCTAATTTCATGATCAAATTTCTACTTCTATTGCTTGCTCTTAGTTTATTACTTTGCTTAATTAAGATATAAATTAAGAAATTGGTATCAAAGAAAGGTTTATTTGAGCACCAAGGCTCTTATATCATTAATAGTATTAAGATTGCTAGCTATTCTAAACATATTGAGAAAATAGTAAAACTCAATGGTAGCAACTATGATCTTTGAAATGTCCAAATGGAAGATCTTATGGTGGAAAAGAGCCAAGATGCCTACATCGCTAGAATTAAGCCTCCAAATATAAAGGAACAAGTGTGGGCTCATTTGGATTGGTTGGCTCTTTGTATAATACAAAAATTTATTACAATTTTTTTTCATAAATTTGAAAAGCGAAAAGATTACAAAGGATCTACGGGATGGTGTTGGTAGAATTTATCAATCAAATTCTTATTCAAATAGACTACATCTTTAAAGATAGTCATTCTTCGTAAAGATGTGTGATAATGCAACTATTGCTTCTCATCTTGCTACCTTTAATACCATTGTAAGTTAATTGCTATCAATAGGTAGTAATATAGAAGAGAAGGATCAATGTATTTCTTTGTTACAATCTCTTTTGAAATCATGGGATAATATTACTCAAAATACTAGCAGTAGTACATTATTAAAATTTGATGAAGTTGTAGAAAGGCTGATAACATAAGAACTTAAGAAAAAGAGTTCAAAGCCAGTACCTATTGAAGCATTGGTTGTTAAGGGACTATGTAAATAACAGTCCAATAAATCCTCTAGTAAAAATAATACTAAATTCAAGAAAATTACAAATGATGCTCCTAGAAAATCTCCAATGTGTTGGAATTGTGGGAAGCATGGTTACTTCAAAAAGGATTGCAAATTTTTCAAGAAGAAGGACAAAGAGGATGGATTTGATTATAAAAAAAAAATGTTGAGGATAAACTTCTAGCTTATGTGCTATTACAACTAAAGGTAAGTCTTCTCATAATTGCTAATATATTGATTGAGGTGCTTTATATAGCTTTAATCCTAGAAGAGAATAATTTTCTAAATACCATGAAGCTATGTCCTATCCTATTTTTCTTGGGAATGATGAAACTTGTGTTGGTAAGGGCTATGATAAAGTAAAGTTGTCATGTAATGGAATAATAATAGTAATTTCCAAGGTGTATCATGTCCTAGAACTCACCAAAATTTGCTAGTTATGGCTAATTTTGATGATTTTCACATTTTTATAATATTTAGAAATAAGAAATGGAGAATATTTCAAGGAAAATCAATCATAGGTACAAGATTCAGAGAAGGTAGTGGGTGATTATAGTAGCTGGATGGTATTATAGTGCCTGATAAAGTTGAAATTCTTCATGCTCAAAAAGAAAACTTTACCATGAACCTATGGCATAGAAGACTTGGATATGTGGGAGAAAAATCCATTTAGCTTCTTCAAAAGGTATAATTAAAGGTAAATCTCAAGATCATGTACCTCTCTATGAACATTAGCTAAATGGAAAACAACATCATTTAAGCTTTCCTACAAATACCAGAGAAATAAAAATACATTGAATCTCATTCATAGTGATGTACTTGGTCTTGTTTTGGTGGCTTCTATTGTTAGCTTTGAATATTATGTGTCATTCATAGATGATTATTTTAGGAAAGTGTGGATTTACTTTCTAAAATTTAAGTATGAAGTTTTTGATAAATTCAGAGAATATAAAGCTCTTTTTGAGAACCAATCTAACAAAAGATTTAATACCCTCAAGACAAACAATGGTGGAGAGTTTTTTTTAGATGAATTTGGAAGGTTTTGTAGGACGGCATTTTCAAGTACAAGAGCATTTCAAGCACTCCACAACAAAATGGAGTTGCGGAACGAATGCTTAGAACACTTTTAGAATGAGCTTAGTACATGTTTTTGATGGTGATCTTGAGAACAAATTTTGGGCAAAAGCTATGATGATAACTTGTTACTTAATCAATAAAACGCCCTCATCATCACTGTTACTTAATCAATAAAACGTCCTCATCATCACTGGATGGCAGCTGCGTTGTTTGCTCAGTGTCTGCAGTAGAAACGGGAGAGAGCTTGCTGGCATCTGCACCTGCGTTGCTGTCAGACGTGCCGTTTCCTCCCTGCGAGACTGCAAAAACAGAGGGGGAAACCACTGTCTGCTGCCTTGCCCACCTGATGCTGCGCGTTCTTTTCTGACTGCCGACGTGTTGTCTGACGTGCAGCGACTGACGTGCCTCTCACGTCCTTGGCTACTGTCGCGGAACCTATCCTCGTCTGCGTGTGTTGCCTGCTGCTGACATCTGTTGGCCTCCAACGTCAGAGAAGAGTCTCAGCTTCCCTCCTTCCCCGAAGCCACCCTCCTCCTCTGGTTAATAGCAGACTACGAAAAAACCACTGTCAACTGTGGTAAACGGTCAACTGGTGTCACGCCTACCGCAGCCCCACGTTCTCCACCTTCACGATGTCCGCGCCACCACGCAACTCCCACCACCGTCGCGACCTGTCTACGGTTGTGGTTGCCTGAGCAAAATTTATTATGAGTTGACCCGTGCATTGCTAAGTCCATCATTATGGTCCTGCAATTCACGACAACAGGAATGGCAGGAGCGGCAAAGGGAACGGTAGGGGTAACGCACGTCGCGGCAGGTTCAGCGCATGGCGGGGCAGGACCAACACAGGGCGCGGAGAGCTCAGTACACGGCCAATCCGGTCTGGGCGCTACAGGCAACGAGGAGGTCCTTGCAACTGACCCTAACACCACGGGCGAAACATGGAAGCGGATAGCAGAAGCCAAGCAAGCTGCGGAGAAGAGGGCCACCACCGAGGGGCTTGAGTTAAGGCTCCAAGTTCAGAGCCCGGATCGTGATCTGCTGGAAACTCTGGCCCGTAGTTTAATCGGTAAGTTCGTGTCGGAAGGAATACGGCCTCCCTTAGATTTGATCCGACGTTGGGCGTGGGCTGCATGGGCGTTAGACACAGTGACGGTCAAATGCCTGGCCGATGACCGCCTCCTGTTTAGCTTTGCTTCCCTGGCAGACCGAGAAAAGGTGCTGGTGGGGGGGCGGCCATGGTTCTATGGTGCTCGGGGCCTCGCCTTGGCTCCCTGGCGCCCGGGTGCCCACCGTGACAAGAATTTGTTTGCTCGGGCGCCGGTATGGGTCCGATTATACGACCTACCTCTGGAATATTGGTCCCCTGAATGTTTAATCTCATGTGCACAGGCGTTTGGGGATTTTATCAAATTTGATCAAATTACAGAGGGCATGGAACACATGGGCTACGCCCGGTTCTGCGTTTACATGGCCTGAGGTGCTGGTGTTGGCTTCCGAGGTCGGGGAGGAGCGAGTTCGTATTCATTTCGAAAATATGCCGCGTCCCAGGGCCACTCCAGGAGGCTGCCTGGCCAGTGTGGTGCAGACCCGCGATCCAGAGGACGGATGACACCTTGTTGGCAAGAAAGGTCGTGGTAGCAGGGCTGGCCCAGAACACACAGGGGGGTCTCACACTACTGCGAAAGGTGGGACCCAAATCGGCCCAGGGTGGCGGGGGACGCCGGCTGGGTTGACTGGGCACGGAAAGGGTCCCGCAGGGACGGCAAGGGAGTCCACTAACGCCACTAACGCCACCAATGCACCTTACCTGCATGCGCTGGTCGGAGGGGGGACTCAGCCCCCCAGAGAACAGAGGCAACCGCTCCCCACAGAGGGTGGCCCAGAAGGTGTGGCTCTGTCGCCCCCTCCAGCCACTGCCTGGATCAATACGAACCGCAGGGCAGCTCGGCCTTCCCCACCCCCCGCGAAAAATAGGCTGCAGGACGAATACGGGCTCATGAGGCCGCTACCAGTAGTCACTATGGGCAAAATAGAACACAACACCCGGCGACACAAGGCCGGGCAGCTCTTTGTTGATCTGGGCATACAGCCCACACTCCAGGAGGTATATCAACGCCATTTGTCTCCATGAAGGTTCTCTCATGGAATTGCCGAGGCCAGGGTACCCCGTACAAACGCCATACCCTACGATGCATGGTGGTAGATGAACGGTGCGATGTAGTATGTTTGCAGGAAACCAAACTCCAACAGTCCGAGGCCCAGGTGCTGGACTGGCCAGGGTGGCACAGCCATCTAGTGCCGAGCTGGGGCCGTGCCGGTGGTCTGGCGGTCCTCACCAGGGAGGCCTCAATCGTTCGGGACATGTGCGCTTGGAGCATCACGGTACACTTGCCTAGGCTGGACATCTGGATCACCAATGTGTATGGCGCCCAAGGGTGGAAGGCGCGGTTGCAGGAGCTGGAACGCGTGGCGGGACAGGTGCCCGGCGATGCGGAGTGGCTGCTAACTGGAGACTTTAATCAGAGATTGTACAGCTCGGAGAAGTTTGGGGATTCCATGGCGGAGCCCCCAGGGGCAGCGGACTTCCACGCGCTATTGCACAGCAAGGCCCTCACGGACCTGGAGCTCACGGGTTGCCGGTACACCTGGAGCAACCGGCGTCGCGGCGCTGCGTGGGTTCAGTCCAGGATTGATCGGGCCTGGGTTAGCCAGTCACTTCTCACTGGCTGGAACGTGCACGCGTATGGTGGGGTCAGAATGGCTTCGGATCACCAGGCTATTTTCTGCCAGGTGGATAGACACACGGTGCAGAGACCTCGGCCGTTTCGATTTGAGCGCTCGTGGCTTCGAAAGGCGTGGTTGGAAGGGCTGGTGCGAGAAATTTGGGCCAGTTACCCAGGCGAGGTAGGAGCGGAACCAGGAAGGCAGGCCCAGTACAAGACGCCGCAGGAGCAACCTTCGAGGGGGCAGGCGCACAGGACGCGGCAGGCGCAGGACGCGAGGTGGTAGGCCCAGGACGCGAGGCGGCAGGCGCAGCGCGCGAAGGGGCTGGCGCAGCGTACGCCGCGGTAGGCGCAGGGCACGAGGCAGCAGCAGGCGTAGGATGCGAGGTGGCCGACGCAGGACGCGAGGCGGTGGGCGCAGGACGCGAGGCGGCGGGCGCAGGACGTGAGGCGGTAGGCGCAGCGTGCGACGGGGTAGGCGCAGCACACGACGCGGCAGGCGCAGGACACGAGGCAACAGCAGGTGCAGCGCAATCCGAGGCAGGCGCTGCGTAGGCCGTGGCAGGCGCTGCACAAGCCGTGGCAGGCGCAGTTCAAGGAGCAACGGGAGGACCCACGTGAATTCCTGCGAAACGCATTATAATTGCTGAAACAGAAAATAAAATACCGCCCCAAAGATGATAAATATAATTTCTGTGAATAGCGCTGTCGGATCCAGACGCGGTTAGGGGAGATACAGGCCAAACAAGAACAGAGCACTGACACAAACAACGATGAGCTCGCCCTCCTGGTGAGGCTGCAGGTCTTGCATCACGAAGAGGAAGAATACTGGCGACAACAGGCTCGGATTCAGTGGCTGCAATCGGGGGACAGACATACGAAATTTTTCTTTTCCCAGGCGGTGGAGCATCGCAGAAAACACTACCATCCCCTACAACGTTACTTGCAGGACACGCAGACACCCTCTCAGGCTGGAGTGGAGGGGCTGCAGCGCTACTAGCAGTAGGTATGGGCGTGGCAGGCTACTGACCCGATTGCCGTGCCCATCCCGCAGGTTGTGACCCCAACAGAAAATGTGAAGCTGCTTTCCCCCTTTTCCCGTCAGAAACTTCGCGACACGTTGAATGATATGCAGGCGAATAAGGCGCCTGGACCGGATGGTTGGCCCATTGAATTCTTCCGTGAGTACGAAGAGGTGCTGGGCACGAACCTACTCGACGCTTTTAACCACATGCTGGTCTGGAGGCAGGTTCGCAAAGAAATAAACTACTCTCGCGTGGTCCTGATACCTAAAACTGAGACACCCACTGCACCGGGACACTTTCGGCCCATTGGTGTTTGCAACTCACTCTTGAGGCTGTTCTCCCGTATGCTGGTTGCCAGACTGCGTCCTCTCATGCCACGTCTGGTGGGGAGAAACCAGGCTGCGTTCATTACGGGCCGCCACCTTCAGGATCAGGTTCTGTTACTGCAGGAAATCCAGCACTCTCTTCGCCTCGCGAAATTTCCAGGCCTATGCATCAAGCTAGACATCACGAAGGCCTATGACTCCGTTAGCTGGGCAGCCCTGCGGAAAGTGATGATTGCCAAAGGTTTGGACCGAGACTTTGTGGAGCTCTGCTTACAGATACAAAGGAGTGGCCGATACTCCCTGGATATTGATGGGCACTTATGGGGTTTCCAGGGGACAGGTCGTGGCCTGAGACAAGGCAATCCCCTCTCCCCCCTCCTCTTTCTCATGCTTATGGATCTCATGCAAAGTTATTGTATGGCCGAGGGTGTCCTGGGTCTTGACATACATGGTGTGCGTTGCCTAACCACCCATTACGCGGACGACACCATGATCTATGTCAGGGCGGCCGTGCTGCAGGTCAAGGCGCTGATGAGGGCGCTTGACCGGTTCTAGCAGGAGGTCGGGTTACAAATCAACACTGGGAAGTCCGCGTTGTACTTCACACATACGCACCAGGCAGTGCGAAGCAAAATCATTCAAATCATGGGGATTCTGCTAGGGGAGGCGGAGGATCGATATTTGGGCATCCCCATCCACAACTGGCATAAAAGAAAAACGTGGCAGGCCCTACTGATGCGAATCCAGCAGCGCACGGTTCATTGGACGAACCAATTCCTCTCCCGGAAAGGAAAGATCGTGCTGGCGACCACGGTGCTTGGGGCCATGGCCAGATTCGGGGCTTCAGTCACCGCCCTGCCGGCCGGCGTTGTCACAAAGGTTGACGCAATCCTGCGCAACTTTGTGTGGTCAGGCGGGAAGGGGGGGAGAAGATGCACCTCGTGGATTGGGCCACCACTGCGTGGCCGCGTGAGGCCGGGGGGTGGGCATTCTCCCCTTCGCGGAAGAGGTTGCGTTGGGACGGCAGCGCTTGGTTTGGAGGCTTTCCACCATGCAGGAGGACCCCTCCATCTGGGCACAGCTCCTGAGGTGAAAATATCGGCCTTGGAGGGCTACTGGCTCGGACTCCCTTGTTTGGAAGCACCTCTGCGCACACGTGGTGGAGATGGGGGGTGCTGATGATCCCCTTCATCCTCGACAGTACCTCAGGGCGCGGTTCCCACCGGATCCACGCTGGCGGCTACTCTGGCGGGGGTCAATCCCAGAGAAGATCAAGGTGTTTGGGTGGCTGATCCTTCACAAGGCCCATCCCGTCCGGATGTTCCTGCAGTACAGAGGCCTGGGGATTAGTCCACATTGCCCCCTATGCAATCATGCTACTGAGACGCTGCAGCATTTCATGCAGGAATGTCACGTCACCCGACAATTCTGGCACACATGTGGTTTGCAACCTATCACGATTTCCGGTAACTCGCTGACCCTCACCGCACTTTGGATTCTGTGGAAGGCCCGAAATGATTCCGTCTTCAAAGACGTGGCTTGCCCCCCCCGGCTACGTTATGTGCCAGGTTCAGGAAGCTTTGGCAGGAGATTACAATCGCGAGAGCTGGGTGCATCTATACGGATTGGCCCAGACGGGTTGCGGACCTTGCGCGGGGCGTTCACCCTGCGACCGCGGGGACCAGTGGTAGACAGAGCCATTTCCCGGAGGGGTCGATTGCTGGCATGCCGGGGCTGGCGTGTGGTAATTCAAGCACCTCTGGGGCGGACACGATGCAGGACATCCAATACCCGGACGTTGATCAGGATCAGCATCGTCCTAGGCCGCCTCAGGTGAAGGACCCGCCGGATGCCACTTCCAGCAACTCGAAGAATCAGACATCAACCCCTCGTACACAACCACCACTAATCGTGTTTGAGGGCATCCTGCAGAATTGCAGGACGGGTATTGCTCAACTGATCATCGAGCATCGGCGCCGCCTCGCTGTGCGGTTGGCCGAGCATGGCCACGCTAGCCTGCGGCAGCCTGGCGGGTAGTTGTTCTGCAGGCTCCTGCCGGTGCCGTAGGATCGGCTGCTGTTTTTGCTTTTTGTCTCCGCCCCTGTGGCGTTTTCATGCTGCTTTGCTTCCTGGTCTCTTGGTTTTCGGTCCCCCAGGGACGTGAGATTCTGCGCTGAGTGCTGGGCGGTACGAGGTACGTCCCTTATGGTCCTGGTGGCTCTTGCTGTGGGGTCACGATTGCTGGCCCACGCTACGTTGTAGGCGTAGCTCTTTTTCACTTTATTGGAATATTGGAATAGATTTTGCTCAACCTTTTCCTAAAAAAAGTCCATCATTATAATATAATTTAAGGCTGACTACAACCTGAAGATTTCAAATTACAGCAATCTGCCCTTTTTTTTAATGCAACAAATTTGGTTTCCATTGATACAGGAACAATTAAATGCATAAAATAGCCACATTGCCGTTGGTTACATGGTAAACGTCAAAGAAAGTTCATGGAGTTATGCATAGTTCTGGTGGGCAAGTTTCAATGGAGATTTCATTCATATTTCATTAGTGGAAGTCACGGTTTCATAACATTTCATGATCGATTTGCCTTCTGGATTAGCATTGTAATGGTCTTCCATCTGCTGCCATATTCCATGTATAATTTGATGTAGTGATCTGATGTAGTGATTGCCTTTTCTGTCCTTTTTACCAAAATCAAATTTTAATGTGTAATTTGTATCTCTACTGTGCAATAGAAAACAAAGTTGATGTAAACGTACCTGACATGCACACATCATAATCCGCATTGATTTTGAGAGATGTCCTTATTCCCCTCTCTTTTAGTTGTTAGCACTTTTTCTCCATTTCAGGTAATTTATATCTTCTTTGCAAGGTATCTATAAAATACATGCAAATCACCCATAAAAGGTTAAGTGTTTTCCTTGGTATCTTCTTCATTGATGAATAACTTGGGTGTTTGGGCTCTCTTCATGTTCTCTATATGTAACATAGTTGATAGTTTTTCACATCATAAATGCCCATTATCCGTAAAGTTTTGGAGTTGGACCTCACAAGTTGTATTTTAGCTTAATTCCTTCATTCTACTCCATTTACTAACGTCAGCATTAATTAAAGTAGAAGTAAACCAAAAGTTAGTTTATAGTTTAAACTATTTTCTATAATAAATATATATGAAACTAAAATTAAAACAAAGCTTTTATTACCTTCAAAGATCCTTTGGACCAACATTACATTTGTGTAATAAGAAGTTAAATATGAAACATAGTTAGCTAACTCACAAAAGATTGTATAGATTTTTTTTTTACCATATTACTATTGATCATGGCCCCGTGTGATAGCATGGGCAAGGTTGGCCTCAACAATGACATCTTTGACATTTTCAAAATTACTTGGGCAAAGAGGGTTAGCATCTTTTCCTTTGTGAATTTTGACCTCTCTTTTCTTCTTTCTTACTTTCCATAAGAAATTTCAACTTCTCAAGGCTTGTCTTAGTCCTCCTATACTTTAATATTATTTTAATATAACATAAAGAACTTTGTCTTCATAAGTCCATTTAAGGCCAAACAACTATAGTTAGGTTTATCTTCTTGTATACTTTTTATTTATGCATTTAATTTAGATTTTATTTAATTATAAAACTAAAACTAAAATCCTCTTGAAATTAATTCAATTTTAGAGAATTTTTTAAGTCCATAACTTAGCATTGCTCATTAGAATAGAACTTTTGACCTAAGCTTTATATACCAAGGCTCTTAGCACCAAGCTAACACCTCATTATTAAACTAAATTATAAATATATATTGTAAGGAATTTTGCCGTCCCAAATTATTTTACTATTTATGCTCTTGATTGTCATTTTTTCATAGTTTATTAGATTAAGGTTAAATGGAAATCCTTGGAAAATGCAGCATTTTTATAATTATTTATAGAATATTATAAGTAATTAATGAGGTTGTTACATTATGCAATACAAATAGCACTAAAAATAAATACATATATAAAGGTTTACATTTGAGAATACATAGTTGATTTGTTAAAAAATTACTAAGAGGACTTGGTAATTTCCTTATTGATGTTTTCAAATCTACTAGTAAATACAAATGTAATAAAATTATGGCTTTAATTTCAAATACATGAAATTTTGCAAGAAAAAGCATAAGATATAAGAAAATGCGATGGTAGCTTGCACATTCTGTAGCCTTTTTTAAATTAATTATTATAACAAAAGTATTTCTCTTACAACAAAATGGATTACAAAGTGCATTAATGAAGATCATGTTTTGATTTTTCCTTTTAAAAATTATAATTTTAGGTTTCTTGAGTGGTTAGTTGATTGTCTTATTAGGCAATGAGTTGCTAGTTCCAGCTATGCTTGAGGCATTCTTATATTCTTCTAAAAGTTGTTATCCTTTAAATTTTTCTTTAAGATTCCTCCATAATTTTTAAATTTTAAATTTTTAAATTTATATTTATGAAAAACCATCTTCAATCATTTGAAGAAAGTGAAAAGGTCTTGAGCTCTTCAAACTCTAGTTCCAAGGCATGTCGTGACCNCTGTGTTAAAAGGTAATACCAAAAGCACACTTTGCAAGTCAACCTCAAATATATCTTGAACAGTCCTCAAACTGTGTTAAAAGGTAATACCAAAAGCACACTTTGCAAGTCAACCTCACAATTTGCAAAGCACATGTTACTTTAATACTACTGTAGCACTGTAGTCAAGCAAGCTGCAATGAAATGATTAGGTAGGCATGGAATGATTGCTAATTGATGGAAGTGATAAAATAATCACCATTGCAAAGGAGGGAGTGGTGGAACTTTTGCTTACTTATCTTGCTGAAACAATGCATCAACAAAAGGCTACTTCCGCATACTGGCTTGAACATGACATTAGCAAGTGACAACACAAGGTTAAATCAACATTCCAGTGCAAAATAAAACAGAAATCCCTTAGGTTTATCCTTTTTACCAAAAGAGGACAACAGNACCTAATCATTTCATTGCAGCTTGCTTGACTACAGTGCTACAGTAGTATTAAAGTAACATGTGCTTTGCAAATTGTGAGGTTGACTTGCAAAGTGTGCTTTTGGTATTACCTTTTAACACAGTTTGAGGACTGTTCAAGATATATTTGAGGTTGACTTGCAAAGTGTGCTTTTGGTATTACCTTTTAACACAGTTTGAGGACTGTTCAAGATATATTTGAGAATGTGCAGCTTTCGATTGTTGTTCATCTTATCACTTGGCTTAGAATCTAGCAGATCGTGGTTACAGATCTTGCAGTTATTATGCCTGTTTATTCTTTTGTAAAATAATTTTATTTTTGAAAAACAAGGAAATTCAAATTAGCTAGTTTACATAATTCATACTTGAAGAAATTTAATTGATACACTAATGTAAAAGTGTCTCATCACATAATTCAAACTATATTTATTATATATATAACTAGTTTAAAGTTTAAACAATATACTGAAACAGTTGGTTACTCTGGACAAACAGCGTATTATCGTTTTTTTTTTTAAAAAAAAGGTCAGGCGACTTTAAATTTCAAAAATTACGAAGCGGTACAATGGTACAGCGCGGGCCAGGGCTGCCGGCCCCACTCCAGTCAAGGAAATCCCTGCCAAGGACACCCGTCAACGATAAGGTGGCACTCCCCCCCAAAGAAAACAGAGCCCACGCCGTGGCAAGAAGAAGAGCCCACGCCGTGGCAAGAAGTAACCCCACCCTGGTCTCCCTGTCTACCCGGGCCGGCAACCGGTCGGGAGACGTGGACAGGTCTTAATTGTTGCCCTGACTGGGCTGTCCCTTCCCTTCCGCCCTGCGCCGTCTGTATTCGTCAATGATCTGGGCTATGCCGGCTCTGCGATTGTCGGGGGCGCTCTCAACCCAGGCTCGCATTGGAAAGTTCGGTTTTGTTCCCCGCGAAAGTCTGAAATGTCAATATTGCGATCCTGCCTCTCCGCCTCGTGGCACTGACCAGGGCGCATACATTCCATGGCGACGTCGAGGGGGATGGTCCCGCCTTGCAAGGTGATCTCCCCACTCCCCCGCCGTGTTCGCTTCTGCGGCTGAATGGGAGGTGCAGGGGTGGCGGGAGGAGCCATTGCAGAGGCAATTTCGTTCCATAGCCTCCAAAGTTTCCCTGCCAGGACTTGCGCGGGGGAGTGCCGGACCGAGAGCGCCGCCAGCGTTGCCGAGTTGCCCGAGAACTCCGGGGAGCGGAGCCCCGCCCAACGCCAGAACTGCGTGGTTACCTGACACTCGCTCACAAAGTGCTGCTGCGTTTCGGAACAGCGCATTATCGTTGGTTACATGTATCTTTATTCTTTATACAAGACCCAAAATGCAAACCCAGTCTTTAAAGATAGTTGCTTTTTTGTTCTTTGTCTCTTACGTTTTCGAGTTTTGACTTGTCCGTATCATTTTTTTTTCTTTCAAGGTCGTGTCGGCAAACGCCTTCGACTTCAAGTTGTAATTCTAATTTAAAGTAAAGTCTTTGTGATTTTCTTTGTTGAAAACGATATTCGGTTTAGAGATAACATACGTATCTACGTTTTGACAAACTCCATGAATTTCTCAATAAAGAGCTTTATGAATTCTGCAGATTTAAGGAATGACATCAAAGGATGATGAAATGCATGGAATCGTTCAATCACTTTTATTTTAGTGTGATTGAAACCGAAATTTACTCTCACCGTGAGTTTTGGAACCTTTATTTTTGCCATTTTCTTATGTTTGGACTTGCAGACTTTCCTTTATTTGTCAGGCTTTCACATGCTTTTAATGTAATCTGATTTTGTCATTGAATGAAACATAAAAATTTATATTGCTTCCTCCATGTTATGAATTTTGAAAATATTATTAAAAAAATAAGGTCAAGCTGGCCAGTACTGCAAACAAGATTTGTCACAAACATGGATATCGAATAAATGCCCTGAATATTGGCTATGGATTGTGAGTGTTTGCTATATCCCAGGACTAACGTGAAGAAGAAGAGAAGGATTAACGTAATGATCCATCTTCACAGAATAATTAAACAAATTTTTAACGACAGAACTTTATGAATTCTGGAGATTTAAGGAATGACATCAAAGGATGGGGAAATGCATGGAATCCTGAATCGTTCAATCACTCTTATTCTAATGTGATTGAAACCGAAATTTATTTGCATCGTGAATTTTGTTTTTTGTTTTTTGTTTTTTTTTTTTTGTTTTTCTTCATTTTCTTATGTTTGGAGTTTGAAACTTTCTAAACTTTCTTTACTTGGCACTTGGCAGCCATATTTGATGTATAGAATTTTGATATGCTTTCAAGTTTTAATCAGTGTTTAACTGGTCAGGAAATATGTTGGATCGGCATGTTTTAAAAAAGGATAGTTATAAGAAAAAGAGGAAAAAAGGGAAATTTCTTTTAAACATATAAAGGATTGGAGTACCACTTTATTAAAAGTGCACTTCTCTACATTATACAAGGATTGGAGTACCACTTTATCAAGTACATGGAAACATCAAGGTACCCTCAAGAAAGAGGATGAGTAAGACAAGAGGTTAATTTCATATTAAATGGGCCACTATAAGTCACACCATGTATTGGAAGTGTTAGATTATTTGATGAAAATTTCTAATTGAATACTTCATGATTCATCAAAATTATGATTTTTGTTGACCATGAGTCATGATCTAGGATATTATGACCTATTGTATTATAGCATAAGTTATGGTTTGGTTGGAAAGAAAGATTAACATTTTTTTAGGATACTAAGACTTCATCATGAATCATGGTTACTGTTTCATGACTTTACCATAAGTCATGGTAAATTTACATTATTCAAATGTTTACAACAAGTGGACTATGAGTTTTGGTCAATGCATCATGAGATTACCATGAGACATGGTAAAATTTCCTTAAGAGAGTTATGAACCACAAAGCAACCATGGATAATAGTTGACAATTTTATATCAACTACGAGTCATGGTTAACACCATGAGTTGACTTCGAGCTGTAGTATGAGAAAACTTAATCTTAGCAATATCATGCATCATGGTGGACTCGTGGTATGAAAATCTGCAATACCACAACTTGACTATGAGTTGTAGTATTCTACCACAAGTTGATTATGGATTATGATATGAGGAAAACTAATCTTAGCGATACCATGAATCATGGTGGATTTGTGGTATGAAAAATTCCAATACCATGACATGACCATGAGTTGTGGTCAACCTATATTTTTTTATGAGTTTCTTAAATTTTTATGATCAAAACAAGATGAAATTTCTTAAATGAGGATCTTAGAGTTTCTTACTTGACAAAAACAAAAAATTGAATCAAACTTATATAGTTGATCTTTGAATTTCTTGATTGGATGACTTTGATGTTGGAAACCTATAAAAAAATTAAAACAAAAGTCAATAATGTGAATGCTAGATCAAATACTAAACTTGTTGAGTCTAAATGATGGATACAAGAGATGGTTATTGATAAGATTAATTGGAATTGATGAAATGGTAAACTAGTTTGGTAATAATGAAGCTTGTTGATGGTGTGAAAATAAATGCTTTATGGAATATGAATAGGTGCAGGAACAAAGTAATTCTTGGAGGAAATTTGTAATAAGAATTTTATTGTAGTAAAAAAAGTCACTAAATCCATGATTAGGCTCATATTTACAAATTTAAGAAGACATTCCGCATAATAAAAAGTAAAAAATTTATGTAAAATAAAAGTGAGCTAGGGAAAAATGATTTACCTTTGTGCATCAAATCAAGAAAATAAATAAAAGTATTTTGACTTTATAACTTTTATCTTCATGCATATAGTGACATTGTACACTAGTGTTAATAGGAAGTGGGTACAATATTCAAATTTTTGTTTAGCATGAGTGGACCACAAGTCATAGTAGTTGTAGTTTGCTCAAAATCCTAAAATAAAAATGATAAAATCAATAATAAAATCACAAGTATAAAATATTTTTAATTTAGTAATTAGGAGTTGTAGTAAGAATCAAAGAACAATTTTCTATATTACACAAGTATTGGATGATATTTTTCAGCCAATTATTTTAACTACAACAAATTTAAAGTCAACATGGGATTTAGCAAAGCACTTTTGATTACATATGTAATAGTTAAAAAGAATCTTTGAAACATAAAAAATGTACAATATTGACACCTTAAGTGAATTTTTTTTAGTACCATCAATGTTGACAATCTTAAACTTGGTACTCAAACTCATTAAACTAGGCTCATGAGTTGTAATGTAGTTCCTACTTTTAATTATACAAATCACAAGTATTCATTAGTGACTTAATTGTAATAGGTGGATTGGACTAGCAAAGTATCTAGTTTGTTAGGTATGGTTAGTTTGTTAGGTATGGTTACAAGTTGTTCTCTTTCCAATTATATTTGTGATGGTCCATATCTCGTATTTTAAAGTGTAATTGAGGCATGTGATTGATGTTGATAGGCTATGTCAATGGGGCTATGTTGAGTAGTCTAGCTGCATTGATAAGGTTGCATTGACAAAGTGATTTGTAGTAATCTTTTGCATCTTGAAAATGGAGGAAGTTTGGAAAGTTTTGGGATGAAACAAGAACCCAATGAAAGTGAGAAAGATGCAGAATGATGACAATAAAATAGAAAAGGGTTATGTTGACTTAAGAGAAGAGATTCGAGTAGATTTGGATGAAGTTAAGGTGCCAAAATAAAGCAAAACTTGGTGTTGAATGCAAGTAGATGGGATTGATTATGTAAACAATTGATGGATAGGAATTTCAACTTGAGGTAGACTAAAGGAAATGCAAGTCTATCCTCTCCAAATTAGGCTTATTCCTTTGAATCCCTTGTTTTTTATCATCACAAGGAGTCCATAGGCACTAAGGATGACTAAAGGTCATTTTGAGTTAAACCCCCTATTTAATTAACAAATCATCTTAGGAATATGTGATCATCATAACAAACATATTAATTGACCATGATATGAGGTAGTGAGGTGGTATTTTATGAGTTGATAATGATGGTAAATAGAGAATGGTGGATAGGTTATCTACATCTAAGGCACATGAGATCCTTATGAAGTCTGTGATTAAGATGATTTGATACCATTCCATTCTCAGTTGAGACCAAGTCCATTTCACTTTTAGTAACTTCACATTGACATATCCTTTTCCTTTGACCATCATACGTTCATGACAATTCCTAAAGGACAATCACCACTCCAAGAGAAAAAGGAAAGAGAAGAAGGAATGAAGGGCCTTAGTTAGAGGGGTGCCTTCAATCATGGGTAGCATGTCTTTCTAGCCCCATAACTAGTGCATGTAGCGCATTATTATGTCTACATTATGTGCTTTGAATTCTCATTTTTTTTTAATTTTTTCTTCTTTTTTATCATGGAAATCACACCATACATAGGCATGCTCATGTTTATTGATCGATGATAAGAATGGTGATATAATAATGATGAAAAATCATAAAAATTGCATAAGAAGTTGAGAAGAAGATACAAGAAATTCCCTTAAGCTCACATCCTGTTCCATTCCTTCTTGGCCTATTCTGAGTCTATTAAGTAGCAAACTCATTGATTAATTTTAGTTTAAATTTGGAAGAATCTCATGATCCTATGATGTAGAGCCTCCATGGAATAAATGGAATGATTGAATGTCATGGACTCACTACCTAATACCATCAAAAAATCAATAGCTTGTTAATTGAGGATATAATTCACAAATAAAATTTGGCCATTGAGTGAACCAATCATAACATTTATGGTAGCATTAATTAACTTCCAGTAGTAATGGCAATATCAAATATTTCCTATAAATTAAAACAAGAAAAAATTAACAAATAAGAAATTAAAACAAATAAAAAATATATATATAATAATTGATAAAATATTCAAGAAAATGAAAAACATATAAAGAAAAATATAAAAAAAAGGTGTGAAAATGGATTAACCCTCACAAGATATTAGTATGGATGACCACCTCTCCCACAAGTAAGTTAAGAGGAGGAGATCCAAAAAATAGAGCATGCTTGCTCTTTCCTTGAGGTGTTAGTGTTGTTGATTACTCTAAGTTCGAAGAATGGCTTATCTTGTTGGATGTTCATTAATAGAAATTTTTCTAGACATGAAGGGTAGAAAATGATCATGAAAATGGAAAGAAAATTTGAATGAATGATGTAATGTCCTTTCCATAGTGTTTGAAACTTAGTGCATTGTTGTACATGTTTGGGATTCTAGTAAGGTACCTTATTGCTAGGTTGAAATTTAACTCTTCTGATTTGTACATCATGACTTTGTTTGAAGTGTGCCTTATGCACTTCATTCATTATTAGGACTACTTGTGCATTATCATCTAGCACATTTAATGTCATTAGATGTTCTTTTTGTGGTAGATTGAGGTTGAAAGACCGTGAAAATTGCGAGTCGGCCTCAGGCAAAGATTCGCAATTCAGGCGAGAGCGCGTATCAGCTTCTAATCAAAGAAAAATTTACGGTCTGTTACGCACGGCAGTGTAACGAGCCTCAAAACAGTCAAGGGCAGAAATCCAGAAAAAGTGCAACAGGTCAAGCCCTTTCTTTTGGCATGCGGTCAATTTATCTTACGCACGTTACACAACGTTGTGTATCCGAGCGTAACGCATCGCCAAGATTGGAATGTTGTTTACGCTCATTACGCACAGCTACGTAAGGGAGCATAAAACAACTTGTATTCATTATTTCATGTTTCTTTATGCTCATTACGCGTGGCTACGTAAGAGAGCGTAAATAACTTGCACTAATTATTTCATGTTACGATACGCTCATTACGCGCGGCTGCGTAAGCAAGCGTACATAACTTGTATACACTACGCTCATATACGCAACGCAGCGTGAATGAGCGTAATATAGCTCAAAGAAAGCTGAAGCAGGCCAAATGCACATCTATTTTTTACACGCACAATACGCAAGCAAGCGTATTATGCATAGTCACAGTTTGACACAAAATGGTTAACAGTACCTGAAACATTCGGGGCACACGTCATCAGGATTGCGCCTTTTCACAGGACATCGCAGCCTATAAATATCCTGATGGACAAAGATACAAGGGTTGGCAAAAATTCGGCAAGTTGGCAGGCAAGCGAATAAGAGCAGGGATACAGAGGGCAGCGCTTGGACAATTCTTAACAGCATCTCCTTTCAGCAGAAGCATAGCACAGTCCGTTAAGCATCAGCAGCAAGGGCGATCATTCCTTTGGGGAAGACACAACTTTCTCCATTAGCGGTCGTTGGCGGACCCGGGCAGAAGCTACCCAAAGCAAAGAAGTAGATCAAAGATCGTGAGATCATCCTGATGGTTTGCAGATTCTATTGGTTAGAAACAGTTGATCAATAGACGTCAGGGCTCAACCTTCCTTGCATCTCATCTTTGGCCTACAAGGTAGATCGGATTTCTGCCTGGACAGTTTTCTTGTTGGTTTGTGCCTATCTCATATCAATTAGTCGGGATCTCCCCGTTGTAACGTAATATACAATACACACATTCTGCAAGTCAAAGCGTAGATCTTAAAGAACACGCGTTTCTCCCGTATTGGCCACCCCTTTTCACGATATCGTTGTCGTTGTTGCAATTCATCTAAACTGTTTTCGCCTCTGTTTGTGATTCACCGAATCACACCAATCCACAGAACATTTGCATCGTTTTTACTGATAGTAAGTCCCTGTCTGATAGACAAGACCGTTCAGGGCGCCGCGGATTCATTTTTTTCTAGCATTGCCCTCGCGCGGATCCGTGGTTAAAACTGTGTACATGGAATTTTTGTTTGGTATTTTCCAGCTGCTGACGTTTTCCATCGTTACAGTTTTTTGGTGCTAGAAGGAGGGCCATTAGGCTCCGATCCATCTTTTTCGGGTGGCCCTGTTAGCGATCTATACCCTAAATCGTAACCGTAATACCTCCAAGGAAGCTTACGATAAGACGCGTGGTGTAGATCGGTCTCAGGAACGATTCCTTTGGAATCCTACAAGGTAGAAAGCCTATTTGTGATCTTATCGCCAGCTATCTTTTAGATCCAGTTAGTAGTCACTATTAATCACCTTGATCAAATGGATGCCTTTTACACAACCACAAGCACCATGGTCCCTTTTGATTTGGGTACCACGTCTGGGAACCCTATCGCTATCACTGGACCGACACCGGGTGCAGTGGGACCATCGCGTCGATCACTGAGACTGTAGGGGAAAGATCCCACGTTTACCGCCATAACCCCCGAAGAATATAATTTCATTTGCATCAAGATCCAAGTAAAACTAGCTCTCAGCCGAGCTGAGCTTGAAGCGAAACGCAATTTTGAGATGATCCACCGAGGGGGTTACGATTTCAAACCAACAACGTATGACATTATTCCTCTGACTGAACAGCAACATGAAATCATAACGCAGCTGGTCATGGCCAAGAGCCAGGTTGCACAGGCCATGATGGAGCCCTAGAATGGGGAGGAAGCAGATGATGAACTTAAGGCCCAGTCCGAGCACTCATTTCATACTTTGAGCCCCCATACTTACTTAGATCCATCATTCCCGACCAACGGAGGGGCAGCTCCTCTAAACCTGACCATGACCACCCAGACAAATATCCCCGTCGTCCCACGAGCCACTATGCAGCCTTCCAGGCTGCACATACAGATACCACACAATAACACGGGGGCAGTTTCATCACACCGAATACTTAGCATCTCGGCGGTGGTTCCCGCAACCACCGCACCCTACTTTATCCCGCAAGTACAACCCCATGCCATATCAACGACGCGCCTAGCGCAGACTTTCACATTTCCGCCCCCCCAGCTCAACAAACCACTGCAGCTATTCAGCCGCCATACATTCCACAGCCTACTGTAAGTTAGTGGATCAACCCTGCAGCCCAACATACCCAGTCGGCGGTATACGGTGTGCAGCCATCGGGCGCACCTATAACTCAGGTTCCGCGGGTGGCCCCGCAGCATACCTATTATTATCCCATGCAACAGGTGGCACCTAACCTCTCATCTCAGACCGGTAGGTGGTGGTCTTCACAGGCCCCCTTGCCTGCAGGGATCCCCGCCCCTCCAACGGCTAGCCAACCTCTCCCTTCCTTTTCCTTTCCTAGCGCGAACCTCCCAGTTCAACCTCCCATGCCTGCTGCACAGGCACCCCCGTCAACGGGCCTTGATCAGGCCTTCCAACTTATACAGACTCTTACTTAGGAGGTCCGATGCCTTAAAGCCGCTAGTTCTGACACCATTCAGATCATGAACTTCTATCAGGATGATCCGATCAGTCCAGAGGTTCCCATGCTATCATTGCCGCCAGGGATGTCCCTACCGCATTTTACCAAGTATAATGGGGAGGGAGACCCCAATGCTCATTTGGCTATCTTTCGCTCTGAGTCCTTGTTGTTACAACAATGGCCCCATACAATCATCCAAATCTTTGCAATGACTTTGACAGGGAAAGATTTGGACTGGTATCGAGCCCTCCCATGTTCTTCCATCTCAACCTTGGAGGAGCTGCTGACTCAATTTGTGACCTACTTCAAATACAACCTGAAGCCGGAAGTCACCTTGGATCAGCTCATGGGGGTGAAACAAGACCCGCTTGAGCCAGTCCAAAATTTTATATAGTGCTAGAACGCTACTTTGAATGAGATCCGCGTGCCAATCGCAGACTCACATATGCTGGCTATATTCAAAGGAGCAGTCAATGACTTTATTAAGTCAAAGCTGTATTACCTTTCCCCTGGTAACTTATATTAGGCCTTCGCTCAAGTTAGGAGCATCCAAGATGCTGCAGAGGCCAGCAAAGACCCAGCGTATGTCGCCTATAGAAATGCCCACAACAAGGCCAAGGACAAAGGTAAGGCGGCAACAACAACAGTAGCCGCGCTGACTGAAAGCATGAAGAACAAGAGCAAGAAGGCGCCCACAACCTCGCCCGAGACTTCGGCTGGCACCAGCACCAGTCAAGACACAGCTACCCCTGAAGGGCCCTCTCAGTCAAACCAAACTTTGAGCGTAAAGACCGCTCAAAGTACGCTGCCTTGCCTATGAAGCATTCTGAAGTGCTAAGACAACTGTTGGTGGCAGGATACCTTCAACCTAAGAAGGTATCCGAGGAAGCTTTGAAGTGTCACAGACGCCACTGTGAATTACTGAAGGATCCTTCGCTAGCCTTGCCTAATGAGCCATCAGTTCTGAAGTCTTTCAGGCTAGATCGCTTCTGTGACTATCACCAGCTATGTGGTCACGACATAGATTACTGTTGGACGTTGAAGGACGATATTCAATGCATGATCGATGAAGGTCATCTAAAGTTAGACGACAGTAATCCAACACGCCCCGAAAACCAAACATTGCATGTATACAAGGATCCGTTAAACGCAAACAATGCCAATTATACAATCAATGTGGTGAGTACAGACAACGAGCGGGAGGAACCACCAAGACAACCTTTTATCTTGCATATGCCCATCAGCTCACAGAGAGGGCCAACCACTTCATCGGCAGCCAGTGGAACCTCGAGGCCGCCTTTCATTATATGGGAACCTTCTCAAACTCATCCTCAGTCACATGGTAATGGTCAAGCCGCAGCTTCGTCCGCGCCTACACTGAGGGCGCCCTTTATTATCAGGGTGCCAAAACAACAGGCCGCCCCTCTCACGCAGGGGCAAACCTCTAGCCAAACTAGCCAATTATCACCTCCCAAGCGAAAGGGAGAAGACATGCCAGTTAACACAACAAGGAATCATTTTACGCTTGACTTCCCCAAGCCTAGACCCTTGGCCTCTGCGCCCTCGTCTCTGCCTCAGAAACAGGACAAGAGAAAAGACGCACAGCCACCTCCTCTTGGCAAGAAAAAGAGTAACCCTTTGTCTGATACCGTTCCACCTCGAGAGATCCATCTCTTGGGCCGAATGGAAGAGGATAAGGGCAACAAGCAACCCAGCCAAGAGAAGGGCCTCCTCGACGCATTTAAGCAAGTCAAATAGGCTCTCAAGCAAAAGAACACAACACTGAGCCTTTACGACCTGCTCATGACATCTTGGGAACACCGTGAGGCTATGGTACGCATGCTAACGTCCATATCGGTGGATGGTAGCTTGCCAGCGGAAGAGGAAGCGATACACGCTATCATGTTTCCTTCTGAAGCTGAATAGCCCAGGCCTACCTCGTTGATCTTTCATGATGAATCTATCAAGGACGATCCAGACAAAGGTCAGGTGACAACTGAACCCATGTTCATCACCATTTGGGTCGATCAATACCGAATCCGGAGAGTGCATGTGGACGATGGCGCAGCCACCAATGTCATTCCCTATTCCATCGTGGATAGGTTGGGACTAGTCAACCAGATCACCCCCACGATGATGGCATGCGTTAAATCATTCAACGGAGCACGAGTTCAAGTCAAGGGGACGGTGCGTATCGAGTTCGTGGTGGAAGATCAGTTCCCCACAGAAGCCACCTTTTTAGTCATTGAGGAGATGCCAGGGTTTAACTTGATCTTGGGGAGGTCGTGGTTAGCCCAGCTGAGGGTGGTTTCATCACCGATACACCAAGAAATACACCTGCCCTATGCTGAAGGGAAGGTTATAATATGCGGTGATGAAATAACCCCCAGAACCGTCAATAACATTGAAGAAGAACAGGGTTCGGAGATAGTGATAGCTGTAGACCCATCTCCAAATCCCTCAACAAACCGACAACAATGATGACGGTCAAGCTTGGGCCGACCTACCATTTTCGGATGGCAGCGTAGAGGAGGCAAATCACAAGTCTCCTCGCCCTTACGCAATGCCTAATGTAAAGGCCATCAAGAGACAATTGCGTATTACTGGTTGAGCAATGGTCTGTGTGTATAACATCATGTCTTTGCAAATCATCGTGGCTTAGCAATGTCTTTTATTGCATTTCTGTTCACGCTATATTTGTTTTCGTCTTACGCTACATTTACTTTCTATCTTTATGCTTGTCATTTCTTACATTTTTATCATACCTGTATTATTCACGCTTTCATCAATTTACGCATTCACGCAAGACTGTATTCTATCACATATTACGCAAATGGCCCGCAATGGCCTTAAACTAGCTATGTATATTTTTTACGCCTTTATCACTACGCTTCCCATATTACGCAAATGGCCCGCAACGGCCTTAAACTAGTTATGCATTTGGCCCGCAACGGCCTTAAACTAGTCACCAGAATTACGCTTTCTTTACATTACATATGACAGCCCGCAATGGCCCTAAACTAGTCTCTAGGGTTCGCAAAATCGTATGACAGCCCGTGATGGTCTATCACTCACGCGTTATAGGTCAAAACACAAAAGACAAAAGATATATATATAATCGTCATCCAAAACATCCACCAAATTTATAACACGTCTTTTCAGTCATGCGTAAAACGATATATCACTCAACATCAATAAAACTATGCGTAAATTACAATTACACATTTCCTCTACTACCACTATCGTCGGTATCTCTCAAGTCCGGATCCAACGCTAATGGATCGTCCTCCAACGGGCCGTCGTTTCTAGGAATGATTCTTCCATGAAGAATCTCCTCTTTGTGAGGTCCTCATGCCAGCGCTGGCTCCATGGGAGGATGCTATTCATCGTTGCGTTTTTCTCCCCCTTCCGCTTCTTCCTCTGCTTCTTCCTCTGCTTCTACCGCTCCCTCTGCTAACTCCTCTGCTTGTTCATCTTCCTTATCCTCGGTCGGTACCTGAAAATGGTAAGCACTTTAGCCCCACAAGACTTAACATCACAGTTAGAAATGCAACTTAAGTAGTGCATAGACTCACCCGTGACGGCCCTGCTTCCATAGCAAAGGGAAGCTTGTCCAGGCCAGGCCACAGGCGCTTCATAATCTCTTCCTCCGTTAGATCTGGCCATACATCTTCTCCCAAAGCAGCTCCAGCCTTTACCTTCCCTTTCTCCACGCTGCTCTAGTGGGGTGGGTTCGGGAAGAAGGTAGGGATTGTAGCCTCACCCCCAGGGAGAGTCATTGCTCTCTCTGGGGACGCACTCACAGTCACCTGCTCCTCAAATTTCTTGAAGGCTTCGGAAGCTCCGATGACGTCCTGGAAGACTTCCAAGGATCAGGCCCTAACAGCAAGATCGCGGTAGGGTTTCCGATAGGCAATACTCTACCGCTTGTACAATTGTTTGTGGTCCTTCTCCTTCTGTCCCCACTCTTGCACGCTAGCACAATAATCCCTCCAGTCCCGGCTTTTCTGGGCTAGGAGTTCTATCTGCATTCGCTGTTCGACTAACGCCTGACTAGTCTGCATGCTGTTTTTGATGGCTGTCCAATACCGGGAGTGGTCGACAATAGCGATATGCCAGTGTTCATCTCCTGTGGCCCGTACTTGTAGGAAGTCACACCGTGATTTTAAGTCTCTGACCTCTTTGGTCAGAGACTCAACCTTTTGCTCTGACCTCTGCAGCCTCTTCCAGAGGGTTTCATAGGTGCCTCTACTCTCCCATAAGGAGCATGTCGAGCATAATGCACATTTACGCATTTCCTCATAAATGTGACGTGACACGGCTGCTTCATTGGATGGTGGTTCCACTGTGTCCAAATCAATGGGCTCAGTGGGATCCCATCGGAGGCGAGATCCTAACAGAAAACAACCATCAAATGTTGGTGACACATTATCACTGCATAATCTCATAAGCCAATTACAACCATAACATACCGGCTCCAGGTTCGACGTGCTCCAGGCGCTCTATCATGTCACTGATAATGCCTTCTATGAAGGTAAATTTATCAGGGAAGTCTCCCCACGCTCTGCTCCCAGCGACAGACGTAGACACCTCCCCTTCTCCTGTAGCGTAACCCAGTTAGAAACCTCATTTATTTACAGAAATCTTGCAAACACGCTAACACGTCGTTACCTCTATCGGTGACAGTGGCGACCTCGCCGACATCTTTCGCATCCCTTTCCCTTTCATGCACTTGAGTCGGTGCGTTGCTGGTTCCAATAGCTGGGACCTCCTCACGCACCAGAGCTTATACACGGCTCACGCTAACAGCTGGGGCCTCTTCTTCCAAAATTGAGTTCCCTTCCCCATGACTTAGAGTTATTGCCCCCATCTTAGGGGTCAGTTCTTTCGTAATTTTTACTGGTCCTGTCATAGCACCTTAGTATATCATTACAAAACATCTAAATAAACATTGCGTAACATCATTCCTTCGTGCTTACCAGGCGGAGGTTTACTCCACTGAATTTTGACCGCCACAGTTCGACCTGCCTCACCCTCCGGGGCCTCAGCTATGCGGAGTCTCTTACGTCGAGCTGCAGGTTCTACGATTTCTTCCGCCATGCGCTTCCCTTACAAGGCATCGCTAGTATAGGTAGGCATTATCCCACCTACGCTATTGAGGCCTCGCACTCGGGGTGCCGCTAGACCCTTAGTCGTTACAGACAACGACTCCCCGATCCCTTCCAGCGGATCCTGCCCATGGGTAGTGCTGAGGATGTGGGCAATCCAAGGTCTGGACAACTGATCTCGGTCTTGTTGTACCCAAACCCCATTCCTTTGGATGACCAAAAACTCAGCAAACTGCCGGAGGCTAGCTATGAAGAATGCGTAATGCACGTTGAAACAGGACTCAAGCTTCTTGCGAAGCTTGAGCATCTCATTATGCAATCCCTTGGCAAAATAGCTGGCCCAATTAAACTGGGTCCCCTCCTCCAGAACCTATCCCATAATATGGGTCTGTTCTACAGAAAAGAACCTCCCCTGTGAGAGAGTTTTGGGGAAGGTCCAAGCTCGAAAAAGGGGATACAGTGTCTTGGCAGCACCCATCTCGAATTTTTCACAGGGAAACCCTTTGGTCTCCTTTGGGATCCTTACCCACTCCTTCAGCCAATTCTGGAAAGCTTCACTCCTCTTCACCTTCTCACTTATGGAAGGGCCATCTGAGGGGACGCTAAAGAGGTCTGCGAAGAGCTGAGCATCAATAACAAAACTTACGCGTACATTGCGTACACGCGTGTAGAAACGCTCCACCTTCTCTTTGAAGGAGTTGACTAAGGTTAGCATTTCACTAGCGGGGACATCAGGAGTCGTAGCCAAAAAAGGGTGCATTAGCCCTACTTCTTGGATCTTGGAGGTCACCGCGACTAGGGCCGCCGAGTGGCTGAGCCAGCGCTGTGCATCCTTGATGTTGCCGTAGCGGAAGAGAACAGCGTTCGCCTCGCGGCCGGAAATCGTAAGGGTAATCTCCCGAGATTTCCTAACTGCACAACATGAAGCATGAATTAAACCAAAAGACTATTACACAATGTCCACAATCTACAAGTATATTATGCAATAACCAACTACACGACAGCCTTACCGGGGCCAAACGGCAGCGGAAATGGCGGGAGTTCCCTCTGCACATCCTCGACGGTAAGGGGTGAATCTAGGGTCCAGTCATCGTGCAGCCACCCGATTCTTCGGCAACTCTGAAAAGTCGTAGCGTAACGGGTGGGGTATTTGCGCATGTCAAAGCCGATCTGCTCTATGACACGAGCACGCACGTTGTTAGTTGCGGTAAACACCATTATCGTCGTTTCGGCCCATGATAATACATCGCCATCGCCAACTAACTTATTGTCCTGAATAAAAAACCTGCACCATACAGCATCGGCTTCTTGTACATTTTCCACATAGGATTTTATTATATTTCACACAGATAACGTAACACAGAAAAAATAGACAGTTAGTAAAATTCGCTTACCTGCCTGCGTAATACACCGTGCCTTGTGGGTTCTGGAAACAGGTCGAGACATGGCGAGCCACAAACAGCGTGTTATAGGCATGGTAACAATTGAATTGAGCCATCTCCCAGATCCAGTGCAAGCTCCTTAGGCCCCGAGCGCTAAGCTCTCGATCCTTGGGACGGCCCGTATCGATAGCCCCGTCTGTCAAAAAGGCCAAAACCCCTTTTGCAGAATCCGCCAGCAGGTGCTCTAAAAGAGCACCGACAACATCGCCAGCCAGGTCAGACCACACGATGACGCTGAAGTTGCACAGCAAGAACTGCAGAAACTCTAGCGCACCCTGTCGAAACCATATGGCCTTCCCTTGCAACCGCGTGTGTGGGGGAGGGACATTGGGGACGATGGGGTTTATACAACACAAGACCCCGACAATGTCCAGCATAATCAGGATGGGCTTTAGTGCGACGCTGTACAGACAACCCAAAGCGTACATTAACACCTACATTTGCATTTGCATGACTAACAAAGAAAACTCATAAACCACATTCAGCTATTCAGGCCGAAATCGCCCAAACCCTTGCAATAACCCAAGGTTCATCCCTAACAACGGCGGTAGACACAACCCCATCAAACCCTCAAATTAACCCGAGGTCCCCAATTCGAAACCAACATGCACGCAAACAAAAATATACCACGAAAAGCAGCCATAGAAACAAGCTTAAACATGGAAAGAATAACGAACCGGTTCAATGGCGTAGGGTCACGAACATCGACTAGCGCCTACGAAACACGGTCAAGAGTTGCTTGCATTTCGTCGATTTTGGCTAGTTTTGCGTTCTTCCTCTTGATCTTGGGTGCCATTGTAGTAGTTTTTCAGTATTGACGCAATTCAGCACTTGCAAACTTGCGCAAACCACACGCTCAATTCTTCCGCTCTTTCTCCTCGCGCTTCACAACAGTCACAAATTCGAATGCACAACAAGCGCCAGCCCTTTTCAAGAACAAACCGTTTACTTATATGCGAGTATCACCGACTTGATATCCGATTTCAGTGGGACTTTCCTAAAATAGAACCCGAAAAATCAAGGTATTAATGTGGCGGATCTCGCATGCGTGACTATCCGAAATGACGTTAAACTACCACATCTTATCACCTCGTAATCGAGTAGCATTGATTACAGCCTATTTTACAATATTCAAAATTTTGTTAGCTCTCCACGTTTGACACAATCACAGTTTTGCGGTTACTTCCTCCTAATCATTTACACATTTTGCAGTTTTGCAGGACAGACAGTAAATGGATGCAATACTTTCAGCTCCCTTAACTTTAACAGGCCCATACGGGAGGGTAGTTAAGCAATTTGTCTCCGCATTTATAGACATTGACTCCCCTTTGGCCGACGTAACCATAGCAGCGTCGGAAACATCCCCAGAATGGCCAGAACAGTCGATGCGCACACTAGACTTGGAGGCTGGGGATATAACTGAGGACCCCATTAACGAGGTTCCTATTGTTACGCATAGAGGTGAGCCCAAAACGCTTAAGGTCAGTTCCTTACTAGACGAAAAAATGCACGAAGCCATAAAACAAGTCCTGCAAGACAACATTACAGTCTTTGAATGGTCCTATGAAGATATGCCTGGGCTAGATCCCAAGCTAATTCAACATAACATAATCTTAGACCTGCAAGTTAAAGCAGTTAGACAAAAGGTGCGAAAAATTAAGCTGGAAATTATGCTAGCTGTGCGTGATGAAATCACCAAACTATATCAGGCTGGTTTCATCTGTGCAGTCGATTACTCAGATTGGGTATCTAACATTGTAGTCGTGTCGAAGAAGACTGGAGGTATATGCATCTGTATAGATTTTCGAGATTTGAACAAGGCTACAATCAAGGATAACTTCCCATTACCGAGTATCGACCAGCTAGTCGATACGACGGCTGGGCATGCGCTACTATCCTTTATGGATGGTTTCTCAGGCTATAACCAGATTCGCATTAACCTAGAGCATTAATTGACCACGATGTTCATGATGCCATGGGGAACCTTTTGCTACACGATGATGCCTTTTGGTCTAAAGAACGCCGGAGCAACGTATCAACGAGCCATGACATACATCTTTAGTGATTACCTCTTAGGGAAACTGAATGACTACGTAGACGATATAGCTGTTAAGTCTTTAAAGTTTGAAGATCATTCAGAAGACCTAGAATTAGTCCTTAAAAGATGCTCTAAATATGAGCTCCGGCTCAACCCAAAGAAGTGCGTATTTGGTGTCAAAACCGGACGCATGCTAGGGTTTGTGGTGTCTGAAACTGGCATACGAGTTGACCCTGATAAGGTCAAAGCCATTGTTGAATTGATGCCCCCTACAGACCTCAAGCAATTATGCGGATTACAGGGATGACTGCAATTTATACGCCATTTGATCTCGAGATTAACCGATAAGTTACATCCTATGTAGCATCTGCTCAAAAACGGGGTTACTTTCGAATGGACAGAAGATTGTCAGTGTGCTTTTGACAACCTCAAACAGGAACTGCAACATTTTCCAATGATTTTCCCCGCCACAAAGGGATTTGCCATTTTACATTTACCTTGCAACTTCAGACGTAGCGTTAGCAGCATTACTTTGCCAAAGGAGGAGTGATGGGTCGGAAGTGCCTATCTACTACTTGAGTCATGCTCTATGTGCGTACGAAACGAGGTACAATGAAGTCGAGCGTAATTGCCTAGCATTAGTTTTTATGCTCAAAAAGTGTAGACACTATCTCTTCCATAGCCAGGTTAATATCATTTGTAAAAATAACATTCTTAGGACCATTACGCAGAATCTATACGAGAGTAGTAGGATAGCTCGCTAGAAGGCTATCACGGCAGAATTCGATCTGCGCTATATTGGCCAATCTTCCACGAAAGGCCAAGCGATAGCTGACCAGTTAGTAATAGCGCCGGTTAACAATCACGCAACTATAGAACCAGAATTTCCTGACGAACATATACATAGAGTAAGCCTTGTCTTGACAGGCCCCGAGGCAACGTTGTATTTTGATGGAGCCTCAACCGCTAGAGGCGGCAGTGCTGCCACTGTTATTACGCTATTGCCTGAGGATGTGCATCTACATGCTTATCGCTTGACCTTCCCTTGTACGAACAACGTGGCAGAGTACGAGGGGCTCCTCAGGGGATTACTAACTGCTAGCGAACTGGATATTTGACATCTGGTAATTAGGGGCGATTCGATGCTTGTCATAAATCAAATCACAGGAGTCTACGCCTGCAAGGCTGTGCATTTGTAGCCCTACTGTGAAAAGGCTAAAGATCTTCTGGGATGATTTACGACCATTGATGCCCAACATGTACCGTGCACTGACAACACACTGGCTGACGCACTGGCCACACTGGCTCTAAACATGCCTCCACATCTATTTGACACCTGCCCTGCATTAATAACAGATTGCACAGACCCTATCATTCAGGCGACGCAAATCTCTACTCTTATCGAGGAAGGCACGCCCGAATGGTACGATGACATTAAAACTTACCTTTTACAAGGCGAGTTACCATCTGAATTGACATGCGTGCAAAAGGATGCAATTTGTAAACAGGCTAGGCAATACGTCATCATGGGAGACAGTACTCTTTGTAGACGCTCTTTTGATGGCATGTTGCTTACTTGCGTCGGCAGAAGCCAAATGCAATACATAGTCGACGAAGTTCACGAGGGACTGTGCGGTGGCCACGTAGCACCCCAGGCTATGGCCCTCAAAATCCGTCGCTTAGGATACTACTGGCCACGCATGGAAAAAGATTGCTTGACGAAGGTTAAAACATGTGACACATGTCAGCGGCACGCGAATCTCATACACGTGTCGCCTACCAAATTACAAACCATGCAGATAACATGGCCATTCCAGCGATGGGGACTTGACATCATAGGCCCTATCATGCTGAAATCTTCTACAGGTCATAGCTTTATTATTACCGCTACTGAGTATTTTACGAAGTGGGTAGAGGTCATTCCCCTGCGGAAGATTACATCTCAGCAGATTTGCCATTTTATCCTAGACAACATAGTAACCAGATTTGGTCTCCCAATGACTATAGTGACCGACAATGGGCCACAGTTTAGTAGCACGGAAACCAAATCCTTCTGTGACAACCTGGGCATTAGACAATCTTTTTCTTCCCCTTACTACCCGCAAGCGAATGGTCAAGCTAAAGCAACAAACAAAGTGATCATCAATCCGCTCAATAAAATGCTCGATGGAAACACGAGACGGTGGCATGAACAAATCCTCTATGTGCTATGGGCATATCGTACTACATGTAAGACAGCTACAGGTAGTACGCCCTACAGCCTGGTTTACAGATCTGAGGTAGTGCTGCCCCTCGAGTTGCAAATTCCTTCTCTGAGAATGGTCCTCTCCACCAGTATAAATGAGGCTCAACACACTGAGTCTCGGATAATGGACTTGGATTCAGTGGAAGAGAAGCGAATACAGGCTCTTGACACGATTGAGAAATATCAAGATAGACAAAGGCAAAAGCATCATCACAACTTTCAGCAGCGCCTGATCAAGAAAGGGGATTTAGTTCTCAAGGCTGTTCGCGAACCGGTAGGTAAATTCTCTACCAACTGGGAAGGCCCTTTCTTGGTGACCAACGCATACAACAACGGAGCATTCAGAATAGCAGATGTCAACGGTAGTGAGTTACCGAACCCTGTAAATCACGTCTATCTAAAAAGGTATTACATTTAGCAGCATCTCCAGACTAAACACGAAGGTATGGCATTGATCATCTGCTATGACGATAAACTGGCACTGATCGTCCGCTATGATGATAAACTGGCACTGATCGTCCGCTATGACGCTAAACTGACACTGACCGTCCGCTATGACAATAAACTGGCACTGATCGTCCACTATGATGATAAACTGGCACTGATCGTCCGCTATGATGATAAACTGGCACTGATCGTCTACTATGACGATAAACTGGCACTGATCGTCCGCTATGATGATAAACTGGCACTGATCGTCCGCTATGACGCTAAACTGGCATTGATCGTTTGCCATGACGCTAACCTGGCACGTTGTGACCGTCCACTACGATGTAAAACTGGCAACATTGTACATGTCCGCCAAGACGAAAAACTAGCATCTTTTGAATGCGTTTGCCACGACGCTAAACTGGCACCGACTGTCCTCTATGACATAAAACTGGCACAGGTAAGTAACCGTCTGCTGAGACGTGAAACCAGCACAGCTTCGTCCTTAGGTCATGACATGAAATTGACATCCATAGTACGGTCCGCTAAGACCATAAACCAGCACTGACACCGTCCGCTACGACGTAAAACTAGCGCATCTCGGTCCGCCCGGACTTTAAACTAGGACCATGGTCTGCTGAGACTTAAAACCAGCAACGACAGTCTACCAGGACTTAAAAATTGGACTTACAGATTGCTGACAGGCATATCAGGCGAGCGTGATCACCTTTGTACAGCTGCACCACAAATGGGGTGGGACACTGGGACAGTCCCAGCGTCGCCACCCCACCGGCATCCTGCTGATTCCTCGGATGAGCTGAAAGGCATCTTACTGATCCCTCGGAGATGCCACCGCTACGCCCACTACAACGGTGGTACCTCTGAGAGTTTAGTCTCGCCAGCCGGAGCCCCAACAAAATCCTCATCAACAACGACCTTAGGGTTCTCCGCTGATCATCGCTATCAGACGCTGGCTTTGCAGATCCATCTGGTTGGTTCCTTGCAAACCCAGCTAGCTGCGCTGTATCTGATGCCTTTTCGCGAAGATGTGCTGGGCCAATCGTCAGGATTGGCGGCTTTGGTCCGGTGCTACAGCTCTTTCCTTATGGCTCGATCGCTTCATCTCACTTCAGGCAATCTCACCTCCAATTATCATGAGCGATGGCACACTCTGTTTTCTTCTATGGTTGTAGGTTACTTATTTCAAAGATATCGTTCAGAGATGCATTCATCTGAGTGGTGAAGCTCAACAGCATCTTGAGATGGCTGCTTAGGTTTGCCTTGTCACTTTGAAGTGCATGCCTATCGCCACCATAATCCTTAGTTTTTATCTCATTTTATTTCATCCCTATCACTTGCATGATGTACTCAGCAGTTACATACGCAAACACCCATTAGTACTCGCACCACAACCCAATCCATACGCTACGTAACTAAATATTATAGCAGAGATATCACAGAAAGTGATGCGCCGTGCTCCTTTTGCAAGCATTCCTACTATAATCTGTAACAGAGAAATCTCAGGTTGATGCGCCATGCTTGCCTAAAAGCATTCCTATTGACACAAATGTGCGTATGTTTCTCTCATATCATATCATTTTTCCCATTCCCTCTAGCTTCGCCCTTCCATGTTGACAAGGCAAATACTTGAGTAGCCATGGATGGACGCTGTTTTTTCTTTTGCCAATTCGGTGTTTCGTATTCTTTGTCGACGTCTTTCAGGCAAGCCCTCTAACCTTCAACAAAGAGGGGCCATTGAAACACCGTGAAAATTACAAGTCGGCCTCAGGCAAATATTCGCAATTCAGGCGAGAGCGCGTATCAGCTTCTGATCAAAGACAAGTTTACACTCTGTTACGCACAGCAGTGTAACGAGCCTCAAAACAGTCAAGGGCAGAAATCCAGAAAAGGTGCAACAATTCAAGCCCTTTCTTTTGGCATGCGGTCAATTTATCTTACGCACGTTACGCAACGTTGCGTATCCGAGCATAACGCATTGCCAAGATTGGAACGTTGTTTACGCTCATTACACACAGCTGCGTAAGGGAGCGTAAAACAACTTGTATTTATTGTTTGATGTTTCTTTATGCTCATTACGTGCGGCTACGTAAGAGAGCGTAAATAACTTGCACTAATTATTTCATGTTACGATACGCTCATTACGCGCGGCTGCGTAAGCAAGCGTACATAACTTGTATACACTACGCTCATATACGCAACGCAGTGTGAATGAGCGTAATATAGCTCAAAGAAAGCTGAAGCAGGCCAAATGCACATCTATTTTTTACACGCACAATATGCAAGCAAGCATATTGTGCGTAGTCACAGCTTGACACAAAATGGTCAACAGTACCCGAAACATTTGGGGCACACGTCATCAGGATTGCGCCTTTTCATAGGACATCGCAGCCTATAAATATCCCGATGGACAAAGATACAAGGGTTGGCAAAAATTTGGCAAGTTGGCAAGCAAGTGAATAAGAGCAGGGATACAGAGGGCAGCGCTTAGAAAATTCTTAACAGCATCTCCTTTCAGCAGAAGCATAGCACAGTCCATTAAGCATCAGCAGCAAGGGCAATCATTCCTTTGGGGAAGATACAACTTTCTCCATTAGTGGTCGTTGGCGGACCCGGGCAGAAGCTACCCAAAGCAAAGAAGTAGATCAAAGATCGTGAGATCATCCTGACGGTTTGCAGATTCTATGCGTCAGAAACAGTTGATCAATATACGTCAGGGCTCGACCTTCCTTGCATCTCATCTTTGGCCTACAAGTTAGATCGGATTTCTACCTGGACAGTTTTCTTGTTGTTTTGTGCCTATCTCATATCAATTATTCAGGATCTCCTTGTTGTAACGTAATATACAATACACACATTCTGCAAGTCAAAGCGTAGATCTTAAAGAACACGCGTTGCTCCCGTATTGGCCACCCCTTTTCACGATATCGCTGTCATTGTTGCAATTGATCTAAACTTTTTTTGCCTCCGTTTGTGATTCACTGAATCACACCGATCCATAGAACATTTGCATCATTTTTACTGATAGTAAGTCCCTATCTGATCGACAAGACCGTTCAGGGCACCGCGAATTCGTTTTTTTCCAGCATTGCCCTCATGCGGATCCGTGGTTAAAACTGTGTACACGGAATTTTTGTTCGGTATTTTCCAGCTGCCGACATTTTCTGTCATTACAGAGGTCAAGGTCAAGCTCACAATGGTTAAGAATTTATAGAGCTTAACTTGGATTGGATGTATTGGCAATTTCCCATACACCAACTCATAAAGAGAGTAATCTAGAAAAAGTTTCCAAGTTGACCAATAAGCCCAAAGAGCATCATTGAGTTTCATGCTCTAGTCCTTCCTATATTGACAAATGATTCATGTTAAGATTTTGGTTATCTCCCTATTAGTTACCTCAACTTGTCCATTAGCTTATGGGTAATAGAGGGCTGTTAGTTGATGTTGTCCCTCTAAGCATTACATTAGTTTCTAAAAAGTAGACATAGTGAAGTAAGTTCCATTGACTAAAATAAGAGTCCTTGGCATACCAGACCTATTTACGACATTTTGTTGAATAAACCATGCTATAGTAAAAGATGAATAGTCAATGGTAGCTAAAAATTTAGCCTACTGTTTGCAATAGTTAATAGCAATGGTGATGTAAGCCTTTCCATTTGACATGGAAGTGATATATCTCATGAAGTCAATACCCCAAAGGCCAAGGAGTTTTAGTGGTTGGATATAATTTTGAGATCCTTCCATTCAAACTACCATTCATTCATCTCTTTAGTAGTACATAAATAAGAAAATGGTAAGCATCCCTGAAGATTATTGGCCAAAAGAACTTTTCCATGAGAATCTTCACAACTATCCTCCTTCATACTTAATGGCCCCCATAAGGACCTTTATGAATATCTTGGAGAATCCAAAGTTAATAATCATTAGGTACACCATCACACCAAGCCATTTTCACAAAACTTGTAAATGTTACCTTGAATTTCAATATAGTACTTGACTTGGTGAGAAAAATATTATTTCTTCTTGTTATTCCATTATGGTGGAGTTTCTTAAGTGAGAAGATAGAAGCAGAATTCATTATATCAATTAGTACCTTTGGGTCTTTGAACTTCAGTGGATTTAGAAAAAAAGATCTCATTAGGAAATTGGTTGGATAAGGGCTACTCATCCTTTTTGCTATCCCATATTAACTAATATAAATGATCAGTGACTATGTTCTTAGTTTCTTTTATGTCCACCATAGTTAGAACAAACTCTTGGAAAATTTCCAATCACGATGTGACATAGATGTTCACCATTGACTCATTCATTAAGAAGTGAGTGGCACTATGATTAGTGTGCATAAACATTTGATATCCAAGCACATAGTGCTTGAACTTCTTTAAGGCATACACCACTACCATGAGTTCCTTTTTAGTGGTGGTGTAATTTAGTTGTGCACCAACAATGCTTTTGCTTGCACAATGGATATAGTATGGACATCATTGATCATCCAATTGTGTAAGTACCACTCCAAATGCATAGTTTGATGTATTTTTCATGATATGAAATGTTTGGACCAATCTAGAGTATGTAGAATTGGGGTTTATATAAGCTTTTGCTTAACTTTTTGGAATGCTTGCTCACATTCCTTGGTCCATTCGAAAGGTGCATCCTTCTTTGTGAGCTCTACTAATAAGTTGGCAATTTTGGAGAAGTTCTTGATGAAGCACCTATAGTAACCAATTTTCTCAATGAATGACCATGCATCTTTTACCATTTAAATGTATCTGGTAATTTTTTAGATGATTTATACTTTCTCTAGATTTATCTTGATCATTTTTTCTAAAATTATATGCACCAAGACTTTGCCCTCCTGGACCATTAAATGGCTTTTCTACCATTTGAGTTGTGTGTTTTTCTTCACATAGAATTTTAGCACTTGCTTAAGATGATCTAAGACTTGATCAAAGTTGGTACCATAGTTGGAAAATTCATCCATGAAGATTACCATACAACTATCAATTTTTTGCTAAGAAATATTGAGCACTAGACATTGAAAAATGGTAGGGGCATTGCAAAGGTCAAATGCCATCTTCTTGTATGTGAAAGCCCCCTAGGAACTTTTGAAGGTTGTTTTTACCTGATCCTTTAGTGCCATTTGGATTTGGTTATAGCCATTATAACCATATAGAAAACTATAGTAGCCATGCCCCACAATAGTATCTCACACCTAGTCCAAAAATGCTAATGGAAAATGATCTTTTGAAAGTTAACATGTTGCATAGCCTATACTCTATTTAGACTCTTCACTTCCTTCTTTATTTAATACAATTACAAGTAGGCTAATCCATTAACTATCTGTAATGGAATAAATGAACTCAACATTAAGAAGTTGTTCCACTTCTTCTTTAATAACTTGCCTAAGCTTTGGATTTAACCATCTCTGTGGCTACCTCTTCATCTTAGAATCACTCATATGGATATTTAGCTATATATTAACTACCATTGTGGCATTTCTTTACTGTGGTTATGGTGGAATTTCTTCCTACATAGGTGGAGGAGGTGACAAGGATGTGGTGTTAGGTGGCATAGGATGTGTTGGTTGATATAAAAGAGGATGAGTGAAAGGAGACTCATTTCTTAGAGTAGACATTCTATAATATTCAAGAGGATAGTATTGATGAGAGAAAGGAGTGTGACTAAAAAAACCATGAGGAAATATAGGCTACTAGATGTAATATCCATAATGGGCTAGTTGTTCTTAAGGATATTTCCGTATCCCCCATGATTGTGGGTTTTCCCATTGTTGATACTACTCATGAGGTTGAGGAGGTACTTCACTTAGATAGTATTTTGTTTGGTGAAACTACTATTTCTAATTGCCTTATGAATAAGGTAATCTTCTAGGTGGTTGCTTCTTTGTAGATTTTGGATTTAAGGAATATACCCCAGACTCTTATAGATGTGATAACATGGGATAACATTCCTTGGGATGTTCATATTAGCAAATATCACATCCATAATTATCAATTTTTAAATCTACAATCTCACTAACCATTCAAGCCTTACCTTTTTGTTGATAGTAACTCTTTTCTATATATTTCTTTCTTCTTCTTTCTTGATTAATAATTCCTTACTCTACCTTCTCCTCTATAATTCTAAGAGTAGTCTTTGTTTAAGAAATCCCACATTTTATTCACCTTGTACAATATTTTAGTAATAGATTTTTATATCAGCAAGGTCTCCCTTGGCACCACATCATCTAGTAGTGCTTCATCTTATGACTCATAGAAATGCACCTTGCTCTTGCAAATGGACCAGTCCATGTTATATATTCTACACTTTCTCATTTTTTTTAATTCCTCTTCTTCCTTGATCACTTATTCTATTAGCATTTGGATCTGATGAGCTTCCATCTTAGAAAGTATCCCTTTAGCATAGAACCCAAGAGCTTCCTATGATTTCTTCTAGAGTCCATCTATACTATGGTGAAGTTTCTCCCTTTGAGAGATTTTGTGGCCTGGGCATTGGTGCAAGAAAGAGTAGTAGTTACCTAGGGCTACATTCAAAGATTCATGATTTTCTTACTTTCATCCTTGGATTTTCTTACTTAGGTTGGGCACTTAGAAGTACATTTAGTACTTGTCATTAAATAGCTCCAAGATGGTACTCCACCTGTGAATAGATTCTTGTTCCAAAGACTAGTACAAACTTTCTAACTTTTTATTGAGTGTCCTTGGGAATAATTTGAGCTTATGTCATTCATTTTTAATACTCTATAAGGAATAGGCATCATGGATAGCTTTCAAATGATGGTAAAAATTAACATTATATCCCCCTTCAATCCTAGGAATATTATTCATATCTAGCAATTTAATCTTACTATTCTTTTGGTGCCTAGTGAGAATTTGAACTACTTCTAAAAAATTGTGCATGTTTCTAGTAGCTAGAAATGGCTCATCATAGTTATGAGGGTTATGGTTATCCATATCATGGCCATGTCATCTATGATTAGTTTTGCTATGCCTTCATTTTTAGAGATGCTCCTATTCCTCCTGAGGCTGTCAATGCTCTCAACTCCTATTGCTTTGTTGTGATTTCTAATCATCCCCATCTCCATCTCAATATTGATCCCAATCACTCTTTCTTCCATGTCAACCATAGATCCTTATGTCAAATTTTGATGAGGAGAAGGATTAAGAAGGTGAAGGACTAGGAGAATGGTACCTGCTAGTCCTTCTTCTATGATCCCTTTCTCATTCTCTTCCCTTGTTCCTTGTTTCCTCCTTTTCTTTTTCTTTAGATGAATGACTATGGGACCTTTACCTTGATGTTCTGTGATATTTGGATTCTATTCTTTCTTCATCCTAGTTGTTGTGCAATGTGGATTGCAACCGCTAGTACTGAGTGTCATCCTCAATCATAGGATGAGAATATGTGTATTAAGATAGCCTTGAAAAAAGATCAAAATTTTCTTCCTACGGTTGTAGGAATAATGGTTTCGAGATCCCTTTATCTTTGAAGAACTCATAGCACACCTTCATGCATAAATTATTTTTAAGTTATAACTTTATGGGTCGATAATCCCTTGAGATATAATTTATTACCTCATGTTCTAGGCCTGATGATTCAATCCCTAGCCTTGTGAGATTGACTAATCAAGAGGTAATTGGACACCACCCTCCATGTTCCTTCAATGCATGTATTATTCTTTATGGAGAATAGAGATGAAATTTAAATGAAATGAACCTGTATGTATATAGAATACCTCAAGTTATTGAGGATTTTCACTGTTGGTCCTCCTAGTCTTATCTTGTTATTGATTGGATTCATTAGTGTGGGACGAAGATTCATTCTTATGAGAAGAAGACATCTTAGTAATGTATAAGAAGTATGCCTTAATATACTATTTTAATTATTTTGTATAAGAGATTGAATTGCTATATTCCTTCTTGAAATAAATTTATGTGGATTCACTATTCACTAATGCCTAATGCACTTAGCTAAATTGTGTTCCTAGGAATAATGCTAATGATAAGCAATGGGTATTCCTTACGCCCAACCATATGAATCATAAGGCTTCGCACATGATCTGATCAAATTCTATTGACACATTCACCTAATTGGATAATATTTTGAAATAGTGAATTTAAGTGATTATAAATCATTTTCTTCCCAATTCATACCTGTATTAAATTAGTGTGATGAAGCATCAGTTGTTTGAGATATCATAGATGTTACATTATATTTACATTGTAGCATCCCTAACGATGGGTCTTAGTTGGCTACTACATTGTAAATGCTACATCGTATCTATGATGTCATATATGTGATATCATAGTTGCATCAATGAGTACCTATTGACGTAGCCTCATCGATGTGTACCCATTGATAGGATCTCGTTGACACATGATTTAATGCATTGACGTAGCATTTTTTTTCACCTATAAATACACATGCTTTTTCTATGTATTGGGAAATTTTTTTTTCAATAACGTAACTAAAACCTTGTAGTTTTATTTCATAGTATTAGAGAATAGTTAGTAAGTGTTTGTAGTGTGAATTTGAGTTAGTTGTACAACATTGTATTCAAGTGGAAATATACTGGGACACATTCCATAAACGATAATAAGATCAAGATGATTCTTATTCATTGTAGCACTTTGACTTAGATTAAATTTACATCCTATGCAATTTATATTCCCTATACTTAGTTAATATGTATGATTTAATGTATATTAATGAATTGGTAGAATGACGATAACCAGTTTTGAGTATGAACATGTATTTGCTTGGTAATCCCAACAACATTATTTCTTGGTTCACCAAGTAGCATAGTGCTTGGTAATCCTAGTAGTGAATATGTGGGTATAGGACATGTATAGCAAGCAAAGAATGGACACTTATCAATTGTAGGCTAGTTTAGACTTTACTTTTTGTTGTTAATTAGATTAAAGAATTAATTTTTCAATTATTGTTAGGAATAACATAAAGCTAAAATAACATCAACAATCATATGCCTCACTTTGGACTAAACCATACATGACAAAGCTACCATTAGTCGAAGTAGGATGATATAAAATTATGATTAATGCTTAACAATCTAGATGCGCAACTAGTTCCATCCATAGAATTTAATAAGGTTGCACATGAATGCTTATAATTCGTATGGTTGGGCATATGGGGTACCTGCTACTCCTTGTTGGCATTGTTGCTGAGGATGGTGCTAGTTATCTAGATTAGTTATATTATAAACAACCATTGTAAAAGTGTTAATGATTTATCTTTTAGAAAATATTAATTATTTATAGTTACACACATTAAAAACATGTATTCTTCACAAATAATCCATAATGCATTGTATGATGAAAACTCTCATAGGAGAAATGATAGGATCTATACTAAAGAGAATTGGAGTGAACAACCTCAAGTATGGGTTTCATATGCTTATTTTAACCCTTACTACATGCATAAAGTACATTTAATTCATGTAGAAAATGCTAGAGTAGATGGAGTAAGTCCTAAAATGGTGAGAGCCTTAAGGCCTGGAACCAGCTCTAAACCTAGAAAATATACATCAAGGGACCATGGGGGAAGATATAGGAGCCATGGTGTTTCTCCCAACTCTTCATATTCCTCTTTTTCTTCAATGTCTAGTTTTGAGGATGATGAACATAGGTATAGATATGGAGCTCCACTATGGGGTCTAAATAAAAATAGAAATCAATCCCAAGGGCAAAATCAAAGACATCAAAGTGAGCATAGACAAGATCACCACCAAAAAAATAGAAATAGAGATTCTCACCATGACATTTCTAACATTGATGGATTCTTGTTGGCTACTAGGAACCTAATAGAGATTAGGTAGGTAGTTCAAATACCCCAATGGCATCAAAGGGACAACCACATCAAATGGCTTGATATGGACAACATTCCTAAATTTTGGGGAGACTATAATTTTGATCCACAACATCACTTACAAGCCTTCCATGATGCTTGCACCTTGCAAAATATCTAATGTAAGTGGAAAATGCTTAAGCTCTTTCCTAGGATAATAATAGACAAAGCTAAAAGTTGGTATAGATCATTGGAACTAGATTCAATTCACAAATGGTCCATAATGCTGGAGCTCTTCAATGAAAAATACCAAACCTATGTGAGAGTATCCAACTTGAGAAAATCATGAATCCTTAAATGTGGTCTTGGATAGATATTATTTTCTACTACATAGATGTATGGATATAATTTCTCTTAAAAAGAAAAACTTTTCCACATCATAGGAGGTCTTTGTAATCAAATGAGGGAGACCCTTGGGATTTATGCTTGAGGTTGGTTATACAAATTGAAATCCATCAGATACAAAGGCTAATCAAGTGGGTGGAAAAAGAATGAGAGCTATGTAAACAAGAGAATGTAGCGGAATATAATTGGGATCCAACTCTTTAAATATCTATGATGAGGGAAAAGAGATAGCTCTCAATGACATGATTTTACAATAAAATTTTCCAATATAAAAGTCTATCGATGAGCTTGAAGTAAGGCTAGATAAGATGTGGGAGTTGATAAATGATAATGTTACAACTTACATAAAAAAAAGTAGAGGAGAGGATAACAAAAAAAGAATGAATTAATCAAAATAAGAAGAGGAAAAAGAACCAAGAAACTAGTAATAATACTTATTGATAAAAAAGAAAAATAAGTGTAGGTGAAGAGGTTATAGACTCAACTACACAAGAGGATGATGGATGTGACATCTACCTATATGATCATCCAAAGGGCTATTGCCTAGTCATGTTACATCTACATGAGTATTTGGGTTTTTCTTTGATTCCCAAGTCTGTAAAAAAGCAAATGCCTAAGAAATTACCTTTCTCACTAGGTACTTATAGAAACTCCTACAACCAACCATACTATCCTAGTGGGGATTTTTACCAACCTCAATACTATTATCAATTGTAGTGGTAAAAATCACAGTCATGGGGGAGGCCATCATCAAACTAACACTACCCTTATTGTGAGCCAGACCCATATGGATATTATGTTTAGCAACCTATTTTTCCAATTGGTTTAACTTCCTCTACCTCAAATTACTATTACTACTCTCCTGAATATTATCAACTTGTAACATATTCTATGGGACCTCCACCTCACACCTCTCATCCTCCATCATATCCTCAATATTCTCATACTCCCCTCCACCACATGTCACCACCACCAACCCAGTAAGGTTTGACACCACAACATGAACAAAAGAATGCCTCTTTTGTTGTAAATATACATGAAAATGACAATGTTAGTAGATCTTCACCACAACCTTGGAAACATCCCTTCTTTAGGATAGTTTCCACACATAAGCACAAAACTCATAGACCTAATAGCACATCCTTTCTTGTAGAAATGATGTTTCCTTATCAAACACAACATCGAACAACCATCACTACTACAACAAAGAACATAAAAGATAAACTTATCACTATGGAGAGAAAGAAACCTTCATGCATTACTAATAATAATAAAAGATATAGTTGTGGGCTAGAAGTTCAAAATATTCACATATCCCCTATACGAATCCATAACAAAGTTAAGGAACAAGTGTGTGAGTGAAAACAAGTCTATGAAATAGCCGCTAAACTAGAGGACACCTAGTGGCTTGAAAATGAAGGTATAAAACTATTTAAAAGATGCATGTAACTAGCCAATACACTTATTCACTCTTATTCCATATTTAAGCTTAATCATGGGGGAGATTTCCCATCTTGATTCAAGAACAAATAAGTACTTTTCACTTTTTTGTTTTACAATTCTTTATCAATTTTAGATTTCTCTCAACATTTTTTTATTTTTAATATGTTTTTAATTTCTTAATATTTTTATTTTTTTTCTTTATAATTTTCATTTTTATTAAGCCATTTTTAATGTTTATGAATTTATTTTATGTTTTTGGTTAATAATATTGCCAAGTCATGATGCGAAAGTCAGTGCTATGTATTAGGTTTTTTTGCTATGCGATCAAGATGATTGGGTAAGAAATTGTGTGAAGTAGTGAGACCACCTCATGCATCCCTCTAGTTCTCTAAATAAAAAGGTCTTTCTTCATGAAAGTAATTTTGTTCTTCTTTCATAAAACTAAAATCAATCAATAATCATTGTACCTTAAAGAAAGAAAATGACCAAGTGGAAATGAAAAAGGATGTAACCTCAAGGGGACTTTTTGGATTTTCTTCTTGACTTCATCTAGTTTATGACTCCTTATGGAATGTATCTTCACTCCGATTGTTAATTAATAAATAGGAAGCTTTGTCTTTGCATGGTGTGGTTCCCATTGATATTTTTTTTTAAAAAAATATAAAAATAAAAAAACTAGAAAAGAATAAAATAAAAAAAGGATATGAAAAAAAAAATAATGGAAATTTAAAGCAAACTTCTTAAACATAATAGTGGACTACAAGCACTATTTATGGGGTTGGAAAGATATATTAACCATGCCTAAAGGTACCCCTCTAACTAAAGATCTTCCTTGTTCTCTTTTCTTCTCTTTTTGGAGTGATTATTGTTCTTTGAGATGGTTGTAGACTCATGATGGTAGGCAAGAAGGAACACATCAATGTAAATTCATTGTTCGTGGTATGGACTTGGTCTGAAACTTGAATATATAGGTGTGAAGATCATTTTGATCATATTTGACACAAGAACCTATTATGGACATGGTAAAGCACCTTGCATTCCAATCTCTAAAATCCCTTCTTATTCCATTATTTACCTCACTACTATGTGAAATTATGCACCTTTTTGTTTTGTTTAGTATAGCACAACATCCCAACTAAGGTAGTTGTGTGTTGTTTGGAACAAAGGCATGGTTTACATTTTAACTTCTCAGGTGTCCATGGACATCTATAGAAGTGGTTATGCAAGGGTATTATGATAAGAGCCTACTTTGGGAAGGATCCACTTGCATAACTCTTGTTGATCATGGTTTTGAACTAACCTTCACATCTTTTCAAACATCAGTGATGGTTTCTCTAAATTTATGCATGATTTTGGGACTACTTCTCATCCATTTGATTAATTTTCCTACTTTTCTATTTTCATATCCATTAATATTGCTTGGCCATCTTTTGAATTAGACCATTTGTTTTAATTATTTGAAAACTTATGCACTTTTGGAGTTACACTTATTAGTCATGGGGGATAGGAATGTCTACTTTGAAAATTTTTAAAATTTTTAAAATTTTTTCTAACATCCTATTTTTGAAAATCATGGCAACTAATACTAATAGATCAAGATGATGTGAATAGCTTGATGATTTTAGTTACCTCATAGCCTTGGCCATAGTACATTGTCATCACCTTTTGCCTAAATGCAAACTAAGGGATCTCAAATGGGTTAATTATTAAGGAAAATTCACCAAAACTAATGTTGATCCTTTGGTGACTATAGATGATGTGAAAAGAAACACCTAAGGAAGAAGGTCTTTTTCCAGGCATGATAATGAAGCCAAGAGAGGGACAATAGAGGATATGCCCATGGAAAAATAGTAGCACATACAGAATAACAACTCAAACATTACATGATTTCTCTATTCATGGGATAATGAGAAGAAATTTTAGTCCATCCTTCCAGAATGTTCTACATAACTAGAGAAGCATTGACATAATAATCTAGGTTAATTCTACCACCACTAGTAACAAGAAGAAGATTCATCCTCAGTGGATTTTTGAAGATCTCTGAAGATTTTGTAAACTTTAATGTTTGTATAGTCTTTTTATCATTTTGTCATTTTGTAATACATTCACTCAAATAAATTTTGTAATGTGGCACTCAGAGTCAATCAATAGTGAGTATCAATCAATAATCCCATATTTTTTCTATTTTATTCTTGTAAAGAAAGTTGGTCCTATTCTAGCCAATTGTGATGGTATGATGAAGCATTAGTTGGCTGAGATATCGTAGATGCTACATTGCATCTGCATTGTAGCAACCTTGACTATGTCTCTTAGTTGGTTGCTACATCATAGATGCTATATCACATTTGCGATGTCATAGATGCAATATTGTAGTTGTATCCATGGGTACTTGTTGACATAGCCCCATCAATATGTACCCATCAACGGGATCCTATCGACACATGATCTGATGCATTGATGCAGTGTTTGTATTTTCTTATAAATATGCATGCTCCCACCAAGTACTTGGCACCCTTTTATTAATAGAGTAGCCAAACCCTTGTAGTTTTATTTTATAGTCTTAGAGTGAGTGCCCATAGTGTGGATCTGAGTCAATTGTATGACATCTTATTCAAGTGACAATGTACCTAGACAAATTTCATGAATGATAATAAGATCGATATTGATTCTTATTCATTACAGTACTTTGAATTAAATTAATTTTACTTTCCATGTAATTTATATTCCATGTACTTAGTTAATAATGAGTGGAGAGATACCCCTACACTCAACCATACGAATATGAGCGTTTCACACATGATCCAATTGAACTCCGTAGACGGACTAGTTGTGGTATCTAGATAGTTACTCTTAGATCATAGTTCATTGTCTTCCCACCTAGACTAGTATTAGCTTTGTCACGTATGGTTTTGTCTAGAGTGAGGTGTATGATGTGTTCCTACACTAATGCTACTCTTGAAGATGATGGTAAATAATATCAACTAAGCTAGGAGAGATGATGAGAGAGAATCTAAACTAGCCTAAGTGCGATAGGCATTCGTTCATTAATCATTTGTACATATCTTGGACCTCGTGCATGACTACCACTGGGATTACCAAGTACATGGCCTAAGTACGCTACTGGGTTGCCAAGTAGTCACACTTAAATGCTCGTGACTCAGTTGTCCTCATTCTGTGTTACTAGGAGATAAGGGTAGAGAGATATTAACAAAGAAAGTAGTAAATAAAAATAACAATTAAATAAATAATTAAGCTAAGTGGATGCTGCAATGATGAAGTAATCTCGATCTTTATTGCTGGTCATGTGCATGTCCAAGTACATCACACTCGAATAAAGATGTCATACAATTATAATCATCACACTATGGGCATGCACTGGGAGAAAAGGGTTGAGAGGAAAAACAAACGTACTAAAAACTATTGAAACTTAACTTCCAAAAAACTCTAAAAGCTGCCTACTAAATTTGCCTTCCTCTTATTTATAGATGAGGAGGCAAGTTGCAATATTAGGTACATGATATTACTTCTAGGCTATGATATCACGTATGCGATATCATAGGTGTGATATTGCAGCCAACAAATTCATGACTCGTCATACCTCCATGACTGAATGAAAACTCGTCCTCAAGTTAAAGTGAGAACAAGCTCCATTGATTACATAGTGGATAGGTATGAGATTATTGACTAACTAGAATGGATTCATGTTGTGGTGTGGAATCAAAACAAAATTGAGACACAACATGAAGAACACAAAAGAAAATCCTATAACTACAAGATTGGATGGAACTCATGTAGTTCCTGGTGGCGGTCGCTCCTCCATTAGTGTCTTTACCTTGTATTGCGCTCTAGGTCTTGGGATTTGATATCATTGAAGTATGGCCTAGAGTTTCTCCTCTTGTAAGGCCTTGAATGCCTTTCTGTGCATGTAAGTTTGTTCTTATGCCATAGAGGCATCGTAATCAGCCTTCCCTTTTTCTTCCGCCACCCTTTTATTCTCTGTCAATAGTTTATTAAGTTGCTTAGTCCTAAAAGTGTCCAGCTAGTTTTGAGTAACCTTTGGTCCTATATTTGGAAGGTTTAATGCTTTCGAAATGGCTTTAACAGAGAAATCAATGGTCACACCACAAATGTTAACCATGGTGCCTTCTTCTTTATCGTGCGAAAATTGGTACGTTTTCCCTAAGTACCAAGCACTACTTTCAGAGAGGGTAGGCCATAATGGGGACTCTTTGAGGTGATCCCTAATGGTCTCTGGAGCAAATTTTGCAAAAGGTCCAAAGTTTAATTCCACAATCACTACAGTTAATATGGACCTTTCATGGATGGTCTAAATATAATATTAAGGCAATGTGAGATGTCGTCTTTGTTCAGACGCTGCAGCAGCTCCTCCTTCATCCTATCTTGATTGTACAGTGGTAGGGTCCTCTTGGCGGATACTAAATGATTATTCCTCCTGCTCTACATGTTGTTCAGTAGGAACTTATCCTTTACATCTTCTAGGTCGCTTGATCACACCTTCAGTAGGACCTTCCTGTTGTCCGTGTTTCAAGGCCATCTGCAATCACACGGGGCTAATCGTTAGTACGGTTGTTACCAAAGTTATGTTATACCTTAATGCTTACCTTAATGACTTTTCTTTATCTCTATGTGACATTACTTATTAGGCGAAAATTTCCTCGAAAGATTATAATATTGAATCCTCTTTGCTTAGGTGGTTTCCAAATCTAGTTTCCCATTATAACTAAGGAGATGAAATTGTTTTTGGTGCATTTATCCTTAATTTTATAATTAATTACCCTTAATAATGTCCTTCAGGTGATGAAAAATTTCAAAAAATTTATGTGCTATTCAGCATGTGCCCCTCCCCCACAACTAAGCTAAACACTATGGGTTCAAGTAGGTTCAAACGGAATGAAAATCGAAGTACTAGTGAGCGAGTTATGGATATGAAAGCAAGAGATGCAAAATTGCAAGTTGTAGAGAGAAATCTGAAAAACTTCCCCCACATGAACAGTTGCAAATGATGTTGATTAGCACATGGGGGTCATGTATGTATATATATATATATATATATTGTACGTGATATCATAGCCTATCGATGTTAGGGAACTTTATAGAATGTACCGAATTTTTAATATTTTTTTGAAATTAAACGATGCAAACTAAGGATATCCGGAAGAGTGTTAAAGGGTTCCAGGGTAATTCAACTAGTTTTGAAGGCACAAAAATTGTGATGGTATGAGATTTAACAATAAGAACCTTGAATGGTAAGGGGGAGAAAAGGCTATGTGATGGTTCATAGGAACATTTGAATTGGAGGGATAGTAATAAGGGAAAGAATATCATTGAAAATATGTTGAGGGTAATAGATGGTGTGTGGAAGATGTGTAATGAGTGCAAATTACAAAAAATTACACAAGTGGGTCCTTGCCAAAGCAGGTTCCAACCTACAATGCCATTGTGTAACCACATCTTAAAATGTTTGTAGGCACTAGAAGGATTAAATGTAATCTACACTGGTTCCACAAAACACACGCATGTAAGTATCACTGGAATGAGGTAAAAATTCTATGCTACATAGGACACGAGTTACAATTACATGAATAGGAAGATGAGATGTCCTATATATGGGATTGTAGAAATTGGAACATGAGGTAATTGACCTAGGTCACAATGAATTCTTCGTGTAAAGCATGATTAATGTTTCATTAACTCGTCATTCCAAGATCAAGAACAAGTCCATTCCTCTGATAAGTGACATCGCATTGTGTCATCCCATGATGAGCGACTATGAGAGTACCATAATAACAAGGTGTATGATCACTTGGCATTTTGTTCAAGGGAGGAGTGATTTTTGCTTTGTGGCACGTTGTTTTGTTTTTCTTTTCAATTGCTAAATCTAGAGAAGCTGCCAACCTTCAGGCATGGGTGCATATCTTTCCAGTGGGACCGCCTAGAACAACATTGAATTTTTGAGTGTCTTTTGATTACTCTTACTCCCATTTTGTGTTAGATCTACAAGGATCTTAGTACAACCACGTTGCGTGATAACTCCCATAGACGTCACCAAAGAGAATCCACAAGTCCCCTTGATGTCACATCCTAATCATTCCCTCTTGATCCATCCCTCTCCGTTTTGGGTACAATGAACACATAATTAATTTTAAGTTTTAAGAATGTCAAGAATATCACTGTACCCTCAAATAGAACCTCTTATTTGTAGAATGGATGAGTAGGTGTAATAAGCTCATTGTCCAAATAATTGATCACTTGAGACACGATAACATAGAACACACCTCAACCAATGAGCCACATGAGTGTTTTATTCATAGATGAGATTACATATAAAAAGATCAAAAGACAAATAGACAAAAAGATAAAACAAGAAATTGAAAAATGAAAAACTGGAAAACAAAAAATTATAAAATTAAAAAAAATGAAAAATATTCATTAATCCCACTTGTTATTAAAATGGGGGATATCCCCCATAACTAAATAGTTGAGCATGGCAAGGATTAACAAATGAAAGATGAGGATCCTTGTATGTTCGAAATATTGAAACTTGGTCATACTTACCCCATTAGAGTTCACACACATGATTGTAGTAAGCGTAGTGGGGTAATTTATAAGATGTGGTTCCCAAGTAAAGAGTTGACCAACTATGATACTTGAGATCATAAGCTAGTATGCAAGGATCAGAATGTCACTCTCCATGGCTATATTCATTAGGCCATATGGTTGTTGGAGTGTTAATTGGTGGCCCTAATGAAGTGAGATGAGGCACTAGGTTTGAAGAGAAGGATGCACCACAATGTTGGACTTGTGCTGAGTTGGAGAATGTAGTGGCCTCAGAATTGTGTTGTCCCTTCCTATGGTCATATCTAAAGAAGGGACACTTTCGATGTTGATGAGGTCTCTCACTGCTATTGGAAATAGTAGCACAAGTAACATTTTTGGGTTGTTGTTGTGGTGTAGACACTTTAGGAACAATTGGTGGAAATGTAGAAGGATGAAAAGGATGACAATGTTGAAATTTAGGAGAAGTGTAAGGTTCACAAGGTGGTGGTTGTGTTGAGGACATGGGCTGATAGTATTGAGGAGAATGATAATGCAACGAGATAGAGTATGTTGACCTGGTTGGGGAAACAGGATGTTGAACTAGATAAGTATTTAGATTCAAATGATACAAAGGGTGTCTCCAATTTAGGGATGGCTTCCCCCATGACTGGGATTTTTTCCACTGTGATTGAACATAGTATCTCTGTACGAACTCGGGGTGTAACATGCTTCCCCAATGCTCATATAAATGTAACAAGATTGGACATTGGCCCTTGGGGTGATTTTACAGGAAAATGTTGCATTCATAAGTATGATTGGTAGTTGAGCTCTATCTTGGGTTGTCAAAACTCTATCTCCAATATTATTGATATATTCCTCACACTTTTTATGCATCCATTTTAGCATCTTATTGATCTTTCCCTCAACTTCCTCTAATGATTGTTGTATTGGAAAAGGTGGTTCTTCCTCCTTGAGATAGGTTTATTTCTCCTTTTTATGATTATGGACCTCTGTTAAGTTGAGATTTTGGTCCCGTTGATGTTTTTCAACATACTCCCATCCAACCATTTCTCCTTCTTCTTTTTCTACCCACTTAATTAGCTCTTGGAATTAATGGGTTCATAGTTCGTATAGTTAACCTTAGGCATACATCCCTAGGGTATCTCTTTTTTCATAACAAAGCCCATCAATGATATGGTACATTAGCCTTTCTTCGGAGAACTCATGGCTTGGACAGTTGTTTAATAGTGCATAATATTGTTCTAAGGCCATGTCCATGGGTTCATGTTCTGCTTGTTTCCACTCTTGGATTTGTTTCCTCAAGGCCAACACTCTTGCGTAGGTTTGATATCTTTTGTTAAAGAGTTCTACCATTCTTGGCCAACTTCATATTGAATTTGGTTTTAACGATCTATACCATACTTTTGCGTGGCCAATGAGTGTCGTAGGAAAGAGCTTGAATTTTTTCCAGCCATTATCAATGTTGTTCCATGCACAGGCATCATAGAAGGCTTGTAAATGTTGTTATGGATCTAATTCATAGCCTCTTGAGAAATTGGGAAAGTTGTTTAAATCAAGCCTGGGTAGGCGACTCTCTTTACAATGCTTACGGGAGATTCAAATAGCCTCTTGTATTTGCATTAAGCTTGTAGTGGCCAGTAGGGGTTCATCGTCATCGAGTAAGTTATGATTTCATGCATTGGGATGATGCTACTTTAATTTATGTTTATAAGAAATTCCCACCTCAGATTGCATACTCCAATCTTCATTGTCATATAATTCATTGGTTCTCCAATGAATTGCCTCACTAGATGTGGTATTATCGTAGTCTTGTAGGAGAGGCATGGTTGTGCAATTCTGTGTGAATTTGTATGTGACTTTTTGTAATTATTTTTTCCTAAAATATATATCATTAATTTCTATATAGTAATCCTATATGATATAACTAATCTAGATAACTAGGACTATCCCCGGCTATGGCACCAATGATGAGTGGCGAGGTACCCCTACACTCAACCATACAAATACAAGTGTTTCACGCATGATCCAATGGAACTCCATAGATGGACTAGTTGTGGTATCTTGATAGTTACTCTTAGATCACATTTCATTATCTTCCCATCTAAACTAGTATTAGCTTTATCACGTATGATTTAGTTCAGAGTGAGGTGTATGATGTGTTCCTACACTAATGCTACTTTTGAAGATGATGGTAAATAATATCAACTAAGCTAGGAGAGAGGATAAGAGAGAATGTAAACTAGCATAAATACGATGAGCATCCATTCCTTAATCATCTGTACACATCTTGGGCCTAGTGCACAACTACCACTGGGATTACCAAGAGCATGGCCTAAGTACGCTACTAGGGTACCAAGTAGTCACACTTAAATGCTTGTGATTCAGTCATACTTATTCCTCATTATTAGGAGATAAGGGTAGAGAGATATTAACAAAGAAAGTAGTAAATAAAAATAACAATTAAATAAATAATTAAGCTAAGTGGATGTTGCAATGATGAAGTAATCTCGATCTTTATTGCCGATCATGTGCATGTCCAAGTACGTCACACTCAAATAAGGATGTCGTACAATTACAATCATCACACTACGGGCATGTGGGCATGCACTGGGAGAAAAGGGTTGAGATGAAAAATAGATGTATGAAAAACTATTGAAACTTAACTTCCAAAAAACTCTAAAAGCTACCTACTAAATCTACCTTCCTCTTATTTATAGATGAGGAGGCAGGCTATGATATCGTGTACATGATATCATAGGTGCGATATCATAGCCAAAAAATTCATGACTCATTAGTTAATATTTATTTTTTCATGCATATTAATGAATTAGCAGAATCAGCATGACTAGTTTTGAGTGTAAACATGTATTTGCATGGTAATCCCAACACTGTTATTTCTTGATTCACCTAGTAGCATAGAACTTGATAATCCCAATAGTGGATACATGTGTTCGAGACATTTATGACAAGGTAAGAATGGACACTTATCACCCAACCTAGTTTAGACTTTATTTTTAATTATTAATTAGATTAAATAATTAATTTCTCTATTATCATTAGGAGTAGCATAAGGTCAAAAAAATATAAATAATCATATGCCTCACTTTGGACTAAACCATATGTGACAAAGCTACCACTAGTGCAAGTGGGAAGACATTGAACTATGATCAATGCTTAACAATCTAGATGCACAACTAGTCCCATCCATAGAACTAGATTGGGGTGCATGTGAACACTCATAATTTATATGATTGGGTGTAAGGGGTACGTGCCACTCATCATAGTGTGTATGGTTAAGTGTGGTTGAGGCATGAGATATTGTATTTTTTAATGATTTTAATTATTTTTCTCCTAATTGCTAGATAATTAAGAAAATACTTAATAATTAAATTAACTAATTAATTAATTATTTCATTAATTAACTACCCTAACTTGGAGTATTCATTCCCATCTACCATATACATCTTGAACTAATATTAATGATGCTAGGTTACCAAGTGTCTACTACTAGGCATACTAAGTATCCACTCTTGGGATTACGAAGCATTAATAGGTTATGCTTGAAATGGCCATACCCACATTACTTATAAATAGTTTTATTAATTACTCAATTAAGAATAGCAATAGAAATTACATGTAAAGTACGAAAACATAGGATTAAACTATTCTAAGTGCTATAATGGATATAGGAAATCTCAATTTTATTGTCATTCATGCTAATGCATTCAACTACATAGGCACTTGAATAAAATGTTGCACAATTTCATAAATTTACACTTTGGGTACTCAAAGGAAAAATATTCTATCTCTAGAAGGAAGAAATTGCAAGGGTTTGACTAGGACTAAGACCAAAAGATGCCATAAATGTGAGTGGTGGATGCATTTATATAGGCAATGACTACATCAACATTGATGTACTTATGTTAGTGCATCATACCATGTGTTGACAAGGTCACGTCAATGGGTATGCATTGATGAAACTTTTTTTATTAGCATTTCATCAGTTATGCTTCTTATGTTGATTATTACTTTGAAAATAGATTATTCTTTTTTCTAAACAAGAAAGCTCAAATAAAATTATCCATTCTTTTTTAGCATTTTTTCTTAGTAGGTGGTTTTAATTTTGTTCTCTATTCTCATGAAAATAATATATTAATAAACATATATCTTCTTATAATATTCATGCTTTTAGCTCTTCCCATTGTTGCTAATGTTTATGATGTTGTGTTTAGCATGGTCAACAATAAGGCTTTGAGTGTTGATGGCTTTTGTATTGATCTTTTAAAAATTACTAGCAAATTGTTGAGATTGATATTTGTAATATAGTTTTAGAATTTTTGAGAAAAGATAAAATTATTTTAACCTTTTCTACAACTTCAAGACTCCAAATAAATTTTACTAAAAGTAAATTTTACAATTTTGTCACTTTAAATACTATGTTTTCAAGTTTTTCTATAAATGTAAATTTTAAGGAAGATTTTATTTCTACTAAGTATGAATTATAGTATGAAAGAAGAAACTATTACTCTAAATTAGCTAATTATAGTTGATCAAGATAGTTTTAACTTCTATGATGTTATATATGGTGTTAATTTATAAAGATCCTTTGGTTGTTTTTTTTTTGTTGGAATATATATATATATATATATAAGAACTTCTTATATTCATACAATCAATCCCATTCTTTTCATTTTATAATATGGAAAACTATTTATTTATTCATCCAATGATACTTGATGAGTGATGGAGCAATCTAACACCCAACCATACAAGTCACCAGTGTTCACACGTGACTTGATTGTAATCTATATATAAAAACAATGTTGATATGCTAGTAATTGAGTTAAGCCCATGATCGCTATCTTTCCACTTCAAGCTATAGAAGTCTAAGTTTAGCTTGTAGTGAGGTGTATGTTAAATGATGGTGATTGGCCCAATTTACTCCTTATAGTAATCATGGTGAAAAATATCTAAGTCTAACTAATTTAGGAAACATTGACCTATCTTAGCCTATCATAATGGATAAGCATTCCTAATTTACTAGACATGTCTTGGGCTCATGTAATCATCATTGGGGTTACCAAGTATTACGTTGCTAGGCAGACAAAGTGATAATACTGCTTGGATTACCAAATGATCACACTTACCACTTGAAATCAATCGTATCCATTCTACTTACTATTAAAAACTAAAAGTAAAGTGCTTGGGAAAGTAACATATTAAACTAGTGAAATAGTAAACATTATGCTAAGTAAAAATTAAGAAAACTAAGTGATGTTGCAATGATGGAAAATAGTCTCAATCTTTATTTTTTTCACAACTTGTGCCTATGGACCTTTTGGTTTTGATATGTTAAAATGTTAAGAAAAGTGAAAGATAAGTTTGTTTGCATGTCTATGTGATTGTTGTGCCTACAAGATAAGAACTTGGATTGAGAAAGGCTATGGACAAGGAATGATGAATTTAAAGGATGAAGAAATTTGAAAAAAGATGTCTATAAGAAACAACAGATGTCTTGTTAGAATTGGAGTGCTTTTAGGCAAAGACATCTTTAAGAAATAGTAAACATCTTTTATCAGGCAAACACATCTTCCACCGAGCAAAGACATCTTTATAGAATGTATACCAAGTTTAGAAAGATATCTTTCACAAGATATAGATGTCTCCTACAATTGAGGATTTAGAAAGAAATTTTTCACTAAATAAAGATGTCCTTCTAGAATGGAAGGTAATTTTAGAGAGACATCTTAGGCATGAGTAAGACATCTCCCAGGATTGTTAATGATGGTTTGCTAGTTGTTGCATAAGTTCTGAGATGGATGTAGAATCACAATAGTTATAAGAAGGCTTCATGTGCATTGGAAAATGTTCAAGCTTGTTATGTAATCATTTTACAGTCATTTGTAATCACTAAATTCTCTATTTCTCCTGATTGTATTATCATTTTGGTATTGTAAAGTGTGTTGTATCTAAACATAGAAGGATAAAAAAACTAAGTTGCATTTATCCCTTGTAATTTTTCTCCCTTGTTATCCTACAAGGTTGATGTGATTCTTGTGAGAAGACATCTTGCTTGAGCTTGTTGTGATGCTGTGGGATTGAGTTGTTGGTGCTATGGTACAACACTATGATGTGGAGCTCAAGATTGTAAAAGTTGTTGAAACCTTGAAATCACATTTCCAAGCTTGATGGGACCTTGTTGGGTTGAGTGATTGGTGTTGCAAAACAACACTCTAGAGTAAAGCTTGAAGACTATACAGGATGTGAATCGTTTAACAACATTTTGAGAGCAACAAAGTTGGAGGTGTGCTAGCAATCTACCCTCTGAGTGTGGACTACCCAAGTTGGAAAACCATGTTAAATTCGATGTCTATGCTTTTTTGTTAAAAAATTTTACTTTAGGGAACTTATGTATCCCCCTCCCCTTCTAAGTTCAACTATCCACAACTAGTATTAGAGCCTAGTACTCTTCTATCATCATCAAGAGTGAATAATAAAGTGGAAATCTTACACAAAGCCATCCATGTTTGATGGATTCGACTTCATCTATTAGAAAGACAAGATGCAAGGATTCTTTGAATCTATGAAGTTTGGAGTATGGGAGTCAATTTTAGAAGGCTACATTTCACTTGTTAATGGCATTACTGGCATCATCAAGCCTTGCAACAAATGGTCTTAAGAAGAAAAGGATAAGTTCATGTTTGATGTAAAAGAAAAAATTATTTCTATTGTGCATTGAATAAATTTGAATTTAATAAGGTAGTAGGATGTAAAACAGCCAAGGAAATTTGGAAAATTTTAGAAACTACTTATGAAGAAACCTCTATTGCTAAGTAATCAAAATTATTACTTTTACAAAGTGAACAAGATAAACTCAAAATGAGAGAAGGTAAGAAAATCAAGGATTATTTTCCTAGAGCTAACGATCTTGTTGTAGCAATTAGAGGAATAGGAAAGGATCTACATAAGAGTGATGTAATTATCAAAATGATCAAAACTCTATAATAGCTGTTCCAACCAAAGGTCACAACCATGAAGGAAATCAAAGATTTCTCAACTCTAAAATTTGAGGAACTTCAAAGTTCTGTTATTGCCTATGAAATGACTCTCATAAGCTAAGGAGATATTCAAGAAAGATCCATCACCTTGAAGAATACCTTAGTAGAGAAGAAGCTTAATGAGAATGATAAGGGAAATGAAGGTAAGAGTGCCTTCCTCACTAGAAAAGATACAATGACTAATCACTAGAAGAAAAAAAACAACACATTAGCAAAAATTCGATTAGTCCAAAGGTAGAGGAAGAAGTAAGACTTTATTTAAATTCTAATTTATATTTCTCTTTTGTATAATGTTGGACGTGTGGTGGAAAAGGCCATATGACCCCTTGAATGTCGTAGAAGCTTTAGGATGCAATTCAAGAATAAATCCACCAAAGAAGTTAAGAAAAACAACTTCTATACAAGTAGGGATAATGGGGAGTAGAGTGAAGAAGAAGTAGAGGAAGATGCCAGAAATTCTCATCTCATCTATGTGGACCTTATTGATGGTGATTCATTAGATGATGAACTTGATGTCAATGAGAGGTTTGATTTATTATGTAAAGAACTCTTAACTTTTAAAATCTTTGTAGTAAGTTAAATAAACAAGTCAAGTATAACGATTAGGAAATATCCTCATTAAACTTGACTATTTCTAGTCTTAACAATAATTATTAAACCTCAAGGCTCAAAATGAAGCACTAACCAAATCATATGAGTAGATGAAAGAAGAACTTGAAAATGTTAAGCTAGTAAATGAAAGACTAACTAAAGAAAAAGAGTCTCTTCGAATGATTCTTCAACATGGAAGCAATCCATAAGACAAAAGTGGGCTTGGATGATACCACCAAGAAGAGGAACCTACACAACCTTCACATCATCTAAAGAAACCTCTAGGAAATAAGGAGACTACATTAATAAAAGCTCCTATCCAACAAAAATCTCCTCAAAGGTCTAGTCCTTTTAGTCATTTTTTCAATAAGAGAATTAGATGTTATTATTGTAATAAGATTGGGCATAAATAATGGTAGTGCAATCTAAAGTCTTTTCATATGAGTACATGGACATATAAAAAAACTCCTTGGTTTTATCCAACTACATCAAGAAAGGGTTTTATGTAGGATCACAAAAAATATTGAAAATCAACTCAAAGGATCAAGGTTGTCAAAAAGAAATGAAGAATTAAACAACAGGACACTTTCACCAACAAATTTATAAGAGGAAGTCATGTCTTGGACATTTGGAAAGTTTGGTTCAAAGGGGATTCCTCAAAAGTGTAACCACATTCTCTAGCTCTTTGAACTCCATCACCTTTTGACAACATGATAGGTAGGTAGAGGTAAGTTTTTCTTTCTATTTTCAAGATTTCATAAAGACTATAGACCAATGACATCCTTCCAAAACCTAATCCTAATTTTTGACAAAATACATCTTTCAATAGTGACAGATATCTCTACAATGACATCTTTGAAATAATAAAGACATCTCCTTGATTTTTCAATTGATAGTAGGAAATATGTCTTCTGTAAATGAAAGATGTCTATTGTATTTTTAACATGAAAAAAGACATATTTCTATCAAAAAAGACATCTTTCTATCAAAAAATACATTTCTTTTTTTATTTCAAATCCCTGATTTTCCTATAGCTATAAAAGAGAAAATCCCCATTTTTCTTGTATTCTTTCACAAAGACCCCATAGAGATGACTAGGGCTCTACCATTCATAGTGATTTTGGCAATGTTGGCCCACAAGAAGATTGGTACATTTAGAAATCCACCCAAAAATATGCAAGAAGAATTTCTTGTAGTTTGCCACCTTTATACACACCCCAGTTTTGAAGTATAGGCACTCAACATAGGTTTGAAGTTACAAGAACCACTACTATTCTCTTAATTTCCCACTTCATAGATAATAAGCTTTGTTAGATTATTTCAGGATTTTGTACTAGAAAACTTTAATTTCTACGAATTTTCTCGTCCCTAAGGTGATTATTAGAGAATTCCATTGTAATATTATTATTTCTAATGCTCTTGTTGGGGCATTCACATCCACTATTAGTGGAATTATTGTTGAGGTATTTTTCCAAATTTTAAATGCACTTTTGGGTATTTCTAATTCTAATGTATTCCAACTTACCATTGATACTATGCATGATATCTAAACTAATGTTATAATGCCTTTAGCTCATGATGAATTTTATGATTTTTTATTTGGAGAGATATGTCATTTAATAGGGGTCATATTGACCAAAGAAATATGACTCTTGATGGCTCCACCTTATCACTTATTTTTTTGTATAACATAATGAAAAGGAAAGGTAGTTACAGTTATCTACTACCACCCTAGGGTTTTGTACTATATTTTCTACTTACAGGGTTATCATTGGATCTAGGGCACACTCTTTGTCAAGACATTTTAAGTCTCTATGCTAAGCAGAGAATCCTTGGGCACCTCTACCTCATCAACCTGTTGATCTGCTAGAGGAATGTACCTATTCCAAAGTTTTCTTTACTTAAAGGCAAGAAGAGTCTTAGTAAGTAGGTTGAGAAGAGGAGTTCTTCTCATGCAGCAGAAGTAGGACCTAACACCAAACCTCCAAAACATAATAAGGAATCCTCTCCATACTTGCAATGATCAAAATCCTCTAGTGCTCAAATTTGTTCTTCTCTAAATACTCTATTTCATTCCTTTGCCCACACCAATGGGAAGATTGGTGAAACCTCTCTTACTTGTGTAAGAGTTTAGATGAAGCTGGTATTTCTCCTCCCTATGTTAGGATGGTATTTAAGGAGGTCACTACTCCTCCTATCTCTAATAGCAAGGAGGATGCTTGTGTTCCTCCATGACATTCTTTAGTAGCATTTCCCTCACACACATATGACTCTAGGAAGGAGTTAGATTCTAAGCTAATGGCACCCCTAGCTAGTGTCCAAGGGGAGCATAATGCCTCCATGTAGTAGTCAGAGCACCATGATCCAGTCTCACCTACTTACACTTTTATCCCCTGTTGATGCTCCTATCTCTTTTGAGCAATAGGGTATGCAAAGCTTCTTTGGGACCATGTCCCAATGGATCCTAGTTCAGTAGCTACCAATTCCATTGACTCCACTAGCTTCCTCTTAGCTTCAAGTAAAGCTTCACCCTAGGTGGGATCTAGTGTAATAGGATAAGTTCTTAGATGAGGACACTCAAAAATCCATCCATCCTAGCACCAGCAGTGATGATAATGAGTAGGATACATATCATCCATTTCAAGCAATGGTGGATTCTGAGTTTGAGGATGCTACCGAGGTTAGTGATTGAGACCTTGGTAGGTTTTTTATTCTTTACTTTTGATGATAAAAAAGGATGAGAAATTTTTTGGCTCTCACATAGGTGATTTTGGGACATTGCACATATGTGATTGATCTATGGATAGTTGAACTTCAAGATGCTTTTGAATACCTTGATGTAAAATATTTTGTAGTTGGTTATGAATAGATGGTATTTTTTCTAGTTATCTCTGTGTGGTCTACTAATTTTTATGATGATTATACCTCAACTAACATCCTATTAATCCTCCAAATTTATCCTAATTTCTAGCTACCATATGAATTTACATGTCTTTATGCTTTTCTTAGTATATTTTCTAAGATGATTATATATATACATATCTATCAGTTTACTTTCTATGCTTTGTCCTTTTTGGTTATGTCCAAAAAGGGGGAGAAGTATTTTGTGTTATTATTGGAACAAGGTTAATCCAATTTCTTAAGTTTTTGACATTACCAAAAAGAGGAAGATTGTGGACTTCTTGGTTTTGATATGTCAAAATATTTATTAAAGTCAAAGACAAGTTTGTTTGCATGTCTATGTGATTGTTGTGCTTGCAGGACAAGAACTTTGATTGAGCAAGGCTATGGATAAGAAATGATGGATTCAAAAGATGAAGAAAGTTGAAGAAAGATATCTTTGAGAAATAGCAAATGTCTTGGAAAAATTAGAGTGATTTTAGGAAAATATGTCTTCAAGAAACAACATATGTCTTTTATCAAGTAGAGACAACTTTCACCAAGCAAAGACATCTTTACAGAATGTAGAATAAGTTTAGAAAGGCATCTTTGACAAGATAGAGACATCTCCTAGAATAGATATTTTAGAAAGACATCTCTCACTAAATAAATACATCTTTCTAGAATGGAAGGAAATTTCAAAGAGACATCTTAGGCATGATTAAGAAGTCTCCCATGATCATTAATGACCATTGGCTAGTCATTGCACAAGTTCCAAGATGGATTTAGAAATAGAGAAACTATAAGAAGATTTGATGTGCATTGGAAAATATGCAAGGTTATTTTTTAATCATTGTAAAATCATTTATAATCATTGAGTTCTTTGTTACTCCTCATTGTATTATCATTTTGGCATTGTAAAGTATGTTGTATCTAAACATACAAGGGTTAGCAAACTGCGTTGCATTTATCCCTTGTAATTATTCTATTGCCCTGTAGGATTGATGTGCTTCTTTTAGGAAGACATCTTGCTTGAGCTTGTTGAGATTCTATGAGATTGAGTTATTGGTATTGTGGCATAACACTCCGATTCATTGCTCGAGATTATAAAGGTTGTGGAAGCCTTGAAACCACATTTCCTAACTTGATAGGACCTTTTGGGATCAAGTGATTAGTGCTATGATACAACACTCTAGAGTAGGGCTTGAAGATTATATAGGGTGTGGATCCTTCAATCACATTTTGAGAGTAACAAAGTCCCAAGGTATGCTAGTAATCTACACTCCTAATGTGGACTATCTAAGCTGGGGAACCACATTAAATTTGGTGTGTGTGCTTTTGTCTTACAAATGTTTAATTTGAGGAACTTATTCATCCCTCCACTCCCCCCCCCCCCTTCTAAGTTTAATGATCCATAGTGCCCAAGTACAACTTACTTGAATAAAGATTCTATTCAACTATGACACATCACACTAAAAGCATTCACTTTCACTAAGTCTAAGATAGGAAATCAAATTGCAAGAGTTTTGTTACTATGAGAATGAAAGTTATGTGGATCATGTGCCCAAGTGTAATATTTATAAGGCTACACACATCTCAAGGCATCATATCAACGATGATGTTTCAAGGGTGTTGACATTATTAATATGATGTCATTGTTATGATGTTATTTTGACTCAAAATTTGACTTTATCATATCCTCATGAATGATTGGAAACTCCTTCTTGAGTTAAAACAAAATGAGGAGAGAGTTCTTTACAAAATTAAGAGGTAGATTCAACATTACATGACTAACTACTTATTTACATGACTCAGAATGTCATAGTCATGTTGTACAAAATTTGACATAAGTGTATGAAAAAGCAAAATAAAACAAAAGAGAATCAAAGGAGCTCAATGTATCCTATGTCCTCATTAATTTTCTTTATCATTAGGCTTCTTAAATTAGTATCTAATTAGTAGTGCCTAAAGTTTCTCTTCTTCTATCCTAGGATCATGTATCATCCATGCTTATTGGACAATGTGTGATGAAGTCAGTAAATCCCATAGGCATGGTAGTTGTGGGAACATTTGATTTACTTTTACATACCATGCTACAAACTTCTTCCTTTCTTATTCAAATGCCTTGTCTATTTTTCACAATTCTTGAAAATTTGACATTCTACAAGGCAGGTTAGCTACAACATCTTTCTAGCCCTGTTAGCTAGCCTTGACAACTTCTAATTCTATGTTTGCTATATGTAGCTTTTGTAGTGCATTTTTTTGTCAACAAAGTTCTTCTGATACTTAGCATACATAGATGGTACTTACTATCCTAACATGTTTCTAGGCCTTCTTGCTATCAACATGGCTAAGTTAGCATAGTACATGTTTGCTAACCCCATGTACTTAATCAAATACTTAATCTATATGTCTTTGTTTTTGGTTTTCTCTTTGTGGACATGGGCTAGGCTATCTAGGATGCGTTGCCAATCTTGATTCTGTGCTGAAATGGAACTTATCTTGGCTTTAGCTATCTATATTTCATTTTTGTTAATATACTTATACATTTACACCTTATCATAGACATGATTTTTAAGCCTCTCATGCTTCTTGGCCTCATTTTTCGACATGCTTATTTCTATAGCATACTTTTGTTAGATTGCAAATACTTCTTCCATTGGTAGGTTCTTATTTTTCCTAGCCAAGTAGCTCATGTCCTGATTGACCCTCATTAGTTGTTCTCTCAATTGGTGAATGCTCTCTTAAAGAACATTCTTCTATTTTTCAACATTAGTCAATCTTGTGTTGCCTATAGCTAATTGCTTATTCTCTTCTTGTAGAGTGGCAAGTTCCTTAGCATGTGCATATGTCTATGCTTCAACCATTGAGGAATCACATACCACTTTCTCCTTTTCTATTTTCATCTTTAGATTATGATCAATGAGGAAATTTACATGCTTAGTCTAAAATTGATCAAGTTTGTTAAGCATCACAAACTACATGGGATTGCTTCTTTCTACTCTCAGGACCATGAGCTCTTCTTGTAGTCTTTAGACTTCATTTTTGGCATGCTTGGCCCTGGTCTTGGCCATGACCAAATTTTCTTTTGTGGCTATTAAATCAAACTAAACTACTATAATATCACTCAGGATATCTAAAATATTTTTTTATAACTTACCCTATTTGCAGTAGCCTATGTATGATATCTTCATGTTTAGCTAGAGTCATTGAGGTTCTAGCTAGCATTTAAGCCTCTTGCACTCTAGAGATGTCAACTAATGGCACAATAAAAATGTTAAAATATTTCTTAATGAAATTAGTGATCACCTCAGTAGCTCCCGCTGCATCCTGATGTTGTGTGAACACTATTGTGGTTCCTTCTCCAGTTTCTAGCATCACTTTTAATGATGAGGCATTCCTTGAGATCTATTGTGACCAAGCATTTCCTCCTCTGAACTGCAATAATATTTGGCCATTGGTAGGATTTGTTGAGATGCTTGATGTGACTACATCTTCTATAAATTTATAAAGATTGGCTCCCTCTCTTGTTTCCTAGCTAATTATCTCTACAATTTGTTATGGATGACTCATTGAAAGTTAGTAATCCTACGACAATGGAAGTGGAACTTGCTATTTTTTTTCTTGTTATTTCTTCTATTGATTAGTTAGAGGTTGGCTACTGGGTCCTACCTACTTTCATTAGCTAGTAGCCTAAATGATATTAGTAGGAGTCAAGCTAGCATCTCCCTTAGTACTTGCTTACTTCTCTAATTGATCCTTCTTTGAAAGCATGGATTTTGACATTTCAGCATATGACGTATTGTGAGTTTTTCTTAAAACATGATTTGTGCAACCCAATATGCATGCTTGTTTGCATAGCTTTTGGATGAGGTAGGGGAATGGCAGTGTCAACTTTCCAACCTTCTTCTCTTCAAATTTCAATTGAAATTTGAAGAAGTATAAATAGGAAATATTAACATTGAATCTTTCCATCAATATGGTGCTTCCTCTAACTACATAAGTGGATGTTCTATTATGTTTCTTAGTTGATAATATATGATAGGTGCCAATCTTGAAATATAGCTTCTCCTCTACAATGAGCTCACTATACTCCTTATCCTCCTTTCCATAAGGTCTATGTAGCCATAATATTTTTACATTGGTATTAGATCATGTTGATATATGTGTGATGTTAGTCCCTTCATTTGCTTCATTGAGGGCTTTGGATATCACCTCCATTGAATAGGACTCAAAAACTCCTTCTACCTTCATTGTTGCATCAACTTGTTTATTTTGCCATTCTTCACTTGTTGATAAGGTAGGACACATGGAAGATGATTGGAGTTTTGTTTTGATGGCCTATGCTACAAACTGCATGAAAGGGCCAAAATTGAGTTCCAAAATATATGAAGATGTTAAGGATATCAATATATCTCTTTAATGTAAATTATACTCTTAATGTATTTAGGGATCACTAGAAGTACTTGCTATTATTTTGGTACAATTTGGATGTTCTTTAAATGATTTTTTTCTTTTGGGCAAGCTACTACTGGGCACTATTAGTCATAGCAACTTGTAGTTTGGAGATTATTTTCTCATGTTACCTATATCATGAAGAAAAGTTACTTTAAAGCTTTTTTAGATGATCTACTAGTGCTAGGAAGTATAATTCATTGCCTACTCATTGTTGGAGACTACTAGAAAGGTGCTAGTTACAATTTGGTTATACTCAAAAGTTAAAATATATACATTTTTAAAACTACTAGCTCATGCTACTTCCAAAAATCCTAGTTTATAGATTGCTAGCTTATGCTAGTTATAATAGCTTGAAGTGTTGAAAAAAAAGTAATTTTTAAAAAGGATATGTACATAAAAAGAAATCTAAATGGTTTAGAAGAAAGCCTATAAAATACATCAGCATTAAATTTGTAATGTGCTTTATAATCTCTTGCTATGTATTGCATGGAAAGGAAAAATGTAGGGATAAGAAAGGTGTTCTATACTAGGTGATGTCATTGTAAAACTAAATTATGAGTGTTAGTACCTCTTGGATTTTGAGAATCAATGATTGTCTTATGTTTTGTTCTAGTCCTTGGATATTGCTTACTTCTAGGAATGTATACTCTAATTTTTCATGAATAAAGAAATTTGTTCTTTTCTAATTTAAGCTTTGTGTCTTTGAGCTTTTGAATTTCTAAATTTTTCAAGGTAAATTAGGTTTGAACTGGGTATGAGTATTGAGATTCTTACCACAAAATGTAGTGTTGCTAGGATAATCAAGCATTAATGCTACTATACTATAAAGTGAACATATGTTACACTCAATGTGGACATTATTATTCTACCATATTCGAATGTGAAGTGAAAATTTAAAGATATTATTCTACGTTTTTAGGGAAATTAGACATTAAGCTAACCACATGTGAAAATAAATTGCATTAAATATAAACTATGTTAATTTAGAGTGTTGTAATGGAATGAAATAATTTTGGTCTTTATCACTATTCATGAAATATGTCTAAGTAAAGTGCATTCAAATATGAACTTCATATAATTACTTTACACCATGCTACATGTACTAGTTGATTAATACTATCTTCTATGAATTCAAATTGACAAAGTCTATCTACACCGAATGAATAAGATTTCATATGGTAGGTGGATTCATTTATATAGATATTTATGACAACTATGTCAATATTGATGTGTCAACACAACCTTGCATATGTCTATACTAATTTGTTAATGTCACCAATCAAAATACTATTCATCATACCCCTATGATGAACTAAAAATTTATTTTTGAGTTAAACATAATGGAAAGAGAGATTTTTTTATTTTTTATTTTTTACAAAATGTAAAAGTGCTTTTGACTAATTGAAAAATAAAACTTAACTATGACTTAAGTGTTATATTATAGAATTTATTTGAGTGACTAATAATTGAAAAAATGATAGGATTTATAAATGATGTCCTTATGAAAATTAGTAGAAGTACAAAATAAATGACTAAGGAATTTATCTTAAGTGGTTCTTGGTGATGATGGCATTCCAGAACCTTGTGGTTTTAAAGGTTATTTCATGACTACTTCTATTGCACTCTTTAAGTAAAATCCTCTAATCAAAGCTGTCATCTTCTCCTTCTTTATCTTAAAGTTATGGATTTTCCATGCTAAGATTCCTAGAGTTTATGTTATTGAACCCTTCCTTGAATAAGATAGAGTTTGAAACATTTCATAAGCATTGATAAATCATGCCATAAAATATATGTATCCAATGTCAAACATCTTGACTTTGGCTTTTAGGTCTTAGTAGTTTACCATTCTTTCGGCTAGGTTCTTAGTGACATCTCTCTAGATGGTGAATTTTCCCTAATAATCTTAAGCTTTGCATTTGTAGTTTGTAAATTCTAAATTTCTTCTTAGTCTAGCTCATACTTATTCTCATACAACAATAATGAGACAACTACTTATTTCTCTAACTTTTTCAATATCTACAAGTAGTTAGCATAGCTAGTTTTATCTCCCAAAAGTTAGCAAGCTTCATGTACTTGATCATATCTTTAATTTGCAACTCCTTTATCTTAATTTATTCTTGATTAATGGCTTTGATTCCATCTAGGATGAGTTAGAAGCTAGGATCTAGAAGCTACTATATAACTTCATTAAGCTTAGTTTTAGATAATTGAATCTCCTTTTCATTGATCTCTTTTTGAAGATGGTGTAGGGATGACACCTTAATAGATCCCAATAGGACTCATTCCTTAACTTTCAAGTAGATCTAGCTTAGAAAATAAAAATAACATAATTAAGTGGAGATAAGATCCCCTATATTAAGAAAAATCTCAAAATACAAAGAAAATGTATTAAAGATAAGAAGCCAAGCTAAACTCACAACTCTTTCAAGGATCTTAGAGGTTGTACATGTACCTCCACAATCCTCAATTACTCACCATGGAGCCAAAGCTTAAGATAAGATACTTATAAGAGATTCTTCTAATCTCTCTCTAAAGTGTCCTTACTTACTTAACTTTCACTCAATTACCTTGAACAAGCTCTCTTCTTTCACAATCTCTCCTCACTCAAGAGCTATCTCTCTTGCTCTCAGTCTAGGTGATGTATCTCTGTGTATCAACAATGGTGAATTAAATCATTATTTATAGACAACCAAAAAATAAGAAACCGACAAACCTTACCTCAATTCATCTTGAGGTTCTTCAAATGTTTCCAAAATTTTCTTACCTTCTCCCTATCTATTTCTATCCTTTTCCATCATGTTTTAGCTATTTTCCAAATTAGGACATGTTTTTAGAAGTTTTTCTAACCATACAATTTGTCTCTAATCTTCCTAAGATAGCTCAGCTCTCATTCCATAGTTTTTCCTAGACATCTCCTCTAGTGTTAAGACATCTCATTCTAGGCCAAGATATGTATATCAAATGCATCCTTTTCAACATTAAGGAAAATTTCATCATCATAGATAGCATTCACCCTTACAATCTTCTTACAACTAGGAAGCATCAATGAAGAATTCAAAATACCAATCTCACTATTAGCAATAGTGGAAAACAATCTAAACTTATGATTATGTTGCCTTACAATCCAACTATTATTTTAACCATCAAAGATAGCCTTGCTATCATAATTCCATGGTTTACCAAATATGAGATCTGAATAGTCAATAGGCAATGCATCACAAATAATTTGATCATGAAAACATCCACTAAAATAATTAATAAGTCACTATTCCTTAACTTGCTTATAATGACTCTTCATTAACCAATGCACTTTGTATGGAAAAGAGTGAGGGATTGTAGATAACCATAATGAAATCACCGCCTTTGTAGAAATCACATTTTCTTGTGCTTCACCATCAATGAGCACACTCAAGGAATAACGCTTAACAAGATCATGGGTTCTAAAGAAAATATTTCTTAAAACATCCTTATTGGTACCAACATGTCTAGCATATGTACAACTATTCAATTCAATCTATTCTGCAATGTGCAAAGGTTCAAGTTCACATAGCTTCTTTGAAGATTCATGTTCATCCTCTTGCATGGTTGGAATTTCCATATCCTTAAATGCATTCTTCTTTAGCTTTGTGCATTCCCATTGTTTATGACATGATTCATCACAATTATAACATATATCTTTATCATGATCTTTACCACTTGGAGATCATTCCCTTCTTCTTCCTCTCCTAGCAGAAGTAAACTTGCCTTTCTTCTTCTTTGGCTCATCTTCACCATCCTTTTTGGATGATTTCCTTAGCTTGTGATGCATATGTGGTCTTTTTCCTTCTTTAAGCCAAACCTTTTTATTTTCATTTCAGCCTTGAGAGCAAGATCATAGGCTTTATCAAGAGTATCATGCTCATACAATGTTAATTCTTGCTGATATTGTATCCTTACTCCACTAATAAAGTTGGAAGCTTGATCATGCTCAATCCAATGAACATTAACCATTTCCAAGATTTTACAAAATTCAACATAGAAATCTTTTACCTTTTAATCTTCTTGTTTGATAAATATTATCTTCTTGATGACTTCACAATGGAAGGATGTCTTCTTGAACTTTTTTTAGCATGAATTCCATGACATGATGACTCTTAATAGGTCTTTCATGTTCTTTAAGATATTTGAGACATTCCTTGTCCCACCATTTAGCTATCAATCCTTGAAGTTTTCTCTCAATAACATGAATCATTGTCTCACTAGAAAGTTTCTGAACAAGAAAATACTTATTCATAGATCTAAGCCCAAAAGAAAGAAATATTTACCTTCAACATCTTTAAAGATGGGAATATCCACATGAGGAACTCTTAAAGTATTTCTTAACATCTTTACAAATCTTTCATTATCATTTTTCTCATTAGTAAAAGGAAACCTTAGCTTATACCTTTGAGTTCTAGTCCCTTCTCTCATTGAAGTTCTTTGATCATGTCTTCCTTTTGATCCTTATAGTGTTTCAAAAGGATTATCATCTTTAATCTCTTCTTACTTCTTCTTGAAGTTTCTCCAAAATTTTGGTGTTTTCCAGTCCTTACTTTAGGAAGAACTTCTTGCATTTTTGCTACAGAAGCCTTAAAAGAGTCTTTGAGCTCTTAAATTCCTTGTCCAAGATCCTGATTAGTCTTCTTCTTTGGAGCCATACCAAAAGAAATTTTAATCCAATATAAGTATGAATCCCTTGAAACCAAATGTAGATGTATGGATTCCTATAAACCTAACATAGATGTATGGATTCCTCCAAATCTAGGGTCCAATACCAATCTGTTGTAGGGGTGACACCTCAATAGATCCCAATAGGATTTATTCCTTAACTTCCAAGTAGATCTAGCTTAGAAAATAAAAACAATGCAATGAAATGGAGAATATCTCCCTTATATTAAGAAAGCTCTCAAAATATAAAGAAAATACATCAAAGATGAGGAACCAAGCTTAACTCACAACTCTCCCAAGGATCTTAGAGGTGACACATGTCCTCTCTTAATCCTCAATTACTCAACATAGAGCCAAACCTCAAGATAAGATACTTATAAGAGATTCTCCTAGAGTTTCTCAAGTGCTCTCCCTTGCCTCTCACTCAATTGCATTGCACAAGTTTTCTTTTTACACAAGCTTTCTTCACTCAAGAGCTCTCTTCCTTTCTCTCAGTATAGGTGATGTGTGTCTGTGTATCAACAATGATGAAATACATCATTATTTATGGAACTAGAAGATAAGAAACCTACAAACCTTGCCTTAACTCATCTTGAGGATCTTTATATGTTTCCCAAGTTTTCTTACCTTCTCCTTGGCAATTTTCATTCTTTTCATCATGTTCCAGCTATTTCCTAAATTGGGAAGGGTGTTTTTGGAAGTTTTTCCATTTGTACGGGTCATCTTTAACCTTCCCAAGATATCTCTGTATCAGCTTAGCTCTCAGGAAAGATGTATACTATTTTTGCAAGATGTCTCCTCCAATGTTAAGAAGTCTCATTCTGGGCCAAGATGTTTTGTATGAGATGTCTTGCTCAAGGCATCTCCTATTAAAAGCCTTACATTCAGTTGAGATGTCTCCTCTAAATTCAAGATGTCTCCTATCACCTCCAAATCTTAGCCAAGATGTCTCCTGGCCTCCCAAGACATCTTCTTTAGGCCCAAAACCTACAAAACATACTTGTAGGTTAGAATAAGGGTATCAGAAGAGGTGTCTCTACACTAGAAGATCCACATGTTCCCTGCAGTGGTTTTTTATCTTTACATACTTAATAGCCTCAATTTTCCAAGCTACACTCTCAATCATTAATTTATGTCTAAGGGTCCTATATTTTTCTATTAAAAGATTTCTATTTTTGGTTCCTAGCTTGCAGATGTAATGTGTACATGTACTAATTGCTCTTGCAGGCATTTGGGATGATATTCTAATTAATTTTCTCTCTTATGATGTTTTACAACCTCTTCTTTTGAGTGGTAAGATCTTTGTTCTTTTTTGTCAATATAGTGATGTTTTTGTTTAAGGCCTTTGATCTACTTGGGATGCATTTTAGTTGGTTTTCTTCTTCTCCATTTTCCACCTAATGTTACATGACCTTCAATTGATTGAATGCATCATCATGGGATAAGATTGTTTGGTGGATGGTAGAATTAGATAGTTGAACATGGGTTTGTTCTACTTTGTTTTGTAATTTTTGGTTTAGCAACTCAACTTGTTGCAATTGGACCTTCGAAATGCCTAAATTTCCTATTGTTATGTTGATCTTGAACTAGATTATTATGAGATCTTCAAGAATATTAAAGATGTATGGGATCATTTTGTTGACTTTGACTAGTTTATATAACAACTCCTCATGTTGACACAAACTCATTATTCTTATACCCCTTAATGTGGCTCCTATAAACACTTGGATATCTGGAATATTAATAAAGTATGCAATTGATGTTGCAAGGACATTCAATATTTCTCATAACTAGTCTACTACAACCTCTACAACAATCTCTTCTCCGTAATATGGCATGATTACCACAATTGCTTAATTTCGCCACCCCTATATAGCAAAGAAACATGCAACATTATTACACATTTTAGGGAATGATTTAGTGGGTATGACTACTACACCTTCCGTTGCATGGTTCATTTGGATTGTGGCCTTGTTTGCCTTGTTAGCACACCACTTTTGCATAGTACGTAAGGATTTATGATTCAGATTGCATTTGGGTACATAAGTATACGCAAAGATTGGAGTTGGGTTTGTAGGTGGAGAGATGAATTAAAAAATAATAAATTATTTAAATTATTTTTTTCTTTGTTTTTCTTTGTATTTTAGATTTATTAATTATTAGTATTAATTTAAATTAATTTAAAAGTATCTATAGAGAATCAGATGTGCTTCTATTTGTGCTCGCACTTTGAGTACACACCTTATGTAGAAATCTCATGGGATTGGTGAATCCTTAGATGCATAGCTTTCAAGGTTATGTCGGTGAATGCCTTAGACTTTAAGTTGTAATTTTATATTAAAGTCTTTATCATGAACTTTGTTGAAAAGGATATTCCATTTAAAGATAACATATTACGTTTTGACAAACTTCATGGATGTTTGATAAATAATGAGATAATTAAGGTACCGATTCATGTGAACAGAAAAATTAAATTAATTTTTAACTAAAGAACTTTAGGGGGTGCGACGGGGGAGGATTAGCGCGGGGTGCGACAGGGGAGGATTAGCGCGGGGTGTGACGGGGGAGGATGGCTCACGCTGCCGCTGGACCTGCCCATGGCGCGGCAGGATCAGCGCGCGGTGGGGCGGGCTTAGCGCATGGCGAATTAGTCTCTGGTGCAGGCGGAAGCGAGACGGCCCTCGACACCTCTACTAATGACGCGGACACAACGGAGGTGAGGAGAGCAGCCGCAGCGCTTGTCGCTGAGCCGCAGGCCACTTTCGACGGGCCCGAGTTAAGGCTCAAAGTCCAGGGCCCTGACAGCGCTACCCTGGATAACTTGGCCCGAAGCTTAATTGGCAAGTTCGTTTCAGAAGGAGTACGGCCTCGCCTGGATCTGATCCGGCGTTGGGCTCGGGCTGTATGGGAGTTGGACACAGTGACGGTCAAGTGCCTCACAGATGATCGTCTACTGTTTGGTTTTGCCTCCTTGGCTGACCGGGAAAAGGTACTGGTGGGGGGTCCTTGATTTTATGGTGCTCGGGGCCTCGCCCTGGCTCCCTGGCGCCCGGGCGCCCACCGGGACCCGAATTTGTTTGCACGGGCACCGGTATGGGTCCGCCTGTACGACTTACCCATTGAATACTGGTCCCCCGAGTGTTTACTCTCATGTGCACAGGCGTTTGGGGAGTTTATCAAGTTCGACCGTGTCAACACATGGGCTACGCCCGGTTCTGCATGTGGAGGCCTCTTCCGTTGAAGGCACAGTTTGAGGTGCTGGTGTTGGACTCCGAGTTCGGAGAGGAGCGGGTTCGCATCCAATTTGAAAACATGCCAAGGCCCAGGGCTACTTGGGGCGGCTGCCGGGCCATCGAGGATCGGGTTACTCCTGATCCAGAGGATGGATAGCACCTAGTGGGCAAGCGAGGACGCGGTCCGCGCAAACAAGTGCTGGCGCCCAAAGCTGGGCGGCCGGGAGGGGATCGCAGCGATGGCCATCCGCATGATGGAGGGAATCAGGCTCGCACTGCTGCGAAAGCCGGGCCGCACATCGGCCCAGAGCGGCCGGGGAAGTCGTCTATGGCGGCTGTGCGGGGGAAGGGTCCTGTGGAGAAGACAAAGGAGGACACGCACACGCCTTACCTTCAAGCCCTGGTGGGAGAGGGGACTTTGCCCCCCATCGAGCCGCGGTTGCCGCTTGCGGAGGGTGGCCCTGCAGGGGGGGCTCTGTCGCCACTTCCAGTAACTGACTGGATAAATACTAGTCGCGGGACGGCCCGGCTCCGTTCCCCTCTCACGGGAACTAGGACACAGAGCGTCAGCGAGGTCGCTGCCAGTGGTCAAGGTGGGAAAACCAGAAAACAGCACTCGACGGCACAAGGCCGCGCAGCTCTTTGTTGATCTGGGCGTGCAGCCCACGCTCGAGGAGGTGTACCTGAGACACCTGTCTCCATGACGGTTCTCTCATGGAACAGCAGGGGTCAGGGTACCCCGGACAAACGCCATACGCGGCGATGTATGGTGGTAGTCGAGCGATGCGAGGTAGTTGGTTTGCAGGAAATAAAACTCCTGCAGACAGAGGCCCTGCCGCAATGGCCTCCTGGGGCCGAGTCGGGGATGTGCGGGAGGACTGGCGCTCCTTGCCAAGGAGGACTCTGGCGTCCGGGACATGTCCGGGACCGTATACTCGGGCGTGGAGGACCCACGCGATTTTCCCCGGAGAAAAATTACTGTTTCAGAGGGCAGCGCAGTTCTGGGAGACTCTGGCACAGGGGCCAGACAGAAACAGTGAAGAACGCGCCCTCCTGGCACGGCTGCAGTTCACACATCACGAGGAGGAAGAATATTGGAGGCATCGGGTTCGGGTTCAGTGGCTCCCAGCGGGGGACAGACATTCGAAATTTTTCTTTCCCCAGGCGGTGGAGCATCGAAGAGAACGTGGTCGCCCCCTGTGCCGCTTCCTGCAGGAAATGCAGACGCACTCCCAATCCGGGGCGGACAGATTGCTGCGCTACTGGCAGCAGGTATGGGCGCGATAGGCCACTACGCCGATTTCTGTGCCACAAACAGAAATCGCGCGGCTGCTGCTTCCCTTTCCTCGCCGCGATCTGCGCGCCGCGCGGCAGGATGTTCTGTGGTTCGAGGGCGTCCTATCTTGGACGGGCATCGCCCAGTGGATAGCGGAGATTCGGTGCCGCCTCGCTGCGGGGCTGGCTTGTGGACTCACCTTGGTTTTCCCTCGCTGTTTGGGTTTCCCCGGGTTTGGTTCTCTCTCCTTGTTTTCCCGGGTTTCTTTTCGCTCTTGTTGCCCTCTTTGGGTTTTGTGGCGTCTGTTGGGCGGTGAGCTGACTGTTCCCCCCTGCGGGTTTTTTCTGCCCTTTGGGTTCCCTCCCTGTCTTCCTGTTCCTTCAGTCCTGGATGCTTTGGGGCCGCGGTTGCTGGTCCGCGCTGCGCGCAGATGTAGCCCTTTTTTTTCGGAAATATATACTCTCAACCTTTTCCTAAAAAAAAACTAAAGAACTTTATGAATTCTGCAGATTTAGGGAATGACATCAAAGAAATGGTGAAATGCATGGCTACGTGACAACGCGGGGATATAACACAGGCATGTATCGTTCAATGAATTCTGCAGAGTTAGCAAATGACATCATGTGTAAGCGAGAAGGCGGAGTTAGGAATGACATCAAAGAAATGGTGAAATGCATGGGTTGGTGAGAACGCGAAGAGACAACACAGGCATGAATCGTTGGTGACAACGCGGAGAGATAACACAGGCATGAATCGTTGGTGGCAACGAGGAGAGACAACACCGGCATGAATCGTTCAGTCACTCTTAAGTCTTAACTCTTATTTCTAGTGTGATTGAATCTGAAATTTAGCGCCATCGTGAACTTTGGCACCTATTTTCTAAATGCCGTTGCTTATGTATTCGTGAGGCACATTTCACGCAGATAAATGTGACAGGTTTTTTAATATAATCTGATTGTCTCTGAACAAAACATAAAAACTCGTAGATGTTAGGAAGTTTTAAAAAAATTACGATCGACTTTGACCGAGCATGGCAAAGACCTCTATAAAATCCCAGTGTGCGAAGCCGTAACAGCAACACCGATTATTACAGCCATGGCGAACAAGTATAGGGCAGCATCGGGGCTAATCCTAATCCTACTACTCTGCGTGAGAAGTTGCAGCAGCCAGCTCTCGGAGGAGGACCGAAGAGCATGTGAAGACGAGCGCCGGCAGCTCAGCCGGAGAGGCCGCTTCCGCCTTACACACCGCTGGGCCAAATGCTCGCCCCGCGCTTTTGACCACGACTCCCAGCACGACGACCTGCTGCACTTTTTACAGAAGGCCGCTGCACAGGACATCTTCTGCCAGCGCTGGCTGCATTCCAGAAGCCGTCAGGCTCGCCGCGGCATCCCCGATTCGGAGGTGACTGTCAAACCGGACAAGCCGGAGATGGAATTCGCGGTGGAGATGGGCTTCGGCACGCCGGAGAAGGTGTTCTCCTTGGACATGGACACCGGCAGCGACCTCACGTGGCTGCCGTGCAGCAGCTGCTCCGACTGCAACGTCAAGTCCTCGTTCGACCCGTCGCAGTCTTCCACCGTCGCTACGCAGAGCTGCAACTAGACCGCCTGCACCGCGCTCTCCAAAACTCGTAACTACTGCGGCTGCGACAAAACCAACGACTTGTGCGTCTTTCACATACGCTACGGTGACGGCTCATCTTGCGCCGGCGAACTGCTCACAGACACCGTCATTCTCGATGGCATCAACGGATTCCCGTTCGGCTGCGCCAGCATCGCCCCCGAAAACGCCGGGATGACGGGTCTGCTGGGTCTGAGCCGCGGGGCGTTCTCGCTGGTCTCACGCACCGCAGCATTCTTCGGCAGCGTGTTCACACGTGACTCGATTGTAATCTATATATAAAAACAATGTTGATATGCTAGTAATTGAGTTAACCTCATGATCGCTATCTTTCCACTTCAAGCTATAGAAGTCTAAGTTTAGCTTGTAGTGAGGTGTATGTTAAATGATGGTGATTGGCCCAATTTACTCCTTATAATAATCATGGTGAAAAATATCTAAGTCTAACTAATTTAGGAAACATTGACCTATCTTAGCCTATCATAATGGATAAGCATTCCTAGTTTACTAGACATGTCTTGGGCTCATGTAATCGTCATTGGGGTTACCAAGTATTACGTTGCTAGGCAGACAAAGTGATAATACTGCTTGGATTACCAAATGATCACACTTACCACTTGAAATCAATCATATCCATTCTACTTACTATTAACAACTAAAAGTAAAGTGCTTGGGAAAGTAAAATATTAAACTAGTGAAATAGTAAACATTATGCTAAGTAAAAATTAAGAAAACTAAGTGATGTTGCAATGATGGAAAATAGTCTCAATCTTTATTTTTTTCACAACTTGTGCCTATGGACCTTTTGGTTTTGATATGTTAAAATGTTAAGAAAAGTGAAAGATAAGTTTGTTTGCATGTCTATGTGATTGTTGTGCCTACAAGATAAGAACTTGGATTGAGAAAGGCTATGGACAAGGAATGATGAATTTAAAGGATGAAGAAATTTGAAAAAAGATGTCTATAAGAAACAACAGATGTCTTGGTAGAATTGGAGTGCTTTTAGGCAAAGACATCTTTAAGAAATAGTAAACATCTTTTATCAGGCAAACACATCTTCCACCAAGCAAAGACATCTTTATAGAATGCATACTAAGTTTAGAAAGATATCTTTCAAAAGATATAGATGTCTCCTACAATTGAGATTTTAGAAAGAAATTTTTCACTAAAATGCATACCAAGTTTAGAAAGATATCTTTCACAAGATATAGATGTCTCCTACAATTGAGATTTTAGAAAGAAATTTTTCACTAAATAAAGATGTCCTTCTAGAATGGAAGGTAATTTTAGAGAGACATCTCAGGCATGAGTAAGACATCTCCCAGGATCGTTAATGATGGTTTGCTAGTTGTTGCATAAGTTCTGAGATGGATGTAGTATCACAATAGTTATAAGAAGGCTTCATGTGCATTGGAAAATGTTCAAGCTTGTTATGTAATCATTTTACAGTCATTTGTAATCACTGAATTCTCTATTTCTCGTGATTGTATTATCATTTTGGTATTGTAAAGTGTGCTGTATCTAAACATAGAAGGATAAAAAAACTAAGTTGCATTTATCCCTTGTAATTTTTCTCCCTTGTTATCATACAAGGTTGATGTGATTCTTGTAAGAAGACATCTTACTTGAGCTTGTTGGGATGCTGTGGGATTGAGTTGTTGGTGCTATGGTACAACACTATGATGTGGAGCTCAAGATTGTAAAAGTTGTTGAAACCTTGAAATCACATTTCCAAGCTTGATGGGACCTTGTTGGGTTGAGTGATTGGCATTGCAAAACAACACTCTAGAGTAAAGCTTGAAGACTATACAGGATGTGAATCGTTTAACAACATTTTGAGAGCAACAAAGTTGGAGGTGTGCTAGCAATCTACCCTCTGAGTGTGGACTACCCAAGTTGGCAAACCATGTTAAATTTGATGTCTATGCTTTTTTGTTAAAAATTTTTAATTTAGGGAACTTATGTATCCCCCTCCCCTTCTAAGTTCAACTATCCACAACTAGTATTAGAGCCTAGTACTCTTCTATCATCATCAAGAGTGAATAATAAAGGGGAAATCTTACACAAAGCCTGTTGACATTATTTAAAAAGGATCATTGTTTCCATTTGAGTGGTTATACAAATTAACTTAGTGTTCATGATCACTAAAAGGGTACATGAATTAACAATCAAAATTAAATTTATAATTTGGAATTTTCAAATCAAAAATCATATTATTAGGCTAACATTTCATTTGAGGTATATATAGTCATTATAAAGGTTGGGTGGTGTTGAAACTAAATGTTCTATTTTTAAACAATATTTACCCTTAAGACACATAGTTAAATTGGAAATTTATGGATTCGACTTCATCTATTAGAAAGACAAGATGCAAGGATTCTTCGAATCTATGAAGTTTGGAGTATGGGAGTCAATTTTAGAAGGCTACATGTCACTTGTTAATGGCCTGGCAGCATCAAGCCTTGCAACAAATGTTCTTAAGAAGAAGAGGATAAGTTCATGTTTGATGTAAAAGAAAAAATTATTTCTATTGTGCATTGAATAAATCTGGATTTAATAAGGTAGTAGGATGTAAAACAGCCAAGGAAATTTGGAGAATTTGNTAAATGGGCCATCGTAACTCACACCATGTGTTGAAAGTATCAGATTGCTTGATGAATGTTTCTAACTGAAAACTTCTAGATCTATCAAAATTATGATTTTTGTTGACCATGAGTCATGGTCTAGGATATCACAAGTTATGGTATTATAGCACAAGTCATGGTTTAGCTAAAAACAAAGATAAAGATTTGTTTAGGATACTATAACTTCACCATGAGTCATGGTTTCTATTTTACAACTTCATCATGAGTTATGGTAAATTTACCTTATTTGAGTATTCACAATGAGTAAACTATCAATTGTGATTATTACATCATGAGATCACCATGACTCATGATGAAATTTCCTTAAGAGAGTTCTGAACCACAAAGCGATCATGGGTCATAGTTAATAATTTTATAACCATGAGTCATGGTTGACAACATGACTTTATCGTAAGTTGACTATGAGTTGTGGTATGAGAAAAACTAATCTCAACGATATCATGCATCATGGTGGACTCATGGTATGAGAATGTGCAATACCATGACTTGACCATCAGTCATGGCTTGACATGAGTTAGTATTTGGAAAAACTTTTGTCTCACCAAACAATGGTATTAGTGCATCCATTTCCAACTCAACAAATCAACAACCTCACACACATTGTACCTATGTGTGATTTTCTAGTTTCCAATCATTCCATACCATGTCAATAAAATTAGCATTAATAACATTTTCCACTTCAATTTAAATTTCTTTAAAACATTGATTTACCTTTCACACAGATAAAGCATTGAATAATTTGTACATAAGAGATATTTTTCCTACAATAATATACCCTCTTTTCTTTTATCAAGGATTATTTTAGGTTTTTATATTTTAGATTGCATTTGTAACAGATGCTTAAAGTAAGTAGTGAAGTGGAAAAAATGATATTCTTCGTTGGGAGGGACCACATCATCTTTTTCAGGTTTATGAAAAATGTTTTTAAAATGAAGGTTAAAAAATATAATTAATTTCAATTCTTCCATACTCCTCTACTATGAATTGAAAAAAAAAAACACATAATCATGTCAGTTTTAATTATGAAATCTCATACAAAATGAAAAAAATTAAGATCAAAAGAAAAATGTGCCTTCGGTAACTTTTCACTTGTTTTATTCAATCTGAATCTACTTTACCAAGGTGGATTTTTATGAAGTATCATTAACAATAAACTAAAGCTTAATGTCTTTAAGCCATATTAGAAGACTGACTCTAACAAGGTGAGCTATGCCCCATTAACTTGTGATGTGAAAATAAGTAGGGCTATTCTTGTAATCTCTATGGAATTCAATAGATTTAAGGTATTTAAGAATTATGATAATGTATCTTCCAACTTTGATTACTAGCAAAAGGTTATTTAGAAAAAGCTCTTTTATACTTTTCCATGTGAAAACCATCTACATATTCCAAAGACATGCTACTAATGAGTCTGAAGTGTGTGTCAATGCTTACTAAAATTCGGCACTTGTATTGTAGAAATGTAAGTTTTGTTGTTGTAGATCAATTATAAATATTCCATGAAAATTCTTACATTAAAATCAATGGTCTACTTGATAATGCCATGTTATGTAATGCCAAGTAAAATTACGCACTTGTATTATGGAAATGCAAGTACTTTTACTATAGATTAATTATAAAGATAATGTGCAAATTCTTATAATATAATCAATATCCTACATAGTAATGTCAATTTGTGTACATTGGCCATGTTATGTATATTTTATGTTGATGAAGTTCTCTATATCATAATATTGTGATCATTAGCATAGCTTATTCTAATGCTATCATTTAATCATAAACCAATCGTTTCCTTTATTTTTTAGCCATACACTGCACTTTATTGATCCAAGGTTTTTTATTAAGTTCAATAAACCATATGATTAAATTAATCAATATAAAGTTAATTTTTACTCAAGATAGCTATAAATGTTTGCTTTCATATGATTTGGTCATTTCGTAAAAGAAAAAAAATATACATCTATAAGAAATCATACCTAATAACATAATTGTTATGGATATATAGAAATTAAGTAGTAATGCCATTATAAGCATTTTGACTTATTTGAAAGAAAACTAAGAAAAATTTAATTTGGGTTAATAAAAGAATTATATTTAACCTAAAATAGTACATAGAAACTAGGTGTCACTACCTTTGATAAGTATATATGAAAAATATAGAGAGAAATATTTCGTTAAACTTGTAGAGACTATATGAAACCATTTTAAGCCTTGTATGTAAAGGAGACTTGAGCCTAACATATAAGCCTTGTAATTTATTTTGAAATAGAAAATCGTTTGAGGGAATCATATATTAAAAACTTAGGTTTGTTATTATGCATTGACAATAAAAAAATTTTATGATACTAAAATGACTTGCAATATTTTTAATTAAGAAGCCATGTTCTTTCAAAATATTATAAAAACGTTTCTTCCTCTTTGAAATCTTCAAAAAATAACATAGTTTATTTTCACTTCACTATCATTCTTACATCTATGCACAATATAACGAATTATAGTGTTCATACTTTTAAAATTAGATTTATTCTTAAGATTATTTCCCAAGTTTTATAGCCAAGCATGTTGCACATAGAAAAGGCATAACAACACTTGACAATTCATAATTGACCAAATCGAAAAACATGTTATTACTAAAAAAATATTTTTTACTAAAATAAAAAATATTAACAAAGTTAACAAGTTCATATACAAATGATAGTTTACATTATTGCTGAAATTTATATAAGAAAATCATCTACCATAATATATGCAACCTTCCAATTAGCCTTCAATTAATGAGCTTTCTCTACTAATTCTTGAAGCCATAATTGAATATCTTTTGTTGTATCTGTTGACTATATTAGCCATGTACTTGGAAGACCATTCTCATATATATGATAGAATAAAGTGAATACTATATATAGAAAAATATAAGTTAGTACTATTACAAATTTATTTTAAAAATTTTATTCATAAAAATCGATATATTGACCTTACCCCATACTTATTAGTATTAATGTTGAATTCATGGCCAATAAATTATGATGACAAAACTCTAACATTTTTTCTTTCATCCATACTAATTGAATACCAAGAATAAAAGGGTTACAATCAATAAGTAACTAATAAATGAACACATTCAAAATGAGCTTCAACCATTTTTGAACATTGTTCTCACTTTTTTTTATCATACTTGTATTCTTTGCCTACAAAAATTTCAAATATGCAAGGAATATCTTTTTTATTTAAATATTCATCCTTGCTAGAAGTGATTCATAGTACTCAATCAGAAGGATTTTTATTTTGTAATTTTAAATTATAGATTTTAAAAATTTTATCACATGATAAAACATTTTAACACATGGCTATAATAACTTGGTGTAGCTCCTTAGATAAGTATGGAGCATGTAATGTAGGACTGATTGCATTTGTGGTAGATAATCAATGACATATTTCTTTAGATTTATTAACTTGTTTTCTTTCCATATAAAAAATAATGGCAAGACTAGTATCTATTTTCACTCTTTGAACTATAAAATGATATTGACATCCTCTTTTGTGGGATTTGTGTTGAGATTTAGTATTCTTCTTCTTAACTACTATCTTATCTTATGGGCCATAACAACACCAACAACTACAATGATATAATAAATAAAATTTTAAAATATTGATAAATAATTTAAAAAATTTAGATATTTAAAGTAGAAAAATAGATAAATCAAAATTATAAAGAAAATACTCTCTTTTTTTTTCACATGATGATTAGCATGACATGTATCTTCTTCTTTACAAGTTTGATTCATGTGATCTCTTATAGAAAAGCTAATATGATGCATGAGATTATTTGTTTCACCTTTTACAAAATCTTAAACTTAATAATAAAGAATCCAAGCAAAGGATGGTTCTTCCTAACTTTCTATTCTAAATTCTCTTGATTAAAAATTGCACTTGCTAGATTTTGAAATATTATAGCCCAAGCATAATCTCAAAAAGTCTCCTTCATTTTAAAAATATAAAATTTTAATGATCATGGAACACATAATTCTTTGTAACCTACTTGTTAAAGAGAATAGAATTGAATAATAATTACAACATCTAGACAAGTTGAAAAAAATTATAGGGTGAATAGCTATAAATAGAATGTTTAAATATTGTAAATAAATCCATGAATCTCACTATTCTCTTATGAATTTTTTTGCTTTTACTTTAGAAGCTCCTCTATTAGTTATTTGTCAAGATAGCTCAAACTTGATTACATGATATGCAATAACATTATATCAGGTTGCTTATAGGTACATGAAGTGTCAAGAGTGTACTAGTTGTATCTTATGCATTTGGAAATTTCTTACTAAAGTGTCTTGTTGTTGCAAAATTAGAGATTCTTGTTTTAAAGAATCACTATAAAATTCTTGTAGCTTTTCATTCAAGTCAAATTGTTAATAATGTTTTTTATGTTCATCAATGAATAATTTTATTTATACAAGTGATGCCCTATGTGATATAGTATCATATAAAGTAGGTTATACTCAATAATATGTTTGACCACATTTCTAAATATTAGGAGGAACTGTAAAAACATATAGCTCAAAATATCAGGAGGATTTAGCATGCAAAAATTAATTACTAAATATTGGAAGGAAGTATTCACTCTAGCTATAAAAGGTCATGTAACTAATTTATATGGTACATATTATTATAAAATTTATAGTTGTATTCATCATGCAATGATGTTGTCCTTTTTTTTCCTATCTATAAAGATTATGGCTTGTAGGAAAATATTAGTTCAAATTTATTTTATATTTTATCATATGAAAACTACTATGTGCACTTTCAATTTAAGAACAATATTCTTTAGTTAAAAATCCAAAATAAATATTTTAAAAATTTATTATCTAACATACTTACAATATATCTTTGATATGTGATAGAAAATATGATTGATAGGTGCTATCCATAAGGACTAATTGGCATAATCAACATGTCTTTAAGTGCATTTTGGTTTTTAAATTTTGTGACATTTAGTACATTTTGAAATCATGTATAGGAATTAGATCATCTATTAGATTACTAAAACTAGATTAAGAAACCTAGCAAGTTTAAATTGTAAATATTAGAAGCAATCAACATTGCAGAAATTTATAGCTAGAAATATTGGGAAGAATCAACATGACAAATTTATTTCTAAATATTGGGAGGAATCATACACTATAGTGAAAAAAGTAATGTAACTAATTCATAGGACACATATTACTATAAGCTTTGCAGTTGTTCTAAGATCCCAAGGGAAGTAACTTGAAATCTAGCTTTTACAATTCTGTGTACATACAAAATAAACAAAAGTGCTAGCAAATGTAGTTGAAAAATGAAAAACACATAAAAATATAGCATAGTATAAAAAATAGCTGCAAATATCTCCTAAATAGTTTTCAATCATATTTTGTATTTTAAAAATTCAAGTGAAACACCTACTCAGTGTGAATCAATCTCTTCCTTCCTACTCACAACTACATAATTTCTACTTTGTGGATGCAGTGCCTATGATGAACAAACACTTAATGTTTGTAGCTAGAATTATGATGGCACTATAAATTAAATCAAACATTCAAAATATGCCAATCTCATAACACTAGAAGCAATATAACCATATTAGAATATCAAGAAATCATTTTAAACATTCCCATTTAGAACATAGGCATTGATAGCTTTTGAGTAGCATAACAATAGTCTAAAAAAAAAAAAACAAGATTAAAAATAAGAAATTTCCCATATCAAATTTAAGGAGAAAAAGAAACACCTTCATTTGTATGTGCCATAGAAAATGAGAGGTAACATAGAGATGATATAATAAATATTCAAATCAAAATAAGGTCAGAAATCTAGAAAGAAAAAGATTTTAGAAAAAAAATAGCAAGTGAACTCACCTTCTTCAACCTTTTCCTTAATTCGATTTTCTTTAGCATCTTCACAAAAACCAATCGATAATCTAAAAAATACCATAAGAACAATCAATGCATCTCAACAAATCTATCTTGAGATAAAAAAACATCCTTAAAATTTTAAAAATAAAACATGCAATTCAGATTGTACAAAACAAGTAAAAATTTACCATAGGAAAATTTTTCTTTTGATCCTAATGTGGTTCATTTGGATGAGATTTCATGATAAAAGTGACATGTTTATATGTTCTTTTTGTCAAGAGATAGTAAAAGAGTATAGAAGAATTGAAATTAAGTATTTGTTTTACCTTTTTTTAAAAAACATTTTTTGTAAATTTGATAAAGATGATGTGGCTACTCAACTCTTTGTGTTATAGCAAAAAATATTGTTTTTTTGACTTCATTGCTTATTCTAAGAATCTACTACAAATGCAATCTAAAATATTTGTTATATATAAAAATCTAAAATCATTTGTAACAAAAGAGAAGAATATATATTACTATATATCTTATGTTGATAAATCCAAAAATATTGAGGTAATGATATCATAGTTACGATATCATCTCTACAATTTTGTAGATACATTATCATATCTTAGCATACATTATCACATAAACAATATCGTGGGGTGTGTGCCAGCCTATATAAGCAACACTTAGGCACACAGATTTGTAGTAGATTTGATAGCCTAATAATAGAACTCTTTTAGTTTTTTTTCTTGAATTTAGTACTTAGTAGTGTGTGCCCATAGTTTGATGTTTCGTAATTGAGTGAAATCTTTATTTGAGTGTGATGTGCTTGCATGCATTACATGATTGGCAATAAAGATTGAGATTACTCTACATAATTGCAACAACACTTAGTTTTATTTTTGTTTATAATTAGTTTATTGTTAACTACTTTCATAGTTAATGTTTATGGTTACTTGTAATTTACTTTTAGTGTTGTTAAGAAGAATGAGTACGATTGATCTCCAACACATAAGTGTAACTACTTAGTAACCTAGGAGTATTATCACTTGATACACCTAGTTATGAGGTACTTGGTAATCCCAATAGTACTTGCATGAAGTCTAAGGTGTGACCAAAAGATCAGGACCGACTATTCATTGCATAGGCTAGTTTAGATTTGTTTTACTATCAATTAGATTTAGAAACCTTTACTTTTACTTCATGTTTACTAGGAGCTTAATGGCCAATGCAACATCAATATCATACACATTGATTTTACTAACTCATGTGGGAAGATAATGATCAAAAACACTAATCAATTATTGGTATAATCATATTGTCTTATCTACAAAATTTGACTAGGATTACACTTGAACACTCATATCTCATATGGATGGGTGTTGGATACTCCACCACTTATCATTGGTACCACTATTGGAGATAAGTCAATATTATACTAACTAATTAAATTTGCAAATTTCATTGTATCAAAACCTAACTCTAATCTTCACAACCTTAATATAAAGCACACTTAACAGAAACCTTCAAGACATGATAACATGGCTTCACATAATGATCAACTATCACTTGCCAAGGAAATGAGAAGGTGTAGTGACAAAATTGTTGATAAAGAAGACTTAGGAATGCCAATGTAGACACATATTACTTATGCTCACATTGATCCATACCATCCAAAATTTACCTTCATATTTCATCAAGACAAAAAAATGAGGTGGAGAGACATGCAAGGCAACATAGTCCTACCTCCCAAACATGCAGCACTAAACATGCTACAAACTACTCTAAGAGGAATGCACTTGGACTAGATTGGAGAAGGGTATCATGTGAATCATCACATGACCAAACCCTATGAACCCATAAGGGAGTAGATACAGAGAGATGCTTCTATGGAGGTCAAACATTTTCATACCAAAGGAAAGCAAGCCAACACATTTGTTATCACAAAATATCTTAAAGCTAATTAGTTCATTTTTGGAACAACTCCACTAGAACCATGAGGAGCCATAAAAGACACCTATCATTAGACTAGAAGAACTTGTCAAAGCCTAACTTCACTCTACCCTAGTAGAGACACACAAGGGGGAGGCTACTAACTCAAGATACAAGTGGGACTCTAGACCAAGGGATCCTACTAAGTCCTTCAAGGAATCTCACAAGAGTCATGAAGGAAGAACTAGTTAGCATTATTCTTTTACAACAACCTCTACTTCATCATGATAATTAGAGGACTATGATAGAAGACAACATAAGTATTGAGACTTTGATAGGGAAAATAGAAGAGTTCATGGTCATCATGACTGATACTCAAGGTATTCTAATTTAGAAAATGAGGAGTATGAAAGAAGAAGGCATAGAGATAGAAGAGAGGATCAAAAGAGGAATGGGCATAGAAGGGGTCACCACTACCATAGAACCTATGAACCTGATCATGATGATGAACCACTTATGGAAACCTAGAACATGATCAACATTCAGGAATTAGTCTACATACCAACTAGGCATGTGAGAGAAAACCAAATTAAATGGATAGATATGAATAACATGCCCAGATTTGAAGGAGGTTACAATGTTGATCCTCAGCATCACCTTTGAGCATTCCACAATGCTTGTTCCCTTTAAGAAATAGACAATGATTGGTAGAAATTAAAGCTATTTCTTCGAACACTTGTGAAGGAAGTAGAAAGCTAGTATAGGTCACTAGAACTTGAATCCATCAAATGCTAGAGTACCATGCCTAAAATTTTTAATGAAAAATATCAAACATATTTATGAATTTTGAACCTAAGGAAGTAAATCCAAAATTGAAAATAAGGGAATCTTAAGACCCTTGATGCAACAATGGGAAAATATTATTCACTATCACATAGATGCTTAGGCCATGCATTTTCATCAAAGAAACAACTAAGGCACATCATAGATGGGCTAAAACACAAAACAAGAGAGACCCTTGGGGTTTATGCCTGAGGAAGACTATGAGAATTAACTATCCATTGGATTCAAAGACTCATCAATCAAGTGGCAAAAGAAAAAGGAGAACTCAAGAAAGGGAATCAGTTGAAGAATACAACATGGATCCATCAAGTTAAAAAAGAGATGCATGGGTTTGAGATAACCAAGAGGAAGAAACCTTGAATCAAGTCATCAAGAAAGAGATGTCACCAATTTAGAAATCTATTGCCGATATAGCAACACAAGTAATAAAAACATGGGATTCAATAGATGAATGATGTACAACAACACTAAAGATTATGAAGGAGAAAGTAGAACAAGTGCTTGCTAGAGGTAGAGATAAAAAGAAGAAGGAATTCAAACAAAAGGACAAAGTTTCTTTAGTAGCTCAGTACTTGAACACTAGCTCCATAGATGATAAAGGTTGCACCATTTCCCAATACAAACATCCTAAGGGATGTTGTCTAGTCATAGTAAATCTACAAAAAATGGGAGCAAACACACTTAACCCATGATTTTTTTCAAAAGGAAATGCCCAAACAATTATCTTATCCTCATGGTAACTATGCCCAACATACTATCCAAGTGGAGCCTTATCACAATTGCAAGATCACTATCATTACTAGTGGCAATAATTGCAATCATGGGCCATGCCATCACCATGCTAATAGTATCCATATTGATAGCTTGATCCTTATGGATACTATGTTTAGCATCTAGTTTCGCCTGATCATGCAACTATTCAAACCACATAGAATTATTCACCAGAATACCATAGATTAACACCACCAAGGATAGATTTCAACTTATATGTTCATCTACCAACAGTTGAACCTTCTACTCAACAGTTTAGTCCTATGACTCTAGTGCCACCTCCTATTATGTAGGGGAACTTGCAATCACAACCTTAACTAGAAAGCACTACATAATTTGTTAATCGAGTTATGGACATAATTTTAGGACATGAGTACTAGATTTTTCTAGATGGGTATAGTGGATACAATCAAATCTGCATTACATTAGAGGACCAAGATAAAACCATGTTCACTAGTGGGAAACATTTTCTTATAGAAAGATGCCTTTTGATCTATGTAGTATGCCAAAAACCTTCCAGAGACTAGTTTCAAGCATTTTCCAAAAGCAAATAGGCAATGGTTTTGAATATTCATGGATGATTTCTTGACATAATGGTTGGATTTCAAACAAGCCTTGGACCATTTGGAGAAAGTACTTAAAAGATGTGTTGAAATTAATATAATCATCAATTGGTAGAAGAGCCATCTTATTATCCAAGAAGGCATAGTATTAGGACACAAAATCTCCCAAAAGGGTATAGAGGCAAATCCTAAGAAAATTAGTCATCCAAAATATCACTCAAAGGCTATAGAAAGTAAAAGTTGTAAGATCCTTTTTGGACCATATGAGATACTATAGAAGATTTACTGAAAAGCTCTTGAAAATAGCCAAACCACTAGTAGAGCTCACAAAGAAGGATCACCTTTTGAGTGGACTGAGTTATGTGAAAAGGCATTTAAAAGTTTAAAATAGAAGTTAGTTGACACACTAATCCTTCAAGCTTTGGATTGGTCAAGGTGTTTTCATATCATGACTGATCCATCCAACTATGCACTTGGTGTAGTATTAACATAACTTCATGATCAAAAGATACTGTACTACATATATTGTGCTAGTAGGAGCATCATTGGAACATAATTAAACTATACCAAAACTAAAAAGAAGTAGATAGATATGATGTATGCAATTGAAAAATTTAGATATTATGTGCTTGGTTACTAGATCTATGTTCACACAAACCATAGTGCCATCCAATTTTTAATGAACAAGCCAATGGTCAGTCCTAGAGTGATAAGATGACTTGTGATTATTCAAGAGTTTTACATCATAATGGTTGATAAAAAAGGGATAGAAAACATTGTAGCTAATCATATATCAAGGTTAAAATGAGATATAGACAAGCACATAGAACCCTTATCAAACTAATTTCCTGATGAGGACCAATTTACCATTACAAAAGTTGAAGGATCGGTCATTATAGAAGTTAAATGGTTGGGCATTATAAAGGTTAAAGGGTCAACCATTATAGAATTTGAAGGGTTGACCATTATAGAAGTTGCTTCATATTAGGATTCAATTTCTATTTTCTATTGATGTATTTTCCTATTTAAATGCCATTATTAGTTGAATAAAAGAGTGAAATTGAGTTTCCTATATTTGCCTCTATTTTGTTGTTTGTTTTGTTTCTTTCATCTAAGGCTAGCTATGCATAGCTTTAGAGGTTGAGAGTGGCATTGGAGCTTGGTTTAGAAGGCTAGAGAGAAAAGCAAGATAGTACACCTAGTTTAGAAGGCTAGAGAGAAGAGCAGAGTGGTGCATAAATGGGCTCTAAAAATCATACTCTATCATAAATACTAAATTGTTCATCATCATTAATATGAACCATGCATGCAATACTAAATACAAATATAACCTACATAGAAACTAGCATATTTACACTTAGTGTAGCATATGCATCAGTTGTTATGAATGGTTGTAATTAAATGTCTTCAAGTTTTTTATTAGTTTCTTAATTTCCAATTAGTACTAGTGTCCATCAACCTGTGATCCATAAATGTTAGCCTTTTAGAGATTTTTCCATAGGAACTAAGACAGTTATGTCACATACTAATCATAAGAATATTCCCACCAATGATCTTTCACTCTCAATAAGAAGCCTCATATAAGAATGTCTCTAATACATCATAGTAGGGGCTAATCAAATGTTCTATAGAATGACTCACCACCAACTAGTTCAGACGCCTCATTATAACTTCACTCATAGAGCAATTATTATAAGTAAATAGTATAACATGTATATCATGTAAGGCTAAAGTTTCAACAAGCAACACAAGTAACTCATGTCTTACACATACTTAATAAGAATTATTACTAGGCTAACTTAATCCTTAATAGTCAATAGACATAACTAAGTCATATGCCTCATAAGCAAACTTCACACTATACTCTAATATATAGTTTAATGAGTAGTCACAAAAATCTAGTATCACATGACTCTACATTAGTTATTTATGTACCAAAGTATATCATAAAGGTTCAATATCCTACACATACACATAAATAATTAAACTAATCTTTATATTCTCTTCCCTATCTTTCCAAAAGAACACAACATGAATGTAACTTAACTGTAGCATGTAGCTCATATTATTTCATTAAAAATGACTCTTGGTAGCATCATGGTTAATATTAGGAGTGTCACTACAAATCATAATTAACTTAGAGATAGTAATAAAGAATAATTTCTCTTGAATATTCCCTCACCATGATTTACAACAAGGTCATGGACACTATCATGAGTGAACTATGACTCACATCCAATACAAAATGCAACCAATACTATCACAACTTAACCTTGAGATCACCATAACTTATATTGCATATAATCCTCTATCATAAGTAGACTACAAGCTTATCATGTTCTATAATTCATAAAAAATTCTATCATGAGTGTACCACTGGCTTACTATTAAGGATAATCTTGTGTGGATTATGAAGCCTCTTACTCTACCATTTTTTGAGAGTATGTGGTGATTATATTCTAAGTTTTCTAGTCCTAGAAATTTTGGAATTTTGAGGGGTTTTTGTATTTTAGTTTTGTAGTTTTATTGTATTTTATAGCATTTCATGCATCTTATCACATTATAGTTTGGTTTCTTTAGCATCTTATTCTTCTTGCATGCTATTGGTATTCCAGAAATTTAAGAGTTTTAATGATTAAGGAGTAATGTTTGTCTACCTTGGTAACTTGTATTACAAATAGAATTATTAATAGTAGAATCAAGGATAAAACTTCTTATGAGATTATCTATAATAAACTAGTAAATATTATCTAGAAAATGATATTTGAAAGTTATTATTATGTTAAAAATATAAAGTAATTTTTGGACAAACTCAATAACAGAGGAAGAAAATAATTAGTCTTTTCTTTATCTCACTTAATCTAAATTCCATTACTCACCATTACCAAATTTATAACCTGATACTAGTATGACCTCTAGGTTTTGGAATATGAAATAACTAAAACATAGGTACACTCCAAGATATATAGTCTACATAGAACTTTATAACTCAACATTGCCCACCAGAATCAAACCTATGACTTAGAGTTTCTAGATCAAGGGTCTTATCACTAGGATAATGTCTCATTATTAGTGTACCTATATTTCAAATATTTTAAGTTTAAATAGTAATCATCCTCTGATCTACCTGAAAAATAGGAAAAAGAAACAATTATTTTAGGTTGCCAATGAAGTGTATCTCTAGTGGTAATACGTTTCATTTGGACTAGCTAACATGGACTAGCTAATTATGCCAACCAATTTAATTGTTGAAAATTATAAATTTAACCTCTTAAAACTTAAGATTGAGTGTTTAACCTATGTGGATAAATAGTCTTAGCTTCCTAAGCCCTAGTGTCACATTAGTTATAATACTAGAGTTAGTGTTCTAAGGGCAATAGAAAGAAAGTTTGCTAAAGATTCTATGTAATGTAGCTAGTTGTTACCAACAAGATTAGTTGGAGAATTAGTTGACGAGATAGTTGGTAAACCAAAATGGTTAAGAAGATGTATATCAATTAGTCTTGCAATCAAATCATATAGCAAAATAACATAAGGAGTCATATCTCGTTACAACAAGTTGTATGATACCCATAAAGTGTAATGACCCAAGAGAGAATCCAAGAATGAGAATGAAAGTTTCAACATACAATGTGCTTGCAAGATTCCTAGCTAGCTAGAGACAACATTCACTATGTCCAACATGGGCCTCAGACTAGCATGAGTATCCATATCCATGCATCTTAGTAGAGTTATAAGATTTGGATACTGATGTCATGTGCATACAAAAAGACATTCCTTGGAAATTTCTATATTAATAATAACTAGACTTGGGGAAGATGAGATATAGAGGCATTTATAAACAAAAAGGTTTTTGTGGAAGTTTTTCTTTTGAGTTGTATAGATTAGCCTATTGCAAAAATCACAACATGGATGATAGTGCAATCTCTTATAAAGAATCCATGTTTAAATTGGTATAAAGTTCTAATTTGACTACATGTCTTGGAGTGTACCTACATGGTTTTGTTTTAGCATGCATGATATGCACTTTGAAAGCTAGCCTTTGTTATCATAAAGCTCACATGGACTAAATTTATGCGACCTTTTCACTTACTACATTAAAATGGTATGGTGATTAAGAGGTTTAAAACTTAAATTAACAATGATGTCTTAACTTAGTTATAAGGATATTGCCATGATTAGTTTTTGTAGCATTATGTTGTAAATTAAAAGAAAAAAATTCTATAAAAGAAATTTTAAATCAAAGGAATCTCGATGTAAGTAAAGCTTTAGGTTTTAATTTCAAAAATACATTTACTATTTCTTTGTAAGTAGGGGCTTTTCTACTAACTTTGAGATTCAAAAAAAAATTAATTTTCAAATATATTTTTAGTTATAGTCTGTGCATATCGTATTTTCTAATTACCTAAGTGAAAGTAGTAAAAATCCTTATTCTTAACTTGTATCACTTGAGAATATTTTTTTTACCTAATTTAAAGAGTAGAAATTAAATAAATAATGAAAAATAGATAAAATAAGAAATAAAATAAGGGTTAAGAAGCTTCCTATTCTTTATTTATATCCAAGGGCCAATGAATGTAGTTGTAGTTCATCCATTAAGAAAATATGGCAAGATGACCATGTTCTAGATGGTAAAGTTTTATCTTGCTCCTTAACGTCTTTCATGGATATTAACATCAATAGTTTCATAACCTAGAAAAACTAAATATAGAACACTCTAAGTGATAGATGTCAAAGAAAGAAAACCCTAGAGAAAACTCTCAGAGCATGATCCAAATACACTATTCTACATCAATAAAGAATTCTATCATATTTTCTTCTATAGTTTTTGTATTATTTTCTTAACAAATAAGTTGAATGTTACATATATGTGATCTTTGGTATATTATTTTCTTACACATAATGTCTAATATACCATATATTTGATTCTTTTCATGACATCTGAGAATAGGATGTTACATTTGATGTAGAAAATCACTATCTCTTGGCAAGTATTCCAATCAAGTATCGAAGTATCATCAATAAGCTTCACTTAAGTTTACATCATCTTAGGATTTAAAATGAAAGATATATTTAACTCTTCCAAGAAAAGCATATTTTTTGATTATGTAGGTCAAGAGCCCTTATAGATGAGTTACAAGTACTTCTTTCATATATTGTGACTACACATTTGAAATAGTATTATAATGTTAGAGTGAAAAACTTGTATAATATGTTTTTATTTCTCCCATTGGTACTTAGTTAATTTGTAGAGTCTATCTTTACTTTTAATGAAAATGTAATATTCATCTAATAGATCCTATGAGTCTTCAGGAGCAATAAAGATTTAGTTTCATTTTTCATTAAATGCTTCTATAATTTATTAACTACCAAAATAAGAAAAAAATATGCAGAAGAAACAATAGAGAGAAATATTAAGGCTTAAGCATAAATTTTAAAAATTTCTAATAATATTGGTAGTCTAAGATCCCATTAGCGAAAAAATATTATTAACCTCTAGTAAAGCATTGTCAACTTAAGAATTAACTTGAAACATAAGTTGAATAATGTTGATCTTTTAAAGCATGGTGAATTCATCATGGATGACTTCATGATTGTGAAAAAATATCATATCTAATTTTCAAGATAATATATAAAATACAAAGATGCAAGTACTTCCAAATAGAAAGAAAATACCTAAGAAATGAAAAGAGAATCTCCAAGAAGAGCTTATTTCCAATTAGGAAAGAAATCATTAAGAATAATAGAGGCCCAATTCCAAATATGAATGGAAAAAATAAAATCATTAACTCATTGTATATCATATATTTAGGTTATGGCACACCCAACTACATGAAATTTTGTTTAATAGGAAAGACCTTCATGAAAAAGATACCACATAAAATATTTAATATTAGGAAGCTTTCAAAGTCTTTTAAATCCAGTATTGTGATATTTCATTCTAAGATGCATTGGAAAACATTAAATATACATTATATTCAGTATTATGCATATTACACATGATAGAGAAAATGTAAAATGAAATGAAAAGAAAATCTATAAATAAGAACATTAGAATTGATTGAATGAATCTAAGTCATGCACAGTATTCATGAAATGTTCTTTCTTTGATATCTATCCCTTAGAAGCAATCCAAAACTACTACCATAGTTATGCCTAAACTTAGCAAGAAGGGATAATCACTGCCTTCCTTGTCCCACTTCACTTAGCTTCCATTACCCACTATTACTGATTCTATAATTGCATTCTAGTATATCCTTTAAGATTACTAGTATAAATACCCTAGGTCAAATCCTCAAAGGTTTTCTCAAGAGGCACATCTATAATTACAATATGCCCTTTCATTAAGGGTCTTATAATAATAATTACAACACCTAGTTATGGAATGACACCATTTAGAAATATAGATGTGATAAAAAACTCTCCTAAGCTTTTGTTCATTCTCAAATAAGTTTACATATGGATCTTTCTTTAAGCTCTAATATTTTTATATCTCCTTTTAAAATATGGTTTCAATATTCTACAATATAATCTAGAATAAAGATATTTTTGAGAAAGATATCTATGGAAAATAAATCTATCATGTTAATAATTGACATTAATTATTCTATTAATAGAAAGAGGTGAATTAAGATTCTATCAACCATGAATTAAAATTGGGCCCAACAATGATATGGGCCCCAACATTGCTTCTGCTAACTTCAAACTTGCCACCTTTGGTGATGGGTAGGTTGTCTGAGAAAAGTAGTAAATGTTTGCTAGGTCTTGCCTAAATCACCCATCCTCTACTTTGATCTTCCCTACAATATATTTAACACATATTCATGCATATAGTTAAATTACAATTTACAATGGAATTGTTCAGCTTAAAGGAAGTTGAAGTGGTCCCCACATCATATTTGAAATACATATTCCATGTTCAATTATTTCTTCCTAAGTTTTATTAAAATGAACATTTATTATGGACATTTATAATATACCCTAATCGTAAACACATTCTCAAAATCATGAGCTCCTATTGGATAAATACTACAAGCAAGTTGCCCAATCTCTACAATGCTCTTATCACCCATACTACACCATGAACTCCTACTTACTTTATTTAGAAGATTAAAGGTGTTTGCTGTTGAAAGATTACTTTGCTCAAAAGATTGAAGGTGTTTTCTTCTAGTCACAACCACATCATCCAAACATTTCTATTCTTGGCCTTAGTTTCATGCAAGCTTTGTGCTAACTACCTAAAACATATGTATATTTGCACTATCCATTTTCTAGAGTTTCAAATGTAGATTTTTATGTTCTTATTAGAAAGACGTAGTGGTCATAATTTCAAAGGTGGTAGCCTAAGTTTGAAGGAGGTGCTTTGGTATTTGTCAAATTTTGTTTAATTGACATAATTTCTTGTCGTTAACCTATTAATTTTCTAGGCATCTATTAGTTTAATTTTCTAGTATGTCCTACTTTGATTTCCCAACATGCCCTAGTTAAATTTCTTGTATATGACTACAAGATACTAGTTGCCCATACTCCACCTTGCTCTCATCAGATAGAAAATTCCATAAAAGAAATTTTGAACCAAAGGGGTCTCAGTGTAAGTAAATCTTTAGGTTTTATTTTCAAAAATACATTTACCATTGGTTTATAAGTAGGGATTGTTCTAACAACTTTGAGTTTTCTAAAAATATATAATTGTTAAATATAGTTGGTGGCATGTTGAATAATGGAACTATTAAATAATTTCTTTACACTTGTGGTAGAATTTATCATATCCTTTTGTATGTTTAACTATATCTAGAATGAAGAAATGATTATTATTTCTACATTGAAACATTATTCAAGTACAGGTTCTCGCCATGCAAAAATTATTAAGGGACAACATAATGTCTAATAATTTAGACATTATTAAAGATTACAATTGAAAAAAATTTTGTAGATGATACTATTAATAAAATAGATTAACAACTACTAGAATGGAAAATTTTTTTATTTTCTTATTTGCAATGGCCTTGCTAGATTTCCTCAATCTTCATCATTTACTTTTAAAGGAATTTAGGGAAACTCTTGCATTGAATTTATTTTATTCTCTCATGAAGAAATTGAATTTATCAAAGAGTTTAAAATTAGTAATGATTTAGTAGAGTATTGACATTATCATGTATAATTTTTTTTAAAATTAATTATTTACCTAAACAACAAAAAATTAAAAAGAATCATCACCTAGAGGCTCAATGCTCAAATAACCAAAGTGAGGGTAAATGGATGTGCAAAAGTCTAACATCTTTCAAGTTACTACACCAAGCTCAAACTTAGATCTTATGACTTGAGAAATAATTATTTTACCATCACTTCGAGTGATGGCTCTTTTAAACAACAAAAAATAGGAATAAAAAAAACTTCATGCAAAGTTATCCTAAAGTTGGAGGGTGTTAGAGCTTGAAATAAATGAAATATAGGAACACCCAAAGATATAGAGTCCAACTAGAACTCCATATAACTTATCATTACCCATCAAAATCAAACCCATGACCTATAGCTTCCAAACCAAGTGTCTTACTAAATCAAGCCATTTTAAAAGTCAAAGAAATATATATGGATGAAACACATAAAAAATGATTTCTTGAAAGATAGCATAAGGAGTTGATAAATTTTGCTTATAGTTGCCAAGCAAGTTGTACATTTAAACAATAAGGTGTTAGAAAACATGGTTTGGTGAGAATTTTTGTTAGGCTAGATTGACTATTAAGAATGTAAAATAAGAATAACAGACAAAGTTTAGTTAAGGTATATAAATGCTTGATTAGAGCCAAGAATAAGAAATTTATCTTAGAGAAACAATAATATTTTATTGACAATATAAAAAAGGAGCCTAGAGAATTCTAATAATATTTTCATCATAAACCCTCACCATAATTTAATTATTCTTCGAAGATATTTTCTTGTTTTACAATAAACCACTTATAAACTAGTATAAATTTCATTTTGTAGGTACTAATATGCAAATAGTAAATTCATTTAAATATTTGAATCTCATTTATATGAACAATTATATGTGGAAGAAGTGCATCAATGAAAAAATAGCATGAGGTTTCAAGGTGCTATATGGTTTCAAAATCAAGTGTAAGGATGTAGGCCTTTGGAATTAAAAGGTCAAAAAATAAAATAATTTTTTTAAAGCATCATATATTTTATTGTATTGTATGGATGCATTGTTTGGGGACCTGGAGTTAGTGCTAAACTTTGGAAAGATATTGAAAGAGTGCAAAAAACTTTTCTACTTGATGAGTTAAATTTGAAGATGTAAATACAATGCTCATTATTGTTATGTAAAGGTGATGTACTACTTTTAGAAGCAAAAGACTTATGCAAATTAATTATATAAATTTGACTCAAAATTCATTGGAAAACTCCTTGGTTGTTATTATTTTTGACAAATTCAAAAATGAGCAACAACTACATCAACTAAGCCTAGTCGACATAGTCGGTTGAATCAACTAGGCCTCGTTGACTAGGCCCAGTTGACATAGTGTAAAAATTCTATAAATACTACCCAAAAATTTGAATTTTTTTGTCATTTTCTTCAAAATGAGTGGGGATTTTTTGCAATTTTTGAGAGCCCAAAACCTTCTAGAGCCCATAACGTTCACACCATTTTTCTAAATCACTCCATTCTTTAATCTTGTAGCTATCAAAGGTAAGCTCTTAATCATGGGGGACACAAACCTTAAGGTTTCTAACAAAAATTTTTCTAACTCCTCCAAAGGGTTAATAAATAAAATAATATTAAACAATCAATTTTTGAGAGTTTAATCATTCAAAAAAACTCTTGTAAATCTTAATTTAATTATTAATATTAAAATAAGAATAAAAAATAATTAAAATGATCAAATCAACCATGATTACAACTTAGCCAGGTGTAACTTTTCCAAAGAGATGAGGTATTTCAATTATTTCAAGTTACACAGTAAATGTTAATCCTTGGTCATGTTGTGATGATAGATGGCATAAAGACCAAAATGGTCATAGGAAGGAGAACCATCAGAAGAAAAGGATAAATGACCCAGAGCTAGAAGGGAATAGCAAGAATAAGCCCAATAGTAGGTAGTATAATCTCATGCAATGGGACCTCTTTGGGAGGAGCCCAAAGTGGAATATGTCTAATAGATTCCAAAAGAAGAGGCTAGAATAGAACAATCTGAAAGAGGGAAGGGACTAGGGCTTATACCAAGACTTGAGGTCACATTTACACAAGCTTTCCATGACACGATCAAGCTTCATGATGTCCAATGCTTAGTTCTTTAAGACCTAAACTTTGGGCCATTCTTAGAAAATGCTCCACCAGAAGTCAAACTTAGTTGCAAAAATCTCCCATATGGCCAATCATCACTTTTAGTGGGTAGTGATAGATGGAAGATAGATATCTCTTTTGCAACATCAGAAAGGTAGGAGCCACTATGAGAATCAAGGACATTCAGATGTGTTACTTTGTATAATCTATTGTGTAGGCTCTTGGTTTACCTAATTCTAGCACTCATATGTAGAGACCTCCATGCATGTAGATCACAAGGAAAAAAGGGAGTGGATCCAACAGTGTTATGGGATTTCCCATAAGGAGTTTGACATGCTCACACTAGTAGAGTGTATATAGTTCAAGATAGTGTCTTATATCCTCAATTTGACAATGAGGCCTAACAAGGTAACAACCTTTTCCACCCAAACATGTACCTCTTTTAGTAAAAAAGTTTCTATTAACCTTCCATAGTTAATATATTTGGAGATGGAAAAGTGTTTTAAGGGAAATTAATATGGAAGGAAAACCCTATCCTTTCCATGCCTTATCAAAAAACTCTATAAAAGGATAGGGATAGTCTACTATGACAATCACATAAATAAGAATACTTCCATTGCCTCTTGGTCTAAGATGATGAAAGATAAGACTCCTGCTATGTTCAAATAAGAGGAGCAACAACCACCATCTCCACCACCCACTTAAGAAACAATGTTGGAGGTCCATGAAACCATTAAACACCTACTCAAAATTTGAGAGCATATATTATGTGAGCAAGAGTAACAAGCAGCAACAAGTGATGGGGATCCATCTATGTACCATCTTATAATGAGTCACATTAACGAAGTGGCTCAAATAATCAATTAGATGGAAGGAGGTAGGCCAATATTCTCAAACCAAAGAACACAACTACTTCTAGGGTCAAATCATAGTGCCTGAGAGGTAACAGTGCCTCTCTCATAACAATAGCAATTCTCTAAAATCTCTAATAATGCTACTACCTTTTTGATGCACTTAGAGAAGGGTGAGCGTGAAAATTTCTTGATGATGTAGCATGAAGAATAGGAGCACCAATAGAAATTGTTGCTGATTGGATTTTCCAAGTATTCAATGCACTTACAACATATGTACTAGATGTTTCTATACTTAGAGATGTGTAGACATCCACAGGGACTATTAGCAACTAATTGAGCATAGCCCAGCACAAGGAGTTGCTAGATTGACTAGTGTGAACCAGGTAACCGATTGTGGATATCTTTGATTTTTCAGATAACATCAATGGAACTTAGGTAAAGCTAATTGAAGCAAATGGAAAATGTATCATTCTAGAAGGATAACTCAAAATAGCTCATGCGCAAAACTAATGCTTGGCGATAGAGGTTTCCAGATTAAAAGCCTACATTAGTGATCCTACACTTCTCAACCATGCATTAACAAGAAATGAAGCTTTTCAATAGCTTCAAGATAGACTCAAATAGGTTTAATTATGGGTAGTGATGGATATCTTTGACCAGTTTGTGGTCAAGGATAGAACATATTTAGTTTAGAAGAATTTTATCCAAATGTACCTAGAGAATGAGACACTAACTATAGAAAATCATCACATGTAGAATGTTGATGTGTAGAAATAGCAAATGCAAGAAGTTATCCATTAATAATAGGAGCAACAAGCTAGGATGAACATTGAGCTGAGGAGAATGGTAGAAGATAAAAGAAACATCTCTATGGAGGAAGTCCATGCCTTATGCCAAAAATTTATGATTGAGATTATCACCTAGAAGAATGAGGCTCTGAAATTTGAGAGAGTCAAGAACCACTACAACGTTTAGCATAAATCTATCATACACTGTATTTAACACATATTTCATTATTTCATGAAATTATAATTTACAATAGAATTGTAAATAAATATATAAAATTTAGGCAAATAGTTGTAAGCATCATCTATACCATTGTAACTTTAGCCTTACTTTGAATTTGATTAAATACGTTAAGATATCATTTTTCAATTTTTCTTAGATGCATCATTCATTGCTTGGATAGCACTATCTATGAAGTGACATTAGTATAATTATATTTTAAATTTAGATTCAAAAAATGATGTTTTAACTATGAAAAGGATTAGTGGTTAATCCACAAATACTTAAAATAAAAATTCCATGTTTAATTACTTTTTGTTTAGCTTGATTACAATGAAAATCTATAATGGACATTTATAATATACCTTAATCATTAACACCTTTTCAAAATCACAAGCTCTTGTTAAACAAATACTATGCACAATTTGCCCATACTCTACCATGCTTCTATTGCCCATACTCCACCATGAACTCTTGCTTACTTTGTTCATAAGATTAAAGGTTTTTGCTCTTGGTTACTACCACATCACCCAAACTCTTCTATACTTGGCCCTAGTTTCATGCAAGCTTTGTGCTAATTGCCTAAAACATATGTATATTTTCTCTATTCATTTTCTATATATTCAAATTTATATTTTTATGTTCCTATTAATGTAGTGGTTGTAATTTTGAAGGTAGTAGCCCTAATTTTGAAGGAAGTGCTTTGAAATTTGTCAAATTTTGTTTGATTGACCTAATTTCTTGCTTTCGCCTTATTAATTTTTTAGGCATTTGTTAGCTAAATTTTCTAGGATTTCCTAGTTTGATTTCTCATAATGCCCTAGATAAATTTCTTGTATACAATTGTGAGATACTAGTTGCCCATACTTCACCTTGCTCTATTCGAATAGAAAATTCTATTAAAGAAATTTTGAACCAAAGCAATCTCAGTGTAAGTAAATATTTAAGTCTTAGTTTCAAAAATATATTTACCATTGCTTTGTAAGTACTCATTTCTCTAACAACTTTGAATTTTTCAAAAATACATAATTGTTAAATATATTTGGTGGCATGTTGAATAATGAAGCTATTAAATAATGTCTTTGCAGTTGTGGAAAAATTTATGATATCCTTTTGTATGTTTAACTCTATCTAGAATGAAGAAATAGTTATGATTTCTACATTGAATATTGTTCAAGTATAGGTTCCCACCAAAAAAAAGTTATTAAGTGGTAACATAATGTTCAATAATTTAGAAATTATTAAAGATTAAAATTGAAATTTTTTTTGAATATGATACTATTAATAAAATAGGTCAACAGCTATTAGAATGGACAAATTTTTTATCTTGTCGTTTGCAATGGCCTTGCTAGATTTCCTCAATCTTGATCATTTACTTTTAGAGGAATTTAGGATAACTCTTGCATTGATTTTCTTTTATGTTCTTGCAATGACATTGAATTTATTAAAGAGTTAAAAATTAGAAATGATTTCGTAGTGTCATGGCATCATCATGTAGAGCTTTTGTTGTAAATTAAATTTTTTCTCAAACAACAACAAATAAAATGGAACATCACCTACAAGCTCAATTCTTGTCTCACCATGGCAGTCCTAGGAATTTCAAAGGATGAGCAAACGTTTAACATCTTTCAAGCTACTAGACCAAAAATCAAACTCAGATCTTATTACTTGAGAAATAACCACCTTGCCATTACTTCAAGTGGTGGTTCCTTCAAACTACCAAACATAGAAATAGAAAAAATATTTTATACGAAGTTATCCTAATGTTTGGAGGTGTTAGAAGTCGAAATAATTGAAACATAGGAACACCCAAAGATATACAATCCAATTAGAACTTTATATAACTCAAAATTACCCATAAGAATTTAACTCATGACCTCAAGGTTCCAAATCAAGTCATTTCAAAAGTCAAAGAAATATCCATGGATGGAACACATAAAAAACGAATTATTGAAAGATAGCATAAGAAGTTGATAAATTTTACTTATAGCTGCTAAGAAACTTGTACATTCAAACAACAAGATGTTAGAAGACATGGTTTGATGAGAATTGCTTTTAGGCTAGATTGAATATAAAGAATGTAAAACAAGAATAACAGATAGAGTTTAGTTAAGGGATATATATTCTTGATTAGAAATAAGAAAAGGAAATTTATTTGAGAGTAATAGTAATATTGAAAGAATGCAAAAAGCTTTTCTACTTGATGAGTTAAAGGTGAAGGTACAAACACTTTAATTAATATTATTGTTTAAATGTGATTTACTATCTTTAGAAGTAGAAGCCTTATGCCAATTCATTACATACACTTATAGCTTACATATCTCAAGGTAAGAAAAATTCTCTCAACTAGTTCTTAAGGATTTGAAAAATCATAGTTGGTATTTTTAGGGAATTCAATGGTTGAGAAAATGGAATATCTTTTGAAAATATGTACAACAAAATCCTAAGCATATTCACCAACTAGTCAAGAAAAAGCAAACTATTTTGATACAAATGTGGACTACTGTAAAAGGTAAGAGATAATTTTATTTACACCACATTAGATCCAATAAACTAGATGTAGAAGCTCACTATGTCTTAGCTGCTATTCCCAACAAGTATTGAAATGCTAATAGAAAGCTTCTCTTAAGTTCTTTTCATCTTAGAATTCAAAGTGAAAGCTAGATTCAACTCCTTCAATACTAGCATATTTGTAGGTTATGTATATTAGAAGACATTGAAGATGAGTTACCCATTAACTATTATGTTTACCCATAGCATAATACTATGAATATAATACTTTCTCAAATGGGTAATCATGTGCACTATGTAAGGTTTTGCAAAGCTACATTTGAGATAGTGTTATAGCACATGTATATTAGAAGCCCTTGTAGGTTATGAATTTATTTCATGTGATATGATTACCAATTTGAGATAGTGTTATAATGTTATAGCAAAAAGCCTGTATGATTTGTCTTTCATATTCCCATTGATTCTTGGTCGATTTGTAGATTCTATTTTTATTTTCCATGAAATGTAATATGTGTTCAATAGATCCTATAGATATTTGAACATAATAAAGCTTTTTTTCATTTTATTTATAAGAGAATATGATAATTCTACTATTATTATACAACAAGCATCTCTCTAACTTACATTTAATAAAGTTATAGAGGGTATTAGAAAGCTAGAATCTTATAAAGCTATAGATTGATATGGTTTATATGTAGAATTATTAAAGTAAGAAAGACCTACTATTCATTGAAACATTTGACACAAATTAAATTTAACAATTGATGAACAATTACATCAACATTAGAAAACTAGTAAGGTTATTTGCTTATATGAAAATTTGAATAAAAATAGTTTGAATAATTATCAATTAATTATTGTGAATAACATTTTTGATAAATTTTTAGATGGTTTATTAGAAAAGAGAATTAATTCTTAAGCTATAGTTAACCAAGTCAAGATAAAGTATTAAGCAAGTTTTAGATAAAAGCAGTTCACTAGTGTAACAAAAAAAGTTTATATTTATTTTATAATTTTTTAAAAGTAACTAATTTTTTGGTTTAGATAAAACTATGGTTATGTTTATATAAAATTAATTTCCTTTGATTTGAATAAAGAAATTCAAAGATTGTATGAAGAAGTGATTATTGAAACTACAAATAGTAATTCAAAGAAAAAAATTTTAATTTTTTTAAAAAATTGAAGTTAAGTAAGATTGTTTACTTATCTAACTCTCTTTGGTATTTTTATTGATAAAACACAAGAATGATTATGTAATGGGCAAGATGGTCCTATTATCAAAATTGAATTACAACAAAGGAATCTTTATTTGTATGTAGATGATGTTGCCTTAATCTCCACTACTATAGAAGGTATGCAAAACATATTGCAAATTTTATAATATTAGTTCCACTCATCTAGTATTTGAGTAAATGTGGATACAACCAAATTGATAATCTGGAACACAAGAAATATATGTTATAACTTCTATTTTGAAGGGATCCATGTACAAATAGTAGATTTTTTAAAATACTTGGATCACATTTATATGAACAATTACATGTCAGGAAAGTATATCAAAGAAAGAATATCAAAGGTTTCAAGGCTTTGTATACTTTCATAAGAAAGTAAAAGGATTTAGGAATTTGGGCTTAGAAAGTGAAAAAATAAAATTTTCAAACTATAATCCATCTTATTAGATTATATGAATATTCTATTTTTGGGACCTAGACTAAATTCCAAACTTTGGAAAGATATTAAAAGAGTATAAAAAATTTTTCTTCTTGATGAGTTAATAGTGAAGATATTAATATCTTACTCAATGTTATTGTGTAAATATGATTTATTATCTTTAGATGTAGAAGCCTTATGTTAATTCACTACATACAATTATATCTTACTTATCTTATGGAAAGATAAATTTTCTAAACTAGTTCTTAAGGATTTACAAGACGACAATTGATCTCTTTAGGGGATGCTATGGTTCAGAAAATGAAATATTTCTTGGAGGATGTGCAAAAAAATCCTAAGTATATTTGCCAACTATTTAAGCAGAATGTTTTAACATATTCATGGCCTAATCTAGAAGGTAAGAAATAATTTTATTTTCATCACATTAGATCTAATAAACTATATGTAATGTCCCCATTTCCAAAAGTTGTTGCTACATAAGAAAGATGGTGCCTCTTCATAAAAAATGTTATCATTAGCATAACAAGACTGAAAAGGGAACTTGTAATTAAGACCTAAAAGGATGTATTATAATAATGAACATGTCTATTGAGGTGACCTTTGGTTATTTGACCTCAAGTATATATACCCAAGCTTAGAGGTCATATCAACATGAAGTTGCAAAGTTGGTAAAAGGTGAGTAATAGGTGTCAAGTGAAGTGGGAGAGGAAAAGGACTAGCCATCTCTTCTGGCTAGTTGTGGGCCTAATCATGGTAGCAGTGTTGGGTTACCTTTAAGGGATAGATGCCAAAGGAATAGAGCATGATCCAAATACACTATTTTGCATTAATAAAGTATTCTTATTTTTTCCTTTTACATTTTTTCCTATTATTGTTTATGTGAAATGTCAAATGTTACATATATATGATGTTTGGTATATTTTCTCCTTATGAATAATGTCTAATATAACCTATATTTGATGTTTTCCATGACATCCAATGGCATCGAAGTAAACCACAACCCAAGGGCCAATCAAAATCATGGACCAACTATAGGTTGATGATTAACCATGGAGCCAAGATCCAAGGAGAGCCACAGACCACCACTAGATATGTCACATGTGCAAGATGATACAAACATCTATAAAAGAATGATAACTTGTATCATGTTGAACATGAACCTCACCAACCAAGATTCATTCAAGGATATTAGCATTTAGGAGATTTGACTATGCCTCACCAAGGCATGTCAATTGCAAGAAACATTGGTAAAACACTAATCCATGTAACTCTTGCTCATCTTATATTAGTGTTAGAATGTAATGGATTTAGGTCATCATTAATGTCCTTCTAGAAGATTAATTACTATGACTTGAGTTGGTTTGGTCTTGTTTGAAAATTAGTATTCTAAATACCTTACTCCTATAAACTTGGCAATACTCATATTACCTAGGATTCATGTATTGGTAAATATAAGGGATTCAACCTAGTCATGAGATTATCTCATTTCTACTCAACCAATAAAGATTCATTTCTATGAGATTCATATAAAAAAAAAGTACTTGAGGGATAATGTTATAATGCCTTGTTTATCCTTAACACCTAGGACATCATCTTGATGTCAGAGAATAAGATTATATCATAGTCCCCAAATCATATGGTAAAAGTATCATGTTTTTCATTTAAGTGTTAGGATATCATTTATAATTATTGGAATCATCTAGAAGTCATAATTTTGTCTATCTATCAGCCTAGGAATGTTAATTTGGCAAAATAAGTTATCTTGGTTCTTTAAAATCTTGGATATTCAAATTAGATTTTGGACCCTAAAATCATAGCCAACTTGTAGTACTTGTCGAAACGATTCCAATAGTATAAATTTCATCTTAATTGGAATAATGATTTTAGAGATATCAATGTTTAAGTTTTTTTGTTATGTGTGCTAAAATAAAATAATAATAAAATGTTAAGAAAAATCATAATGCCATAATTTTAGGACTTAGGATCAAACTTGTTAGCTCAAAATTCTTTAACCCAACTCTTAGGTCTAGTTGTGATAACTACCTGACCAAGAACCATGGTGATATAAATATGTATATATTATACAAATTTTAAAACTAAAAATTAACATATATTAAATATAATAATTAAAATAAAAATGATAATAATAAATAATTAATTAAAAATATGAGGTTGCATGTTTGAAAATAAATAAACATAAAATATATTTAAGAAAAAAATTTGTGAGGGCCACCTTGTCTCGTAAGGGTCATGCTATCCTGTAGGGTTGTACAACCCTGTATGCAGCCACACTAGTCTAAAAAGGACCAAGTAGCATCCCTGATCACTATCTACTGCATGTAAGGCATTGAATGCTATTGAAACCCTCCCTACCTACTACACCTACTATAAAATTTTACATTAGTTAATTGAAAATTTGAAAACAATTGCAAAATTGTAGTAAAAATTAAATTTAAAACATGAAGAAAAATTTACCATAAAAAGAATTAAGCAAGTTGGTAGCAAGTGATATAAGAATTCTATAATTAAATGCATTCACTCTAAAGTAGTACTAGGATGGATGATCTCTTGCGAAGTCTGATTTCCTGTGCCTAAGATTTTCAACTCTATAAGCCATAATTTTTAATTCAAGAATCCTTTTTCAACAAAAAAAAAGTCATTTCCCATATATTTCAACCTCCTAGATGCAATGGTGAAATCAGATCTATGCCACCAAAGTTTAAAACTTAATTTTTAGTCCTTGCCCAACATAGTACGTGAAGTCCCTCAAAAGCTTAATTTACCATAACTCAAACATATGATGTTAATATTTAACATATAAATAGTCTCATATAATATATTTCAACCTTTTAAAATCAATAGAAAGATCAGATTTATCATCTAGATACCCAATAATACAATGATGTCATAAATTATACCTTAAGAGATCATAACATGAACTATCTAATTATGCCTATCAATTTAGTTGTTAAAACATATAAATTTAACCTATTAAGTATTAAGATAAAGTTTTTAACCTATGTGGATAAATAGTCTTAGCTTCATAACCCCTAGTATGTCATTAGTTACATTACCAAAGTTAGTGTTCTAAGGATGGTAGAAAGAAAGGTGGCTAAAGAGTCAAGGTAATGTAGTGAGTTGTTACCAACAAGATAAGTTGGAGAATCAGTTGATGAGATAGTTGGTGATCCACAATAGTTAAGAAGATGTATATGAATTCATCTTGCAACCAAATCATATAGCATAACAACATAGAAAGTCATATCTCATTTTGACAAGGTGTATGATACCCATAAAGAGTAATGACCCAGAAGAGAATCCAAGAAATATACAACGTGCATGCAAGATCCCTAGCCAGCAAGAGACAACATCCACTATGTCCACCATGGACGTTGGACTAGCATAAGTATCAATATCCATGCATCTTAGAAAAGTTACAAGATTTGGATGCTGATTTTATATGCCTACAAGAAGTCTTACGTTGTAAATTTCTATACCAATTCCAATAGAACTTGGGGAAGATAAGATAAAAAGGTATTTATAAGAAAAAGTATTATTTTATAATTTCTTCTTTCAAGTTATATAGATTAGCCTATTTCCAAAATCACAACATGGAAGGTTGTGTAATCTTTTATAATGGAGTTTAGAAGATATGATTTTTAAAATCCCATAACTTCAAATTAGGGAAAGAAAGAATGGTCAAGGTTGGATAGAATCCATGATTCCTTGGCATTGATATTAAAAATCAAGTTATCAAGAAGATGTCTGTGTATGATTAACACACATTTAATTGCCAAATCAACATGTTCAAACATCAGATTATTCCAAGGAGCATACTTGATTAAGAAAATAAATAGAAGTTTGAAGAATAAGTTATTCCTAAGATATACCAATAAAGTGCAAATTATCATTTGTAGAGACTTCAATGTAAAAGTTGGAAGTAGTGCTTATCAATTGTTAAAATATGAATGTATAAAAAAATCCTTGAAAGATGAACCCAATTTGAAAAAGATGTTTCCATTAATTCAACATGCAATTCCATTGGTCAGTGCATATTCTGCTTACTTTGAATCTTTAATAGATAAATTAGATCCTAGAATTTAGGAACATATGTTGTTTATGAATAGTAATCATCAAGAACCACTTTTACTAATTTCTCTATCATGATTAATGAAGATGGAACAACAAAATTCTTTAGTGAGACACTAAAATATATTTGGTATGATGTCCAATTCTTCAAAAGTTACCAAGTTACTAGAGTTAATTTCTAAACAAGAAGTTAAGAAGAAGTAAGATCAGGCCTTGCCATCCCAAACAAGACCATTCAATCATATACCACTTGATGAGTCATGATTATGTCAACCCCAATATTGGATATCCAATATCGAGGCCCTAATATTGGATACATGATATCAAGTCTTTAGAAATGATGTCAGATATTTGATATCATCTCCTCCATACTAGACTATAAATACAACACTTAGGTGCATGGTTGGGGAACAATTTAGTTTTAGATTTCAGTTAGCTTTTTCATAGATTTTTGATTCCCAGTTCTATTATTCCCAATGCATGCTTGTAGTGTAATGTTTGTGATTGTATGACATTCTTATTTGAGTGTGACATACTTGGACATGTTACATGACTAGAAATAAAGATCACAATTACTTCCATCATTGCAGCATCTACTTAGATTATTATTACTTTCAGTTGTTTCATTATGTTATTATTTATTATTTTCCTTAGTTAATATTTCCATTTATTGCTCTTTATGATTTATATCATTAAGTAGAATGAGTACAACTAATCACGAGCACTTAAGTATAATTACTAGGTAATCCAACAATGTATTATTTGAAAAATCCAGTGACAACTAAGAGTCTAATCTAGATAATAGAGGTAGTTAAGATCTCTCATAGACATTACAAAAAACGTCACCCACCTGGGCTTGATATGAATAATATCCCTAAGTTTGTAAGAGGTTATGATTCAAATCCACAACATCATTTACAAATCTTCCATAATTCTTGTGTCTCATACAACATTGAAAGTGGGTGGGTAAAGCTTAAGCTCTTTTGTAGGAGACTAATTGTTAGAGCTAAAATGTGGTATAGATTATTGAAACCAAATTCAATTTTATGGTGGTCCACAATGTTGGAACTCTTCAATGAGAAATACTATACCTATGCAAGGGTGTCCAACCTGAGGAGACAAATCTAAGGATGGAGAAAATATCAACATGAACCCTTTGACATGTCCTTAGATATTATTCTTTGGTAAATAGATGCCCAGGCCATGGTTCTTTGAGGAAAGGCAACATTTCCACATCATATATGGGCTTTATAATGAAACAAGAGAGACCCTTGGGATGTATGCCCCAGGTCAATTATACAAGCTACAAACCCATCAGATCCAAGAGCTAATCAAGCATGTGGAAAAAGAAGAAGGAGAGCTAGGTAAATGGAAGAATGTTGAGAAAAATCACTAGGACCCAACTCTTCAAACAAAGGAGATCCATATCTATAGTAAGGAGAAAGAGATAGCTCTTGATAAGGTGATTCTACAATAAACCTTATTGATGTAGGAGTCTATTAATGAACTTGAAGCAAAGTTTAATAGGATGTCAAAGTGGATATATGAAAATGTTACAACTATAATGGAGATGGTCAAGGAGAAGATCATGCAAAACAAACTAGGCAATCATAATAACCAAAGGATACAGAACCAAGAAATAGCTAGAAATATGTTTCGGTAAACAAGAAAAATGGCTAAAGAAATTAAGGCTATAGACTCACACAGATGAAGATAATGGATGTCACATATGAATATATGACCATTTGAAGGATCATTGTCTGGTCTTGTTACATCTACATGAGCATTAGGCAAGTGCATTAAGCTTGAAGTTTATATAGAAGCACATGCCCAGGAGATTTCCTTTTTGACATAATAATTATAGATAGCCCCACAACCAACTGTACTATCCTAGGGGGACTTATTACCAACCTCAACACTATTATCAAGCATAGTGGAAACAACCACAATAGTGGGGAAGGCCACCACCAAATCAACCCTATCTTTCTTATCCATCGAAACCACATGAATATTATGTTCAACACCTTATTTCTCCAACTAGTTCTATGTCCTCTACTTCAAATCACCACTATCACTCTCCCAAGTACCATCAACCCATGACATTGAAATAATTAAGAGCATTGAGATAAAGAAATTTGAGAAATGAGAAAGAATAAAAATAATTTAACATTAGATTCCATGATAGAACATAAAGAATGTATAAAAATGAGGAGTTGGTCCACACCCCCAACCAAATTGTGGTAAGGTGTGTGGCATCGCATTTCATATACATTAGTTCATATTTATATATGAAGTGATGCAACAGTATTCCTAAATTAGCTTTTAACTAATCCCTTGATTTTAGGGATTCTTTTTCATCACCTTTTATACATATGCTATTATTTATGGAATTGATCTTATATGTACCTTAGAATGGGTACATGCTAATATTATCATCCTCTTGCTCTATCCTATGCCATATATTCAATGTTGGCATTATCCTCACAATCACCTCCTTAATGAAAACATAATACTTGTGATTTAATACACTCCCTTGATACATGCACTATTCTATTTCATGTCATGCATTTACAATAAGGATTATGCAACTAGATTTACCAACTTGGTCTTGAAGCTACTTAGCTTCTATGTTATCTTCTAAATGAAGTATTGGTGGAGATCTCCTTTTTTATTGATGGAATCACCATGCTAGCTTTCCCTTTGATCTTTTAGCATGGTGTTGAAGACTTGATTTGTCTTCTAATTACTCTTCATCTATGTTTGCTAATGAGAGGAGCAAGACCTTGTTGTGCATGAGCTTATTTGCATAATCTTTAAGGTCAATCTTCTCAATAGTGCACATTCTCAAGAATTAAACTTGCCATCTAAATTGAAGCTGCATTCAAGTATAGTGTGCCTTACCATATGTTAGGTCACACTTGTTTTAGTCTTGGGGTCATATCTTCAACTTGATTTTGTAGTTTTTGAGGCCTTTTATTATCAAAAATACAACATGCCTCATAATTTTGATGGGTTAAAACCTACAACTTATAATCAAGGGTTAGGTGCCTTCTTTAATTCCAGTTCACCTAAATACAAATATAGGATGGTCAATCCTATGGTTCATTACCCATTTAGGTAGATGGGATGATAAACATGGGTGAGACTATAAATCCTTGGATTTATTACCTATTCAATTGGAAGTTTTTAGAAAAAACATTAAATAAATCAAATGGTAAAAATACTTCCTCTCCTAATATAGTTTCCTCTCTTACTTCATTGGATTTCAGTTGTTTAGCATGACCGTTTATGGTTACATTTGGATTTTTTAGCAGGTGGCCAAACTGGGGCTTCTTGCATAGTAGTGCCACCAAAACTAGTGCTAGATCATAAACAACCTATTTTACAGCAGCAAAAGTCACCTGTAGTTTGAGTTTGCATGCTAATTAGAATTAGGAATAATTGCTTCTCTACTCCTACTACTTGATGGCCTAGGTGAGGTTTGCATAGGAGGTAGCAACATTGATGATTGTTGGTTCAATGGAATTTCTGCACCAATGCATGGTCCCTTGCAGTTGACAAGAGAAGATATGGCTGTTGTTATTACAACATTATCACAGGAGAGTGGTTTGTTGCAATTGTCTGTTATTGTTATTATTCGTAAAAAAATCATCTATTGTTATTCTTCCTAATCCAATATACCATGCTCTACTTCAGCAGATCTATGCCCTAAATCATTCTTGCATCATCAGCAGTCACTGAATTCATACATTGCAATGGCATTATCTTGAGGAGTGCTATTTACGCCAAATTTGAATGCAGTGATCATACCACTGCACCAATTTAAGCTTGTCATTTGTTGACTGAAATTTCCTAAAATCTTCAGAGTATTAAACGAAAAAGCAACTAATACAAGATCAATGTCCAGTAATCCAAATTCTTGGCCAAGGGTTGTTATTTTGGATTAAAATCCATTTCAGAGTAACTAGGGATTCCACCAGCATTGCCTTGCCCTTTTCCTATGCCTCCCCTTTTCCCTTAAAGATTAAAAGAGTCTTCATCGAACATATTTTTATTGATGACATCTGCTAGGAATATCACCTATTCTCTAGCATAGAGAATAACAAATAAACCAGGATCTTTCACTCTAGCAATAAAGATAAAATGAAATTTGAGCATGATACCAAATGAAATAATTGGGAGCATTGAGATAAAGAAATTTAAGAAATGAGAAAGAATCAAAATAATTTAACATCAGATTCCATGATAGAAAATAAAGAATGGATAAAAATGAGGAGTTGGTCCACACCCCCAAACAAATTGGGGTAAGCGGTGTGGCACCATGTTTCATATACATTAGTTCATATTTATACATGAAGTGATGTAGTAATATTCCCAAATTAGCTTTTAACTAATCCCTTGATTTTAGGGATTCTTCCTCATCACCTTTTATACATATCATATTATTTATGAAATTTCTCTTATGCATACCTTAGAATGGGTACATGCTAATATTATCATCCTCTTTGTCTATCATATGCCATATATTCAATGTTGGCATTATCCTCACAGACATTCCCTAAGGAAGCAACACCTTATGTCTCTTACCATCCATCCTACCCTTGATATTCTCATACTCCACATCATCAAATGTTGCCACTTGTGACACAAGAAGGCTTAACATCATACTATTCATAAAGAAATCCCACTTGTGTTGTGAATGTGCATCGAAATATCAATATTAGTAGGTTCCCACCATAAACTCAGAAATGTTCTTTATTTTCACTAATGGACTGACCACATCATCTAAACTAGCATAATGCCAATATAGCACAATGCCACCCTTTTGACCACCACTATCCTCTGATCCTACATAAGGGCCACCATCCATTGTTACTCCAATTTCAAAGCTAAGTAATGAATCTATAAGCATGGGGAGACCAACAAATCCATGCATACCATATCATGATCAAGGGTGCAATCATGGGCTAGACAGTTATAACATTACCACACCTCATACCCTAATCCACCATATATTTAACAATTAAGTGTGTGATCAATGACTTTTCTACTTGGCCACCACAACAATAAAAGATACCCAATGGGTTGGGAATTAATGGTTACCAATGTTTTATACATGCATGGATCCTATCTATCTGCTTAGTAATCCTTGTCATGGCCAAATGTTTAGTCATTAAGGACATCCACCATTCTAATCTTTAGGATTCATAAGTGCTTTCCATATTTTTTTTACAATTTTTTATCAATTTCTTATTTCTTTGTACAATTTTTTCAATTCCTTCCAACTGTTTCTATTTTGTTGCTTTCATTTTCTTTATTATGTAATCTCACCTATGAATAAAATGATCATGTAGTCCATTGAGGTGACGTTTTCTCTATGTTGTCAAGTAATAAGGGACTAATTATTCAAACAGTGATACCACATCATCCATCCACTCATTCCTTTAATAAGAGGCTCTGACTCTAGTCATAATGATATTCTTTTTCATCATCGAACCTAAAAAGAAATCCATAATCATTGTGTCAAGGAAAAAGAGTGCAAAACCTAGGGGGAATGTAAAGTATGTCACATAAAGGAGATTTGTAGATCCTCTTTGGCCTCTTTTGTATGTTCTATCATGTTACTTTAGTTGTAATTATATCCTTGTAGATCCAATGAAAAATTTTAAGTAAGAGTCACATAACAAGGCACTGAATAAATTTCTGACGATTCCACTAGAAAGACATTAACCATGCTTGAAGGTTTGTGGCTTCTCAAAAATTTCAAAAAAAAGGTACCATAAATAACCTCCTCCCTTGTACAAAATGCTAAGTGATATTACTCCTTGCAACTATGATAGTCTTATAGTTGTTAGCTGAAGTGATGAAATGTTTTGATGTCATTAAAATGTAGTTTGGACTTGGTTTGAATCTTGAAAAGAAGTGCTCATGGTTATTTAACCATTAATAACACACAATGATTCATTATTCCTTGGGTAAGATACCTCATGTCCCAATTTCTACAGTCCTTTCTATAGTCCCTCTCATCTCGCTATTTGTATGATTCTAACTTGTGCTTTTGTGTAGCATAGAGTTATTATCTCAAACTAGTGGCTTTCACATGTGTGTTTTATTGCATAGGTATGGATTGCATTCAACCTCTTTTGTACCTATGAACATTTTTAGGTGTTGTTATATAAGGGCATCATAGGATGGAGCCTACTTTGGGGAGAACCCACTTGTGTAAATTTTGTGACTTGTACTTTTTTATATAACAACATCATTCTTCACCTTCAAAGCACTTAATTATTAAATTTTTCAATTTCTCTTATCATATAATTGATCCATTCCATAACATTGATTTAAAACCCTTTTTCTTCGATCTTTCAAATCTTTAAACATCAATGACTCCATCTTCTGACACTTCTAGTGCCTAAAAATGAATTCCTACTTACTCCAGAACTATGGACCTATCCTAAAACCTTTCAACCAATCCTAGAACTTCATTTTCCATGCTCAATACCCTCAATTAATGCCCTTTCATGGACCTTGATATTGAGTACTTGATATCATGTCAGCCTTGACATCAAATACCTGATATAAAGTACTCGATATCAAGTCAAAAAAACCTATAAATACAACCCCTATTGTATCCAAAATTCCATTCTCTTCATTTAAATCTAGGAAAGTTTTTCAAATTTTATTTTGCAACTTAGATCTCTACATATAACCAACTTCCACTTGCAACATCTCGCTCAATATTGCTCTGATTCTTATAAAATTTGAACCTATTTGAACCCAAAGTGTTTAACTTAGTCATGGTGGGGAGGGGTGGGGGGTGGGGGTGGGGGGTAGGCTGTTGGGTTGTTGCATGTATGGAAAACTCATACTAGTTTTTCATAGTTTGCTATCACATGGAAGGTATTTCAAGGTTAACAAGGTTAAAAACCTCAAAAGTTATAATGATAAATCAATTGTATTAACACTAGAAACCTTAATTTTTGTACCCAAGAAACCATAATCTTCATAATATGTCATACATAAGCAAAAAGGAACTAATAGCAAAGGGTCATAAACACAAAATTTATCTTTTGGGAAACATTCCAAAACTTTTTCTAACTTTGTAATCACATGAACAAAAAAATTTAATGAAACTAAGGTCATGAGTAAGGTATAAACTTAGTAATGATAACTAAAAACATGTTAGTAACATCGAATCTCAATTAATTATAGATGATCCTAAAAAGACAAGCTCAAGAAGGACCTTCATAGGGAGTAACAAAATGCCCAAGGGGTGGTACAGCCAGCAAGGCAAGCATGAAAAGCACAAAGAATAAGAAGCCCAATCATTTAGTATCCATCAAGAGGCTCTTATCATAGGACAATTGATCCAAGAAGGGGCTATGGTAAAACCAACCCCCATGGAAAAACAACACCTCATATTGTTCCCAGAATGCCTTGAGACCATTGAAGAAAAATCCATGTTGACCATGATCATCATGAAGATGAACTTCAGCCCATTTATGGAATTTTCTCCAGGGGTAGTTTAAACACAACTTCAAGCATCATGTCTATGGCCCATCCTTTTTTATAGTAGCAAATGGTACCTTGGTGAAACCTACCAATTCTAGCATAACAAAGATGAAGGTACTACTATCAACATTTATGGAGGCAATGTTTCACTCTCAGTCAAAGCAATTGCAGAAGCTCTCAATCTACCAAATGAGGGGGCTAAGTTTCCCCATTTTTCCATAAAGTTTGACCCTAACACTCATAAGCTATGGATAAGGTGGGCATAAGGCAAGGATGAAAAAAAACATAATGAATTGATTCTAGTAGGGAGGATCTATTTCAAGATAGGGACATATCATGACTTCTCCACCAATTGGCTCAATAGGATCTTCACATATGTGGCTAGGGGAAGTTGCATACTAAATGGTAAATACATGACCAACCTTCCTCAATTATATTGCACAAAAATTCAAAGGAAATTTGAAGAGAAGAAGGTAGGGTAGCCAATACTTTCATTCCCCTAACTAAGCTAAAAATTGTGCAAGCATGCTAGAATCTTTAGGTACACAAATGACATCCCTAGGAAGGCTTAAAATGGCTCCTTTGCTAAATTACATAAACTAGTAGCACTAAGGAAAGACCTTGGTGAAGAACTAAAACTAGAGAAGGAAGCAGAACTATAAAAGAAAATAGAAAAATCCTAAATGATGCCACAAAACACAAGTTCCACCATCATCGATACAAGACTATAGGTTGGCAATTAGCCACTTACAAAAAATTGCTAAACACTAAGTTGGGAAAGTGGAGAGGAATAAAGCTTATTTAAAGTTATAGATGAGACTGTGTAGCCCACTATTTCAATAAATCCAATAAGGGGAAAAATCTTACTATAATCAAGAGGAGAATCCCATTTGTCATGTCAAATCTTTGGTGGCATCGCATCCTTTCAAGTGATTCTTGAAATAGATGAAGGTGCCATGGTAGTGGTCATGCATCATGAAGATGTGGCAAGTGCAATGGAGGTGATAATTGATCATATTGAAGAGTTTTTCAATATGCCTATTGTGCCTTTAGTTAATTTTCTAGATATGAGAGATGCATAAATTCTTTCCAAGAATTTCATAACTCTTGCAGCACATGAGGATGTGCTAGATTGATTGCTATAGACAAGGTAAGTGATGACCACCTTGTTTGACATCCCTAGTGATATCACTATAGCACATTCAGAAAAAGCTGGTCATGCTTGAGATTAGGGAAAAACATGCAAAAACAAAAGTGCATCATTTATAATAAGAACTAACCATTCTAAGAGTTGAGAGATGAGATCTTGCCCAATTTATTGCGCTTAACTAGCTATATTCATTCAAAATAGATTAGCTAAATAAATTGATCAAGAAAAATAAAGATACTGAGAAAGAAAATAAGAAGGTGATTTGAAATGTCTCTGCTATTGATCCACAATCTTATGCTCATAAGAAGGCATTGACTATCACGTAGAAAGAGAATAAATAGCTTGATATAGAGAACTCATAGTTGACCACCATTGAAAAAAATGAATGTTCTAGAAGAAAGTGTCCATCAATTAAGAGAACAACTGATTAGGGCCAACTAGGATATCAAGAAATTAACCAAATAAAATAGAACCCTCTCAATGGAGAAATTCTACATCATTCAACAAACATTTGCAATTGAAATAAGCACATGGTAGAATGATGTCAAGAAATATGAAAAGCTAAAAGAACACTTCTAGAACTAGGTAGGCAAGTACAAGCAAATGAATGAAAAATAAATACAGATGGCTAAAGCCCATATTGGGTCCATGTTAGCATAGAATCCTAATTGGTAGTCAATGATGGATAGTTATGCACTAGTCCATCAGGCAAAAGTGAAGAACAAAGACTTGCAAATCAAGGATTTGAAAGAGTACATGGCATTGGCTAACCTTAGATATGCCAACCTTACCATGTTAATAGCAAGATGACCTAGAAGTGAGCTAGAGAAATAGGTAGTGACTACTTATGCATTATATAAGAAAGTGTTTGTAGATAGAAAAGCAACTTTGTAGAAACTTCACATTGCAAACTCAAAACTTTAGGTGGTTAAAGCCTACTACCATGGATAGAAGGATGTTAGTTTGGACCTAGCCAGGAGACTCACATATTATCATGAGTTCAAAGAAAAGGCTAGGAAATTTGAAGAGATGTAACGATAGTTTATGACCTAGTACATGAAGGCCAACAACATGTTTTTGCAACTACATAACCTTGGGATGTACCAGTGCCAACACACATCAGTTTAGCAACCTAGATAGTACACAATTTAAGGATAGAAGAGGAACAATTGTAGGTGCTACTCAACCATTACAAATTTTAGAAGCATCACAACAAAGGAAAGTGACCAATGGAGGATCCACCACCTCTAGGAATTACATGAGCTTTCCTAATTTTGTGTCTTGTAATATTGTATCAAGTTATTTTTGTAAAAAACCACTATAGCATGTAAGAGTTCATTTGTTTGTTTAATTATTTGAGTTAGTTGATAACTCCATGCTTTTCCAACATTTTGTAAACTACTTGTTCATCATTTTGTTTAACTCATGGATGAGTTTTCATTTAGTCATGGGGGTATGATGAGTCATGATTATGTTAACCCTAATATTAGATACATGATATCGAGTCCTGAGAAATGATGTCAGATATCTGATATCATCTCCTTTGTGCTAGCCTATAAATACAACACTTGGGTGCATGGTTAGGGGATAGTTTAGTTTTAGATTTTAGTTAGCTTTTTCATAGATTGTTGATTTCTAGTTCTGTTATTTCTAGTGCATGCCTATAGTGTGATGTTTGTGATTGTACAACATTCTTATTCGAGTGTGATGTACTTGGACACGTTACATGATCAGAAATAAAGATTAGGATTACTTCCATCATTGCAGCATCCACATAGATTATTAGTTCTTTTAAATTTAATTCTTTAATTATTTATTATTTTCCTTAATATTTTTATTTATTACTCTTTATGATTCTTATCATTAAGTAGAATGAGTACAACTAATCACTAACGCTTAAGTATAATTACTGGGTAATCTAGCAATGTATTATTTAGAAAACCTAGTGACATATGCTTGGTAATTCTAGTGGTGGTTATACAAAATCCAAGGAATGTGCAAATGATTAGGAATAGATATTCATTGCACATAGGCTAGTTAGATTTTACTTTCCATCATTCAGTAGATTAATTGATTTATCTCTTTATTGTCATTAGGAGCAACATAGGATTAGACAACATAATATGCCTCACTTTGGACTAAATCATATATGATAATGTTATTACTACTCTAAGTGGAAAGACAATGAACTATGATTAAAGCATAATGATTTAGGTGCACAACTAGTTTCATCCACAGAATTTGACTAGAACATGTGTGAATGCTTGTGATTCATATGTTTGGATGTAGGTGTACCTCATCGCTCATCACCACTTATGGAATAATTACAACTGCTTCCATTAATTCCTAAGGTTGATCAAGATAATGAAGTATCTCAACCTTACTTTTATTTATGATTTTCATAATTTTATTTAGTATTTAATTTATACTTTAATTTTAGAAGTAATTTTTTTATAGTAACATAAGTTGAAAATAAGTATTTGCAGGTGCCAGTGAGGAAATTCTGAAGCAATTTTTTAAAAAATTCTAATGCTAGAAATGTTTTTAAAGGGTAAGTATGAAGTGAAGCTTGGAAATTATTAATAAAAACTAATCATGATGAAGCTAGAACACTCAAATAATACTCTTAAGGAATCATAACCAATCATAATGAGTAACAAATAAGAGCAAAATAGATAACCATGAGGAGTCACATAGAAAATAACACTTATGGATAACATTTTAAAATTTTATCTAACTCTACAATCATAAACTAACATAACGTAACTAAGGTTATGAGTAAGGTTTGGAAACATTAAGAATAAATGTGAAATGTTAGTAATTTTTAATCCTTAATGATTGTAGATGGTCCCATAGAGATGAGCACAAGGATGATCCTTACAAGATGCAAGTAAGTGACCAAGAGGTCAAGGTAGAGGTTGAATTAGAGTACAAGAACTAGAACACGAGGAGCATGAAGCCTAGTCATTTAGCATTCATTAAGAAACTCCTAAAATTAGATAACCAATTCAACATGATTTAGAAGAGCCACCAGTGAAAGGAAAATGTCTCAGATTGTCACAAGACAGCCTCCAAGTCATCTAAGAAAGGTCCATCCTAACCATAGTTATTCTAAAGATAAACTTTGGCTCATTTTTGGAGTTCATCCGTAAAGCAGTCAAGACACAATTCAAGGCATCACAACTATGGCCTACCCTTTCTAACAGTGAAAATGGTACCTTGCAGAAACCTAGCAGTTTTGGCATAACAAGGAAGATGGTACCATAGTTAACATTGGAGGAGTCTTAGTTTTATTCTTGGTCAAAGATATTACAGAAGCTCTTAATATACCTAATGAAGTTGCAAAGTTAACACATATATCCACCTAATTAGATCCTAAAACTAGAAAATTATGGCTAAAATGGACATATGGCAAAGAAGCTAAGGGTTATAATGAGCTAACTTTGGAAGAAAGAATCTACTTCAAAATTGGCAACTATCACTTATTCTTGACCAAAGAACTCAATAGATTATCTACTTATGTGGCTAGAGGAAGTGCAATCCTGATAGGAAAATATAATGTCAACCTTGCACAACTCTACTTTATGGAAATACAAAGGTATTTTGAACAAAAGAAGATAGGAAAGCCAACACTTCCATTTCCCTACCTTATCAAGAAGTTGTGCAAGTAAGTTGAAATCCTAGGATCCACAAATGATGTTCCAAGGAAAGCCAAAAATGCTTCATATGCTAAATTTCTTAAATTAGAACCACCCAAAAAATATTAGGATGAAGAACAAGAATAAGAGAAACAACAAGAGCAATAACAATAATAGCAAGTTCCACCACCATTGCTACAAGATTATATACCATTGATGAGTCATTTGCAATAGATTAAAAAAACCATTAGCTAGGAAAGAAGGGAGGAGACAAACCTTTACAAAGTTATTGATAGTTCCATCTATCCCATAGTTTTAGTAGATCTAGCAAGTAGATATATCTTGCTACAATGAGGAGGAGAGGTGCAATGGTCATAATAGATCTCTGAGAATGATACATCATTTCAAGTGGTACTTGATAAAAGAGAAAGATCCACAATATTGGTAATGTAGCACCAATATGTAGTGGGAGTAGCAAGAGTAATCATCGATTATATTAAAGAATCTTTCAACGTACTTATTGTGCCATTGAAAAATCTAACTAGAGCTAGAGATGCTCAAATGTTAGCTAGAACCTTGATGACTCTTGCTGATCATGAGGATGTAATCAGTAGACTGGTGCAAACTAGGCAAGTCATGACAATAACTTCTTGAAATTCCTAGTGATGTCACTGTAGTATAGTTTGAGCTCATTACCACCAAAGGAAAAATGGTTAGGACAGAGACAAGGGTAGAGCATGTAGAAAATAAAATTCTGATATTACAAGAAGAGCTCATAGTACTAAGAGCTAAACATAGAGATCCAACTCAATTCATTGCACTTTACCAAATAGACTAGCTCAAGATAGAGCATATGGACCATCTAATTGAGTAGAATAAACAAATGGCAATAGAGAAGAAGAAAGAAATATGGAATGCCTTGGTAGCAAAAACAAAAATGTATGGACACTCAAGACACTTACCATAGTCTAAGAGGAAAATAAACAACTTATTGTTGATAACATGACATTGACCATTGTGAAAAAGTAGAAAAATATTTTGGAGGAGAGCATCTACTAGTTAAGGGAACAACTATTGAGGATCAACCAAGACATGAGCCACCTCACAATAGAAAATAGAACCTTCTTAATGAAGGAGGTATGTGCCATTCATCAAAAGTTAGTCATTGAAATAAGTGTGTGAGAAAATAAGGCAAAGAAACATGAAAGGTTCAAGGAACAATTTTGAGATCAGGTGGGCATGTACAAGAAAATAAATGAGAAGGAGATCCAAATGGTGAAAGAAAAAATCTACATTCTTTTAGCACAAAATCCTTATCCACCAAGTGGAAGTGAAAAATAAAAGCTTGCAGATTAAATACTTGAAAGAGTACATGGGGTTATTTAACCTTTGTTATGCTAAATTAGACTTTTTAATACTAGGTAGGCCTAAGAACGAGCAAGATTAACAAGTAGTAGCCACATATGCTCTATATGAAAATGAGTTTGTAAATCGTAAAGATGTGTTGCAGGAACTCTAACTAAAAAAATTTGAACTAGATGCAGTAAAGGTTGCTTACCAAGTGTAGAAGAATGTAGTAGTAAACCTAGCTAGAAGATTAACTAATTACCATGAACTATGAGAAAAGGCTACAACATTTGAGAGGAGATAAAGTAGTTCCTAGCTTAATATGTCAAGGTGAATTAGATGTTTTTGCAGTTTCCATGCCCATGGGATGTACCTACTCCATCACAAATTACACAACAATCATGGATAGTAACTAACCCAAGAAAAGAAGAGGAGAAGCTTTAGATGCTCTTAAACCAATATAGATTTTAAAGCCTGATGACAAGGGGAAGCAACTGATGGAGGAGCCACCCCTACCTAGAACTACATAGGACTATATTAAGCTTTACCAAAAATTGTTTTTATTAAGGTTTTCATGTAATGTTTTGTATCATTTTTGTAAACACCACTGTGACCTTTAAGATTCATGTACATAGTAGTCAGTGTCATGTAAATCTACCCCCTAATTTTGTAAGGAAATCCATCCTCATTTTGTTTTAACTCAAAGATGAGTTTTTAGTCAGTCATGAGGGTATGATAAATTAACATTTTTTGTTGGCTACAATATCAAGTATTTGATATTAGAGCTATGATCTTAGATCCTTGATATTAAGGCACAATCTATGATGTTTGATATTTGATATAATGAATACGTGCAAACCTATAAATATGACACTTAGATGCATGGTCCAATAACAATTTTCATTCCAGCCTTAGCGAAATTTTGTTAGTTTGTTTTCTTATTTTTACCACTAAGCACTTAGTAGTGTATGCATGCAATGTGATGTTAAGTGATTGAACAGAGTCTTTATTCAAGTGGAATGAAGATGGATACATTTCATGACTAGAAATAAAATTAAGATTACTTTGCATCATTGTAGCATCACTTAGATTTCTTTACTATTTCCTTAGACTAATGTTTACTATTTTAACTTAGTATAATGATTACTATTTCCCTAGTTATTAATTTACTTTTCCATGAACTTTACTATTACTATTGCTAGGCAGAATGGATATAATTGATTCTGAGTATTAAGTGTGATCATTTGGTAACCTAGTAGTATTATTGCTTGGTTTTCCCAATAGCAAGGTACTTTGTAATTCCAGTAATAATTACGCAAGTACCATATGTGTGCAAAGAGTCAAGAATCGATTTCCATTGCCTAGGCTAGATTAGATTAATTTTTTATTTACTTAGACTTAGAAATCACTTTTATTTACCTTATGTTTACTAAGAGTAAAATGGCCAAAGAAACATTAGTTATCATACACCTCATTAAGAATTAAACCATATGCATTGATCTTAATAACTCATATTGGAAGATAATGATCATGAACTTAAACTAATTACTAGCATAATCACATTGCCTTGTCTATAAAATTCAACTTGGCTACATGTGAACACTCATATCGCATATGGTTGGGTGTTGGATTACTCCATCATTCATTAGTGATCATTATATTTTATATATACAATCCTCTTATCTAGACCTATCAAGATGGAATTAGTCCTTTCCAAGATGATCAAGATTGACTAATACTTGACCTAGGCCTTTTACATTTGAGTCTTCATTTCTTTTCCAAGCATCCTCACCTCATTTGCCTAAGGTATCAAAATTGAACTTAATCATCAAATTTCTTGATGAAGGGTATGATTTTGATATAGATCTTCAAATACTAGGTGCAGCTTTCCTTATTCAAGACAATGAAATTCACCTTCATCCTAGTCTAAGACTCTAGTAGTCCAATTTTTTGCAAGATGGTTGAAATTAAGAATGGAAAGGATAATCTCAAGGATTCTTCATCACAATGATAAACCATGTACTTAATTAATAGGTACATAAAATTAGCCTTCTTCTTGTAATTTAGTGCCTTCATTACTTAAAGGATTGAGTTAAATATATATATGTGATATTTGTTAATGTAAATATGTTTGTGATAATTACCCATGTCATCTCTCTATGCTTTGGCCAAAGATTAATCAACTAAACATCCTACTATTACACTACACTCGAATTGGACTTACCCTTGGCTTAAAGATGTCCTCACCATTAGAAGGAAACCTAAACCACTCTTGTAGTTGTGCTATCATGAGCATAACCTTGGTTTTCCTCACAGAGGAATCCATATATAGCTCTGAGGGCTTCATCTTAGTGAGATGTTGCTTAAGGTTCCTATGGAATTTTAGGATCTCTTTCTTGTAAAGCCAATCAATTAGGGGCTTGATGAATTCTCCATAGCCTAGTGCCTCAATCTATTGGTGAACACTAACATATTTATGGTCAATCCACTGGATTTAGTTGGCTTTAGCATGAACATGAGTGATTCTAAATTTCTTTCTTTGTGGTGCTTGCACATACATGAGAAAATTAAGCAATTGAAAGTTATCAACTATTTCTTTCAAAAATTCCATGCTCATCTTACCTTGTTACTCTATGGTGGAATATTTAATCATTTTGTGCCCTAGTATGAATGATTAAAATGATACAAGAAAAACAAGGATTATTTCATGACTCAAATCAACCAAACATTGTCCAAATTGTTATAGATAAAGCTTACTTGGCATGTTGAATCAACTTCCCTCCTCGACCCTACTCCCGAACTATTTATTCTTCATGTTATCTTGTGTCATCGTGGGGTTTTTAGAAAGACCTAGAATATAGGTTGTGCATAGATAAGGTGCTCTATGTAATTCATGATAGAAGAAAAAGGTGATGGCTCCTTTTATATAATTAGGATCAACACCAATATCTCATCTATGGTGAGATTCTCCTTCATCACAACATATAATAAATTAAACATTCATAAAATAATTACATTCTTTCTATATTTGGTAGAGATTTTGTAGTAGATGACTACTACAAGACCTAAGTAGGACTACTTTAGGAATCCTAGGTAAACTCTCTTCATGATAGATCTTATAAATTTCTCTCATAGATCCTTGAAATTGAACAATTTTACAAATAACTTCTTTAGATAAGAAGCCTATTTAACTATTAACTTATATTTTACAATATGGAAGCAAAACCATAATAATATGTGCTACAACTATGTAAAACATCATATCTTCTTCACCTAGAAAATGGACTAGTCATATAATATTCTCTGCCAATATTTTGTCTTCAAATAATGTGAACCACATGAAATGTTCAAGCCTAGATTTCTCTAATATTTTAGTGAACTTGTCATCCTTTCCTAGATTATATTCCAAGAATAGATTATACTAGTGAAATGATATGTTTTCTTGAAAAGATAGATATTTGAAGTAGTCATGTTTATTCATTGCAATTCAAAGCTTAGTGATTTATTTGCAACTAACTTCTAATGAGCCATAATAGCTAAATGCAACTTTTTCTTCTTTATAGCTTACTTCTTCACTATGGTAGAGGATGAACCACCTCATAAGGATATGGTTTCATGGATACTACAACATGAAAAAACAATCTATGAAAGAGGTGGAGATAGAGTCTTTTAAGATGATGAGGACTCTTCTTCAACTATACACTTTCTTTTACTAGACATTGGTGGATCTTGCTTTATGGTGCAGTTAACCATTTTAATAAATAACTATTCTATAAATTAGCATTGCATAAATTCAAAAAGGGAACTTAATCTTTTAGAAAATAGCTAGTTATTAACTATAAAAATACTAGAAAATGAACCCAAAAAAAGTTAATTATAGCTTCCAATAAATCAAATTTTAGCTTTTATTAACAAATTCATCAAGAAACAATGCTCAAATTAAATTTAAACACCAAATAATAGTTGCACTAGTGTAAACAAATAATTTATGAAAATCATATGCATACCTCTAAATATGATATAAAGAAGTAAAAAAAAATATTAACAAAGGTGAATACTGCAACTAGATATCTATTTCAAACTTCAAATGGGGTTAGCTACATATCTCACAATGCAAATCAATGTGAGAATAAATCATGATATCATTTTTGTACTTTTCAAGATTAAACATACACACTAACTTTCACATCATCATCATTATTCATTAAATTCACTATGATAGAGTTTATATGTAAAATGTTGAATTAAATTATAAGTCTCAAGGTCTAAAAAAATATGTAACAATATTAAAATATAGATATTAAATTAAATTTTTAAACAATAATAGAATCCAATATAAAATATTTAAGATAAGTGCTACAACCTCTTCCTTTCTACTATTTGTTGCTTCTATCCTTGTTTCTTTCTCCTAGTTTACCTGTGCCTTTTTTTTCATCATATTTTCTTTATTTTTTCTATATTTTGGTTTCATCCCTTGCATGTATTTTTGATTTCTACCTTGGTCCTATCATTGGTGGCATTTCAATGGTTTCTTTCTACCATGTTTATTTATGTTCATTTGGAAGTGTTGATTCCCTCAATCATGTATTGGCCTTCATCCTTTTGGTAGGAATTTTGTTTTGATGTATTTACGATGATTGATAATATTTTCTTAATTATTTAAAAAGAAACACAAAATAAAAGAAAAATAAAAAAGATGGATAGTGCAAACCTTGTGAGGTGTGTTGTTACTTTTAAGTAAAAGACACTTCTAAGTTGTAATAGTTGTCATGTTGGCAAATTATTCTTCACATGTTGGCTAAACATAACAAACACCAAAGTATGTAACATGAAAAAGGAATATGTAACCATTGACATGTAATTTGAACATACTTAATTATGAATTATAATTCTATAATTTGGTTTGTACCCAAAGCATGATATTATGCACACTATATAAGTGGATGCTTGGGTGGTCTTAGCATCATCATATCTTCACAAAATCAAAAGATGTGTAAATCATAATTCAAGTTATAGTTTCTTTCTCTTTTGTAAGCTTGATTTAAGATTTTTGTAACTCTTAAAGTAAGAAGGATTGGATTTGTAAGGCTTGTTAGAGTTGAAACAATTATTGGAATTTCTCCATGACAATTATGTTGTTCACTTTGAAGTTATTTTCTTATCTTCTATTAATTTCTACTACTATCGTATTCTTATTTATATTTTTCTATTTTAATGATGCATTACAATTTAACATATGGTATTTGAGCTTTACTTGTTATAGTTAAGCTTATTCTAAGACTTGTAATTTATTAACTAGGAGTGTTTCAAGTTGGTAAGTAGTGTTATGGACATTGAAGAAATTGAAATGTTCAATGGCAACAACTACAATATTTGGAAATTCAAGATGGAATATTTGCTAGTTGGCAAAAAATAGAATATATGCATCATTTGAATTAAACCAAAGAATATGAAAGCTAAAGATCGGAATCAATTAGATTGTTTGATTTTAGGAATAATTTGTAAAGGTATTTCTCTTCTTGTGCTTATAAATTTACAAGATGAAAAGGATGCAATGGGCTTATAAGATGTTATGGATAAGATATATCAGTTTAGTTCTTACTTAAATAAATTTCATATTAAAAGATAATTATTTTTGTTAAAGATGTTTGAAAATAATACTCTTGCATCTCATCTTACTACTTTCAATACTATAGTAAGAAAATTACAGTTAATTGGTAGTAAGATGGATAAAGAAGATTAGTGTATTTCCTTATTATAATAACTTTCTAATTTCTATGAAAATATTATTCAAAACATTACTAGTGCAACTACCTCTTTAAAATTTAATGAAGTTATAGGGTAGTTGATAAATGAAGAACTTCAACAAAAGTGCTCTACACCTGCATTTATTGAAGCATTGGTTATTAAAGTACTAATAAAACAAAAATAAAGTAAATCCTTTAGTAAGAATAATTTTAAATTCAAGAAATTTGTAGATGATACTCCTAACAGAACATCAATGTGTTGGAATTATGGAAAGAATGGACACTAAAGAAGGATTGCAAATCTCTAAGAAAAAGATGAAATATTTTGGATATAGTTTCTCTAAGAAAGATGTTGATGGAGAAATATTATACTTATGTATAGTTACAACTATAGGTAACTATAATTGTAATTACTAGTATATTAATTTAGGAGCTTCATATAGCTTTACATCTAGAAAAGAATGATTTTTTAAATACCATGAAATATGTCTACTTCTATTTTTCTTATGAAAGATGAAAACTATACAATTAAGGGCTATGGTAGAGTAAATTTGTCATGTAATGTTAGAATAATTATAATTCTCATGGTATATTATACCATGAGTTTACCAAAAGCTTATTATCTATGGCTAATTTTGATGATTTTCACCTGTTTGTCTTATTTGGAATCAAGACATGTAAAATTTTTTAAAGAAAATCTATCATAATCATAGGATACATAGAAGGAAGTGGGAGATCATACTAGCTAGATGGTCTCATAATGGCTGATAAAGCTGAATTCCTTCATGCTTAAAAAGAGAACTTCATCATGAATCTATGGCATAGGAGACTTGGGCATGTAGGAGAAAAGTCCATCTAGATTTTCCAAGAAAAAGATATAATCAAAGATAATATCCAAGATCATTTATTTTGCTATGAACATTTCCTAAATGAAAAACAACATTATTTCAGCTTTACTACAAATATTCAAAGCCCTAAAAGCATATTGAGTCTAGTTCATAGTAATTTTTTTGTTCCTATTTGGTAACTTCACTTGTTGGTTCTAAATATTATGTCTCTTTCATAGATGATTATTTTAGGAAAGTATGGATTTACTTCCTAAAATTCAAATATGAAGTCTTTGATAAATTAAAGAATTAAAGTCCTCAAAATACATAATGGTGGGAAATTTTTCTTAGATGAATTCGAAAAGATTTGTAGGCCTCATGGTATTTTTAGGTAGAAGATCATTTCAACCACTCCATAGCAAAATGAGGTTGCATAACAAATAAATATAATACTTTTAGAACAAACTTGCTATATGCTTAGTGATATTGGTATTCAAAAGAAGTTTTGGGCAAAATTTGGGATTACAGCTTATTTCTTAATTAATAAAACACCTTTATCATCACTAGATGGTAAAATCCCATAAGAGATATGATTGAGTAAGAAATTTTCATTAGATCAATTGAGAGTATTTGGGATTATAGATTATTGTCATGTTCCTAAAGAAAGTAAATCCAAATTGAATTATAAATCCAATACATGTATTTTTGTTTTTCGGATATGTCCATGGGGTAAAAGGATAGAAGCTATGGAATCCATGTGCTAACAAAATTATTCATAGTACAGACATGATATTTGAAAAATCTTTTCAACCTAATGAAGTTGAGAAAAAACTTGTAGAATAAGCTCACTTTAACATTTGCTAAGAATTAATCGTAGAGCAAGTTAACAATGAATCTAATGATGGGGAAGATTAGCCTTAAGAAAAAGATCAATCATTAAAAAGGTCAATTTGGGTAAGATGAACATCTTAGTATTTATATGTATATGTTTTTTTGTATTAGTGATGATCCTCAAACCTATAAAGAAGCTTGTTATTCAAAAGTTAATAACGCTTTACAAAATGCTATGGATGAGAAAATGAAATTACAAATAAATACAAGACATGGAAACTTGCTAAACTTCCTTCTGGTAGAAAACCTATTGGTTGTAGATGGATTTTCAAAGTAAAAGAAGGAGAATTATACAAGGCAAGGCTAGTAGCAAAATGATACTCTTAAAAGAAGAGTATTTAATATGAAGAAGCTTTTGTGCTAGTTGAAAATTAAAATTGGAAAATAAAAAAGTGACTACTATTTGGATAGTAAGCCCACAACACCCACCCACCAATTCTATTAATAAGAGGTTCTACTTTGGATATGATGATATTCTTTTCATCATTAAAACTTACAGTAACTTTGTACTCATTATGCCTAGAGCGAAAAGTGATAGACTAAGAGGGAATGGCCAAGGTGTGACATCAAGGGGACTTGTAGATTCTTTTTTTTGACATTTGTTTGTGCTATCATGCAACTTGTTTATGCTAAGGTCCTTGTAGATCTAACAAAAAATGGGAGTAAGTTTAATAAAGACACTCAATAAAGAAACTCAATGTTATTCTAGAGGGTCTCACTAGAAAGACATGCATCCATGCCTAAACGTTGGTGGCTTCTCTGGACCACCATTGGAAATGACAAAGTGCCAAACTGGGTAGAAGAAGAAAAAGGAAAGAAATAAGAAAAATCACAAAGAAAAGATCAAGAGGAACATGTTGCAGAGAAATTTAAATCACTCCTCCCTTGGACAAAATGCCAAGTGATCATACCCCTTGCTATCATGATGCTCTTCTGGTTGTCTATGATTGGATGAAGTAATGCGATGTCATTGATCAGAGGTATGGACTTGGTCTTGATTTTGGAGTGAAAGGCTAATGATACCTTAATCACACCCCATAATCAAGATTCATTATGCCCATGGTAGGTTACTTCATGTCCTGCTCTCTGCAATTCCTTCTACAATTTGTCTCACCTCACTATGTGAGTATTTCTAACTTGTGTCTTGTGTGGCATAGAATTCATACCTCATCGTAGTGGTGTTTAACATATGTGTGTTTTGTTGCACTAGTGCAAATTGCATTTAATCCTTCTAGTGCCTACAAACATTTTAAGGTGTGGTTACACAAGGTCATGATAGTTGGAACCTACTTTGGGGAGGACCCACTTGCATAACTTTTGTAATTTGTACTTATTGCACACCACCACATCATCTTATATCCTTTGAATATTGCATTGCTGAATTTATTCTTTCCTTTATCATCATTTCAACCCAAACAATCTTGTGCACCACAACATGTCATTTTTCCTACCCTATTCAAGAACTTCATTGTATAATTCCACTTTATTACATTTTTGATGCCTTATTGACCACTTCACAATACCCAAAATCTTTCAAATTTACCTTAAACCTTTCACTTTTAGCTATGAAAGCTCAAAAGTTCATCAATTCAGATAAGTATCCTATTTTATATGGGATACGAGATTGGGCACCCAGTATTCGGTCCAATGCGATATAAGGTCCGCGCTAGCATGTACGCGATATTGCATGCATAAAACCTATATATATGGAACTCCCCCTGCCCCATGCACGTCAACATCATTTTCAACTATTCACATGAGGGGATTTGTTGCAATTTTCTTCCATGATTCTTCACACTTTGTGCACCTACCAATTAACCATCCATATCTAACATGTTAATGCTCTAATTCTCCTTCCGATTAAACCTACTTAAACCTGTAGTATTTAACTCAATCGTGTGGAAAGAGTATGCTTGAAGTTGTGTATGACTTTTTCAAAATTCATTGTCATGTAAAGGATATCATAGGGGTAAGTGGTCTTAAGGAATGCTAAAAACTTATGCAAAACTAATTTTTTTCCTTCATCCAAATCATGAAAATTATTATTGGAGTCACCTAATAAAATTTGGCTTGGCATTAAAACTTTTAGGGGGATTTCCTTGAAAATTTGCAACTTTGAAATCATACTAAGAAAGAATTCAAAAATTCATTAAAGGAAAATGAGTAAGGTATAAGATAATTAAATTTTGTTAAATGACCTTACTAATAATTGATTCCAGTATGATTATAGATGGCCCTTAAACAAGGACAATAGGAATGAGCCTCTCAAGGTGCATCCAAACATCCAAGGAGAGGTAGAGGCCAAGAACCTACCATAGAATATGCAGAGAAAGAGGCACAATAATTCAACATCCATAAAGAAACCCCTATTACTACACAATCCAAGCAACTAGAAGGTGAAGAAGGTAGGGCACCTAAATAACGACAACATCTCATGTTGGCCCTAGAATATATTTACTCAATTTAGAAAAGATCCATGTTAGCTGAAGTGATTGTGTAGCTCAATTTTGGACCTTTTAACGAATTTGCCCCTGATTTAGTTAGAGATCAACTAAAAGGATCCCCATTGTGACATGTTCTCTTAGAGAGTGGTGAATGGTATTTTGGGGAGACTTACTAATTTTTGAATAATAAAGAGGAAGGCACCACGACTAACATTGGTGGGATTTCAGTTGATTTCTCTGCTAAGGCCATTTTAGAAGTTCTAAACCTTCTGAATATAGGGCCAAAAGTTGCTCATTTGTCCACGTGCTCCAATGCTAATGCATGGAAAGCATGGATAAAGAGGACATATAGCAAGGAGGACAAAATATATGGGGAGATCATCCTTGAAGAGAGAATCTATTCAAAATTGGCACCTATCACATCTTCCCAACAAAAGAACTAAATATGATCTCCACTTATGTATTTAGAGGAAGCACAATCTTGATGGACAAGGTTGATGCTAATCTGCCCCATTTATATCTAACAGAAATATTGAGGTGGTTCAAAGAATGTAAGATAGGGAAGTTTGCATTGCCCTTTTTCTGTCTACTCAGAAAGCTATGTTGGCATGCTAGAATTCTAGGGTACATTAATGAAATCCCTAAGAAAGCTTAAAATGCCCCATATGTTGAATTACTAAAGCCAAAAGCACCAAGGAAAGATGCTGGTGAAACACCAAATCCTATGCAAGAGTAGAAGGCTAGGCCCACTACACCTTAAATAGAAAGACCTAGCCAACTTTCAGACATGAGGCCCAACTAACAACTAGAAGTAGTGCCCAACAGGACCAACCACCATTGCCATCACAAGATTATCAACCACTAGTGAGCCATCTCAGGGCCATCGTAAAAATGGTCAGTTGGGAAAGTTGTGATGAGGCTAACCTCTTGAAGGTAATTGACAATGCTATACAACCCATGATCTCAATTAATCATGCATAGGGTGAGGTTCCCATACAAATAAAAGAAGGTAAATCACATTGGTCATAAAAAAAATCTAGAAACACTGCATCCTTTTAAATGCAATTAAAAACTAGTGAAGGCATCACAACAGTGATCATGCAACACTAGGATGTAGCTAGAGCAATATCAGTGATTACAGATCACATGAAAGAATTATTTAATGTCCCTATTATGCCATCAGCATATCTCATAGAAGCAAGCAATGGTCAAGTCTTATCCCTACAAGAGAAGATGAGTTGAGAAGACTCCAAGATAAGTTCGTTGCCCTACAAGCCCCACAATAGGATCCATCATGACTTATCCTAGCTAACTAGCTAGAGTTATTTCAGATGGAGCACTTGAAAAAATTGTTAGAGGAGAATAAAAGGGTGGTAATGGAAAAAGAGAAGGTTGATTGGGATGCTTCAAAAGCACAGGCCCAAACGTATGCACATGCAAAAACAGTCAAGGCCTTACAAGAAGAAAATAACCTCCTTGCTATCGAGAATTTTCAATTGACAATCATTGAAAAACAAAAAAATATTCTTGAGATAAATTTTCAACAAATGTGAGAACAACTAATATGGATCATCTAGGACATGAATTACTTAGCCAAAGAAAATAGGACCCTCTCAATAGAGGAGATATGTGTCATCCATCAGAAGATGGCCATTGAAATAAGCATGTGCTAGAATAAAGCTAAGAGACATGAAAAATTGAAGGAACATTTTCAAGACTAGGTGGGGACATACAAAAAGATCATTGAAAAGGAGATCCATATGGATAATACCCATATCAATGCTTTTAGTGCTCAAAACATTGAATAGTGGGCCATACTGAACACTTATGCCTTTTCCCACTAAGCAAAAGTAAAGAGTTGGGACCTACAGATTCATGATCTAACTAAATACATGGAGTTGGCAAACCTTTAGTATGCCAACTTAGCCATGTTAACAGAAGGATGCCTAAGGATAAAGTTAAAAAGTAGGTATCTACCACCTATGAAAAATATGAAATAGAATTTTTTAAACATAAAAAGACATTGTAGAAATTAGCGGTAGCAAATTCTGAGTTAGAGGTGGTCAAAGTTAGCTACCAAGGTCAGAAAGATGTTGTGGTGGATTTGGCTTGATAGCTCATGGACTATTAAGAATGTAGAGATAAAGCTAGAGCCTATGAGGAGGAACAATAGTTGTTTGTGGCTTGGTACATCAAAGCCAATTAGATCTTTTTGCAACTTCCATGTCCATGAGAGGTGCCTACTCTATCAAATATTGGAACATCAACATGGATGGCACACAATCCCCGAACCAATGGAGAAAAGCTTCAAGCGCTCCTTCAGAGTTATCCATTTCCAAAGCTTGAAGTAGAAGATAAGGGGAAGAAGCCCATGGAGGAGCCACTGCCACCAGGAACTACATGAGTTCCAATAATTTTGTCTTTTGTATTCTATGTCAGTGTGCTAATTTTTTTTATTTAATTCCACACTATGGCATGAAATAATCCATAATTAGTGCATGATCCCATACCTATCCACTATGTAATAAAATGAACTTATTTATCATTTTGTTTGACTCAAGGATAAGTTTTTATTTAGTCATGGGGGTATGATGAATAATGGTTTTCTAGGTCCCAATATCGAATATACGATATCAGGTATGCGATATCACCACCTAGGTAATGATATCGTATACACAATATCGTGATTCCTCTGTTAACCTATAAATATAACACTCAAGCACACAGGAAGGAGGTCTTTTGATAAGTCATTAGTTAGTCATTAGAAGTTGAGAGTCTTTTTGTTAATTTTCAATTCTTTTCCCAAGTGCATGCCCATAGTGTGATGCTTGTAATTGTACAAAACCTTTATTCAAGTGTGACGTACTTGGACACGCACACAACCAACAATAGAGATCGAGATTACTCTATCATTGCAGCATTCACTTAGTTCTTAATTTTTTAATTATTAATCATTATTTATTATTTTCTTAGTTAATATTTATTTATTATCATTTACTATTCCTATTGTTAATGAGGAATGAGTATGTCTTAATCATGAACATTTAAGTGTAACTATGTGATAACCCAGTAGTGTATCTAGTAGTGCTCAAGTAATGTGCGCTTGGTAACCCCATAAGTAGTACATAAGGTCCAAGATGCATACGGATGATTAAGGACAAATGCTCATCGCACTTAGGCTAGTTTAGATCTTACTTCATATTTCTTATTAGTTTAATCAAGATTATTTTTCATTGTCTTTAGAAGTAGCATAGTGTTAGAAATTATATCATATACCTCACTCTGAACTAAACCATACATGACAAAGAAAATACTAGTCCAAGTGGGAAGATAGTGAACTGCGATCAACATATAACTATATAGGTCCCACAACTAGTCTGTTTGCGGAGTTCAACTAGATCACACGTACATGCTCGTATTCATATGGTTGAGCATAGGGGTACCTCATCACTCATCACTAGTGGTAAAGTTAACATTCATAAGATCTCTAACATGTTTTGTGGTTGCTTTAGATATTAAACTTGAACATATGGATACTAAGAGTGCATTTCTCCATAGAGATCTTGATGAAGAAATCTACATGCAATAGCCTAAAGGCTATGTCATAGAGGGAAAGGAGAACATGGTATTTCACTTGCTAAAATTTTTATACATGTTGAAATAATCGCCTAGGATGTGGTACAAGAAATTTGATTCTTGCATAATAAGATTTGGTTTTATGTATTCATCTAAAAAAAGATTCATAAACTTTCTTGATATTTCTATTCTATGTTGATGATATATTGATGGCAAGAAACAATATGTAAGAAATCACTAACCTGAAATGTCAATTGTCATCTAAGTTTAAGATGAAAGACCTTAGTATCACAAGGAAAATCTTGGACATGAAAATTAAAAGAGATAGAAAATGTTTGAAGCTATGCCTTGGTCAATCTATATATATATTAATAAAATTTTAGAATAATTTAATATGTAGGATTTTAAACTAGTAAATACTCCATTGTGGGTAATCATGAAATTATCTATGGAGCAATGCCCTAAAATAGATGAAGAAATGGAGAAGCTATACAAAATCCCTTATGCTAATACTATAGTGAGCCTCATGTATGTAGTAGTCTTTACTAGGCCTAATATTGCATATGTAGTAGGAGTTGTAAGCATATTTATGTCTAATCCTCATACAGAACCTTGAATGGTTATTAAATAATTCTTAAGTATGTTTAAGGTACTATTAATTTTTCCATCTATTATGAAAAATTTCCTTTGGATTGCATAGCTTTGTGGATGTAGATTAAGGAGGTGATCTAGATCATTTAAAATCAACAATTGGATATGTTTTAAAATAAATAACTATGGTTAGCTAGATCAACAAGAGAAAAAATTGTATTGTATTATCGATAATAGAGGTAGAGTAAGAAAGTCATTTGGGGATAACAATTGGTCAAAGACTTTGTGTAAGAGCAAAAGAAAGTAAACATCTCTTGTGAGAACAAAAGTACAATCTTTTGTAAAAGAATCTTAGGTTTCACATAAGGAAAAAATACATTAAGATAAACCACCATTTCATTTAATATCAAACTAAAAAGGAAGGATTTCTCTAGTTAAGATTCTTGCATCAAAAAATCCAACAAATATGTTAACCAAGGAAACTCTTGTGGATAAGTTCAACTAGTGCAGAAAAGAACTTGGACTAGTAAATTGTGAAATATAAAGATTGTTTTTAGATGTAATGTCTTGAAATAAACAAGTAGAAGAATTATGAGGTGTGTTATTAGTTTTAAATATAAGACACCTTCACTTTATAATAGTTTCCATGTTGGCAAATTATTTTTGGCATGTTGGCTAAAAATAACAAAAGCCAAAATATGTAATATGACAAAAGACTATGTAACCATTCACACTTACTTTGGCCATGCATAATTATGGATTATAACTCCTTAATTTAACTTTTACCCAAAACAGGATATTATGCCCACTATATAAGTGAATGCATATGTGGTCTTAACATTATCACATCTTCCTCATTTAAGCTTGATTTACCAGATCAAAGGGTGTGTGAAACATAATTCAAGTTGTAGTCTCTTCCTTGTTTCAGCTTGATTTACACTTATTGAAAGTATCAAAGTACAAACGATTGGATTTCTAAGGCTTGCTAGAGATAAAACAATTGCTAGAATTTCTTAACAAACTTGTCCATGTTCTGAGTATGATAGTTCTATGAATTTAATATTTAAAGTTATCCATTTTGACATACCACATTCCCAAAACACCTAGAATACTTTTCCAGGAACCTCAAAAGATCCAAGAAATAGGGAACCAACTTAGAATACTTTCTAACATTAAAAAACTTAAGATAAAATTTACCTGTAAATAGATGAAATATCTAATTTGAAATTTCTTTGATCTTGAAAGAATGTTGATTTGTATACCCTTCATATTTATTTTAGTAGCTACTACCACTTTATTTGTTAATGAATACTCAAAGAAAACTATGGTCTTTCTTCCTATTTCATTCAAACAAAATGAATATTTTACTCTAATTTGTGTAATAAGTGAAATATGATATACATTTGACATGACATATCTAAAGGTGAAAAAAAGGGGCTTGTGAAATGCAAAAGAATATTAAAAATCATGAAATGACATTAGAAAGATTGAAACAGATGATGATGTAAAGGTTAGCATTTCTAACCACAAAACACTCCTTACCCACCTATTTTTTATTAACCATTTATGGTTTTTCAAAAACCTATGTGAAATGCCCATCCTAACCTAGATACCTTTGAGTAGTTTTCATGTTTGACAGCCAGCTATATAATCTTGCTAACTCCTATGGATGAATTTTTTTTATTTTTTTATTTTTTCAGATTTTGCAAATGCTAGAGCATTATGCAGATGCAATGTGCAGCAATCAAAGGGCTTAGTTACTATGTAAAATGGGCAAAGACTTGCCAGGGCATCCTGTAGAAACTACATGCAACATTGTCCTTATTTTGCAAGGATGGATGTAGATAAGAAACCACCGGGAGAAATTTCAAGTGGAAACCTTAAACATTGCATCACTATTTACTGAAAGCCACCAAAAGTAAGACCAAAGAGACAAAAAAAATGATCAAAAATGATTTCAAGAAACTGCAAATAAACAAAGATCTAAGAGGGGAATGGTGAAAAAGAATGCATATAAATTAGCAATTTTATTGTAACAAGGCTACGATGACGATGATTTACCATTGATTTACCATTTTTTTAAAATGATAGTGAAAACCATGTGATTATTGCAAGAGTTACGGTATTATGTAAAACAGACTTAATAGTCAAATTACAGACGGAAACTTTGAGTTTTGATTGCATGATCCCAATTACAGTCCAGTTACATAATGATGCATATTTTCCACTTCAAACGATATGTTAAAGGTGCTCGACTACATAGTCTGTACGGTCATGCACAACCTTTTATTCCATGTACAAGGTGTTGTAAGAACTTAAAAACTTAAATTATAAACTTATATTCTTCATTCTTGGAGGGTATCTTATTTTTACCCTAGCTACAAGGATAAAGATAAGTCAATCGAAAGGAAGGATTCCAGTTTTTTGCTCTGGCATAGTGAACGCTGTCTCCTTTGCTCCAGAAACCGTCGCAAAGAATTTCTCCAGGCAGACTGCACAGCAACTGTACAAAATTCATGAGCAAAATTAGCAAATCTTAAAGACAAATTCTACATGAATTCTACCTGAATTGGTTTTAACAAAATAATAGAGATGGAATGGCCGATGCAGGCAATGAAAACTCACCATGGCATGGTCGGAATTGTTCATCAGGGTAGGAGGCGGAAGTAGAACAGTGACCTCCATGCAAATGGTTTTTGACTGGGCCTGCTACAGCGGACAATACAAGATGCACCTGCAAACATACCGTCAAGTCAAAAGCATTGACCGTGAATTTTTGGAATCTTTGGATTATGGAATTCAGTAAGGATAACATTATAACAGAAGAAGACGTGAATGGATTTAATACCTGCTGGGGCATAACGTTATATATGTAGACTTTGCCGCCATACAACATGGTAAACTGCTTTTGTTCATATCTTCTGTAAAACATGTTATATGTCAAATACAATAAAAATGAATAACAGCGCAAAAGAATAAAGCAGAAAGATGAAAGAATATCATTCAGAAAGGATGAAAATCAAGATTTGGGTGTTACACGATATAATTTTCTTGATATTTTTAAAACTCATAGTATCTATATTTAGACCGTCCAGACAGTCTTCACCCTTAATAAAATTTCATTTTCGGCTTTAGAGGATGTAATAAAGTGCTTATAAAAAACTTCTAATAAATTCAGAGGGTCTAATAAAATTTCAATTGAGTTTTAGAAGATATAATAAAGTGCTTATCAAAAAACTGCTAATAATCCAGAAAGTACTTAACAAAAAAACTAGAAAAATGGGTTGCCACACGTTGAAAACTCATAAAAATAGAAAATGAACTAAAGATGATAAAAAGAAATTGTAGATATACAATATATTTTAATGAAAGAAGACCTCATTTTATTAGGACAAGTTTAAGATACTGATGCAGATTAAGTTTGGGTACCTGCAAGCAGTGCAGTTGCCGCGCTTGCTTATCTTACGGCTACTCTGATCATGAGCAGAAAGCGTTGATTTATGAACGGCTTTTAGCATCATATCATCCTGATCACGGTCTTGAATTCTCTGTGCAGCACCATAAACCATCGTGGGTGCGTTGCTGATTGCCTGCAGAATCATATACTCTGTAAAATGCAAATCTATTAACAATAAGCCAATAACGCAGTTTTTGTAGCAGGCCTCGATGAAATGCATTCCGCGGCAGCCGGCTTGTATAATAAAGCAGTCGGCAGAAAAGACGATTTCAAAATCAAATTGGGTCCGCTCACGGATCCTGATTCTTCTCACGTTTTTCTTTTTTTCTTTATGTCTTTTTCTTTTTTAGATGCTTACCAATCGGCACGAACTACCAAGCAAAGTAAAACAAATTGAAATTTGATGTCAAAGGAAACGGTACGTACCACGTTTTGTGTTTTGCAGTCATGGTCATCTCTGTCTCGGTTTACGGAAAGTGAAAGGAGAATTCGCATTTGGCAAGTGGCATAGCACATGCAACTTCCTTCTTGTTTATTATTACGTGTAAGAAGTTCAATCTTGGGATCAGCTATTTTTCCTATAAACCCTTTTCTCACATGCTCAAATAGTATTATACCATTATTAATGTTTGTGATTGCGAAAAAAACATTAAGTGTTCATGACTGAAACTGCACAATCAGGTAACCCAAATTTTATTCTTATCTGTTCTCACAAAGGCTAACAGTTTAAGAAATATGATCTAGAGATCTTGGATTTAGAGGTTGAAAACAGGGCAATTTAAAGGTATTAACAGGAAATTATTAAATATCATAATAAAATGCATCTTAATTCTAAGATAAGTAAATTTGTTTTTAGTCGTTCCCTTTCTGTCTGACAGATTTACGGTTATATTTGTGATATTTAAACCTGCAACCTGCAGAGGGGCCATGTGACCTGTACATTGCACGTCATTGTCACTATAAAAAGAATGTTCATGACCAGGTTCATGGATCCAAACATTGAATTATACATACAACATGAGACGTGATTATCCACGTTTTTGTCCTTTATTATTCTCCATTTTATCGAAAAATCCAATAGGATTGACAAATCAGTAGCCCTTTTTATAAAATGGATTGGAAAAATCTGAATAAATTGGTGTAAAAATAGGATCATCAATATTAGCAAAATACAGCAGTTATATCCACCCATATTGGTAGCTACATTTTGTAATTTTTTCATCAGAGAGCTCAGTTAGAATGAAAAATTAAATATAGAAATTTTGGTTTTCTGTTAGCATCTGCATTAATAATAAAAAATATCACAAACTTAAAAATTCAATGAAAATTTATTAGATTAAATGTCCTATCGAATTTTGAATGGACTTCAATACTGCATTGTAATATATCACAGAATATGGCAAACCGTGTGTTTTAGGCTTCCGCACGTGCAATTACCAGAAATCAACCTTTCTTGGCTGAAAAATTTAAGGGATATGGGTAAAATCTGCCACGGCCTGTATTATTCAAGGAAAATCTGACAAATATGACAATCAAATTTCGAATTTTTCTTTTCTTTGACTTGGTTCACGTGAAATTGTGCATCATCACAGAGGACGTGGACCAAGCCTTCGCACACTCTTGCTGATTAGACCCTTTACGGGTGTAAAACCTGTGAAAGAGAGAAGTATAACTCTAAAAAACCTATGATTTCTTATGTTAAGAATCTGTACTAATAAACTATGAAGATGTCTCAATCTTTGCAGCCCTGTTATCATTTCATGCTCTGTAAAATTGGGTTTTGACTTCCTGAATTATTTATAGGGTAAATGTCAAATAGATTTTCAATGCATCTAATTTTTGTTGGGTTTAGCAAGGTCAGTAGTGAAATTGAGAATTGAAAATTGCTAGATGCTGAAAGTGGAATAACAATAACAAAAAATGATGTACATGATAAAATATAAAAGACAACATACACCAGGATTTATGGTGATGCAGCAAGCAATAAACTTTCCTTGGCAAAAAGGGATTTACCTTTATCTTTCTACAAGGAGCAAAAACAAGATATTCCAACTTTTTCTACAATCAAATAACATTTCTAACTAAAAGCTAGCATGCCTTTTGTTTTTGTTCTTTTTTCCCTTAAGGCAAAGAAACTCAAGGCTGATAGTAGAACCATTACTTACTACAATCTTGGGTAAAGTTCCTATAGGGAAACTTGAAGCTTATAACACAATCCTTACTCACTATAATGAGTATAATCTTATGTAAATCTCTTACCATCTTCATGCTTATAATACTAGATGTGAAGGTACTGCGGCAATACAATAAGAGCCCTCCTAAGGTCTCTTCTATAGGTTCAAGGTTGGTTTAAATATGGAAAACCTAACACAAGCATGCTTTATTATTTGCATAATAATCATCATCATCATTGACTTCATACTTATCTTGGGTATGTTAATTTGGATTAAAAATAAATTATGGTTGGTAAGTAACGATTGCCGCTCTTGCTTATCGTAACGGTACTCCAATCATGCATAGAGAGCGTTGATTTATATAAAGTTTTTGACAGTGCATGATCGTGATCACAGTCCTGAATTTTCTGTACAGCAGCCTAAACCATCGTGGGTGCGTTTGTTATTGCCGGCAGAACCGTGTGCCGTAAAATGCAAATCTATTTGCAATAACGCAGATTTGCAGGAAGGCAAGTTGATCAAATGAATTCAGCGGCCACGGCTTCTTTAATAAAGCAGTCGGAAGAAGAGACGATTTTAAAATGAAATGGTGTTCTCTCTCGGATCCTGATTCGCATGCTTTTTTAGGATGCTTTGTTTATTAATCTGCACGAACTACTAAGGAATGTAAAACAAATTGAAATTGGAAGTCAATGGAAGCTGTATGTACCACGTTTTGTGTTTTTGCAGTCATGGTCATCTTTGTTCTCAGATAGTGAGGAGAAGTTCCATCTGGCAAGTGGCATAGCACATGCAACTTTCTTCTTTATTATTATGTGCAAGGAGTTCCATCTTGGGGGCAGCTATTTTTACTGTGACCCCATCTACTACATGTAAAAATAGTATTATACTATTATTCACGTTTGTGATTGGGGAGGAAACATTAATTGTTAATGTAGTTGGCCTCAATTTATACGTCTTCTATGCGTTTAGTAGGTGTTAAAACCTAGATCTCAAATATCAGAATTGCAACGGGAATAAGCCAATAGGATAAGCAACCGACCAAGAAACCGCTGAATTATTCATCATGAAAATTTGCAACCGTTTTTTTCTATCCAAAATCTCTATGTTCTCATGTGGAAATAATTTAAAAGTTCAATTTCCATAAATTGATACATGTACACTTTCTTGAATTGTCCCATCACGTAAACCGCACAATCATGTAACATGTTTTATTATCATCTATTTTCACAAAGGCTAATCGTTTGAAAAATATGATGGAGAGACATTGGTTTCAGAGGTTAATAACATGACAATGAAATCCATGGTGACATCTTCCCATTTCTAGGTTGGGACTTCCATAGGTTGTAATACTGTTCAGATTTTATTCTTTGGTATGTTGGACAATTTTTAATGTATGAGAACACATCATTCTTCATTCCAGGCTAGAAATAAGGTTTGTGTATCATCATAAAGTCTTAATATAACCTGGATGACCTACATATGGTACTTCATGTGCTTCACACAATAACCTTAGTCTTCAATTTCCTTTTCGTATGCACACTCTTTGTCCTTTCATTAATAAACTATTAGAGGTAAGTTGATATTGAGGCTTAGAGGAAATATTGGTTAAAATATTCTTAAAATAAGGATCTTCTTTTATTTGTTCATCAATTTCTTCATCCATAGGGTTCATCACGACACCTTTTTCTTCTTCCATAGGGGTCATTACCACACCTTCTTCCACAAGATATTATTTTTAGTTCAAATATTTTTTCACAAAGATAATGCCTCCAAACTTTTAAAGCATGAACAATTGCTAGTAATTCTATATCATGGGTTGAGCAATTTACCTCAGCTCCTCATAATTTACAAGATTCATAACATACCACTTTATCTTCTTATAAAAGAACTATACAAATTCCTATTTCATAGGCATCCATGGTTACTTTAAATGGTAATTCTTCATTCGAAATTCTCAAAATAGGTGCTATTATGAGTAGCATCTTTAATATGAGGAAAGCTTCCCTACATTTTTTTATCAAACTTAAACACACATTTTTCTTGCAAAAGGTTAATGAATGGTGTTATCAAGGTAGAATAATCTTTAATGAAATGTCAATAAAAACCAACTAAACCTAAGAAGCTACAAACCAATGTAACATCTTTGAAATTAGGCAAGTCTCAAGTCACACTAATTTTTACTAGATTTACTTGGAATCCTTTCATACAAACTATATGGTCAAGGTAGGAAACTTCTTCCTTAAAGAGTTCACATTTATACAATTTAGCTTTTAATTAATGCTCTTTAATAAATTCCATTGTAATTTTCAAATGTTTGACATGTTCTTCAATCGACTTAGAATAAACAAGTATATCATCCATAAATACTATAATGAACTAATCAAGATATCATCAAAAATATTATTCATTAATGCCATGAATGTTGTAGGTGCATTAGTTAATCCAAATGGTATCACAACAAATTCATATAATCCATACCTGGTTTTGAAAGTTGTTTTCTCAATATCTTTCTTCTTAATCCTTATTTGGTGATAACTTGATTTTAAATCAATCTTTGAAAAATAACATGCACCCATAAGTTGATCAAAGAAATCATCAATTCTAGGCAAAGGATAAGTATTTTTAATCATTACTTTATTCAATGTTGTATATGGATGCATAATCTTTAAGTAACATTTTTCTTTTAAATGAATAAGAGTGGTGCATCCTAAGGTGATACACTAGGTCAAATTTTTCCTTCTTCCAATAATTGATCTAATTGTGCTTTCAATTCCCTTCATTCAGAAGTAAAAAAATCTTTAAAGGGATTTTAAAATAGGTTGTGTACTAGGAAAAATATTAATAGCATGCTCAATTGTTCTTTTTTAAGGCAGCTCTCTAATTTCATGAAATACTGAATCTTTATATTCCTCAAGTTCTTTTGGAATCTCAATACTTGAAGATCTCTAAGGTTGGGTTACTTTGACAACCAATATCATAGCACCATTTTTGACTAATCTTTTGGCTTGCTTCATGGTTATCGTATAAATTATCCTTGCTATTCCTACCTCCTTAGAACCCTCACTCCATCAGTGGTTGGGACTTTTAAAATATGAATTTCAAAGTGGGAAGTAATACAAATTTTTTGCAGAAAGGACATTCCTAAAACTGCATCAACATCACCTAGTTCAAATTCAAAGAATTCATCAACCAAAGGCATGTTTTGCAAAGTAGAGTTAATTTCTACATACCTAGTATGCTTGCTCACAGTCATTCCATCTACAAGTTCTATCTTAATAATTTTTCTGAAAGGTAAACTTAATTTCAATAAATTAATTAACTTTGGAGAAATAAAGTTATCACTAGCACCACTATCAATAAAAAATTTAATTTTTTTACCTTTAATTGAACCTTCAAAAGTTAATAAAGCAAATTAAAATTTACACAAACCTAATTTAGTTGATGTAGATATCTTCTTCACAGCTATGGTGGTGGTTGGAATTTTTCCTTTATTCATTTTTGGATTGGGTTTTTTATTCTTGATTTGGTTGGTCCTTTGTACCTTTGTTCGTAATTTTGGATAGTTTCATTTGAAGTAATCTTCACCACAAACAAAACATCCTGATCCTAATTGAGATCTTTTGATTGGTGTTTCCTCTACCATTGCTTATGGAAGGGTAGCTTATCAAAGAGTTGTTTGTTGAAGTATAGCTCATATCTAATTTGATTCTTCATAATCCTTAGCAATTTTGTATCCTTCATTAATGGTTTGAGAATTATGGGCTCATATTTGGGAATGTAGTTGAGCATGTAGTCCACAAATGAACTTTGAAGCTAATTCTCCTTCATCTTGGTGGCTTACATACTGAGAAAGATCACAAAATTCCTTGTCGTAATCTTCTATTGATCATCTTCCCAATCTAAAGGAATCAAATATCATTTTGCACTCTTTGAGGAAAGAATCAAGGATAAATTTTTATTCAAAATCTTCATAAAAATTAAGCCAATTTATTAATCAAACCTCGAGATCTTATTCCATTTCACCATGTTCCCACAAGTCCTTTTAAATACAAGAAGACAACTTCTAAATGTTCTAGGCTTAACAAATTCAACATATGAAAGTAGTCTTTTATTGTATCAAGCTAATCCTTTACCTTGGCACTAGATCTAGAGGCCCTATCATAATGATCTAATTTTACTTTCTTGGCATGAACTTGTGTCAATGATTTTCTAGGTGGATTAAACTATTTCCCATATCCCTCAACTTTGATTTATACTCTATGACCTAAAGGAGGGATTTTGGTATCTTGTTGACCAATAGGTCAAGGTTGATTTCGATGTGGATTTCTAGGGCTAAGTTGATCTTAATTTTGATGTTGATTCCTAGGTAGAATGTGGGTAAGATTTGAAGGCTAAGTGAGATGGTCAATTAATTACTTGAATGAATCTACAAATGAATCTATCTTTCCTTGCAGATCTAACCATTTATCCTCTAAACTCTAGGATAATTTCCTAATTTTCTTAGACATATTTTGCATCTTTGTACGGAACTCTTGATTTAAGTGATGAATCTCTTCTTGAACATCACTAATCTCTTTAATTTGATCTTCAAAGGCATTCATTTGATCATTGACTTGGGTCTCCATCTCTCTCCGATTTATTCTTTGGATTCTAAACATTGGTAAGTTGAAACAATCAGGTATGTTGATAATCCTTAGCTTTTATTGCCCCTCTTATGTGTCTTAAAATAGTTAATTAGTTGCAAAAGAAGTTGAAACTATCATGGATCTCTTCTTGAGTACTGAATCCTAATTATTTTTTGTACCTTAAATAATGAATTAAAACACTAACTTTCTATAATTTGAAAGCTAAGTATGATAGTTCCATTGAGTCCAAAAGGATTAAATCTATTGGAATTTATTTTTGTTTAGTTGAAAAGGGACTTTGAATTCAAAAATTATAGCTTTTGCAAATTTACAAAAACTTGGATGTTTTTCAAAATTTCTCAAGAGATCACCCATCCTAGTTCTACTCCTGAATGAGCACACTTAATGATGAAATTTTTATTCCCATTATTACAAAGGCACCAATTTTGAATTTTTGAAAATATTTATGCACGTTCTTAATTTAAATTGATGATTAATAATGAAATTTTTGTTATAAATTTTTTTTCTACTAATGGGCATTTCGAAATTCCTATCAATTGATGGAAATTTTGAATTTCCTATCTACTAATGAAGAATTTTCCTGTTGTGCGACGATAGGAACAATGGTGGTAATGGCCATAGGGATAGGCTAGATGTGCTTGGAGGCCATTGGCAATGTTGGAAGAATTCGAGGAGGCTAGGGCTAGCTAATGGGAATGGGCCATTTGTTTGTTTTGCCTCTTTAGGGCCTATGCAACCCTTTACAGGGCTTGTGCACCCTACCTGAGGACGTACATGGCCTTTTTTAGGGCCAACATAATCCCTTAAATGGGCTCATGTGGCCCATGTAGGGCTCATGTAGCTTCTATGCATAGTCAAATAGGGCCAATATTGCTCATCAGAAGGAGGTGATGATTGATGGCATCTAGAGAGGCAATGATTAGTGGCATCTAGAGAGGCAATGATTAGTGGCAAGGGAGGCAATGTTTAGCAACATTAAGGTGATGCCCAATAGCCTAGGAGGTGATGTTTGGTGACGTGAGAGGCAATTTTCGATGACATGGAAGGTGATGTTTGGTGGTGCATGAGGTGATGTTCAGTGGTGCGAGAGGCGATGTTTGGTGGCATGTGAGGCAATGTTCAGTGGTGTGATAGTCAATGTTTGGTGGTGTGAGAAGTGATGTTTAGAGGCATGGAAGGTGATTTTTGGTGGCATGGGAGGTGATGTTTGGTAACACAAGAGGTAATGTTTGGCAGCATGAGAGGTGATGTCCAACAACATGGGAGGCGATGTTTGAGAGTGTGAGAGGTAATGTCTAGCAACATGGGAGGTGATGTTTGGCATTATGAGAGGCGATGTTTCATGGATTTGAACACGAAGATATGTAGCTCAAAAGATGACCATGGGTGCACGCATGAAAATAGACAATGCTAAGAAATGGGTGTAGTAGATGGCATGGTAGCAATTGTAGGACATAGTGTAGTAATGAGTAGTAAGGAAGTAGGTGCATGGAAATGCACAATAGTAGGTAGCAGGTGCATGGTGGTGGCATGATGGTAGGCATAGGTGTGGCATGGTGGAAATAGGTGATGTGCACTGCATGGTCATCCTTGGGTTGGCCCTTCGTGTAGCTAGCAACATGGCCAGTTGTGGTCGATAGGAGGCCTTGTCATGGCCCTACCAAGGGTTTGGGATTTTTATTTTGAATAATAATAATTATTTATTTGTTTAATATAAAATTTTAAAAATTGGGACTTAGAATTGGACTTGAGACCTCTAGTCACTACACCTAAAATTTAAAATTTTAAAAGTATTATTTAAAAATAGTTTTTTAATTTAAAAACTACACTTAACTCAAGAATTATTATATCTTCCAACTTGTAAGTTAGATGTTGATGAAATTAGTACCATTGGAATCATCTTGGAGAGCACTATGCATTAAGCTAGCAATAATTCCATTTTAGTGAAGCCAGAAATAACAAATTTAGAAAAAGTTGATGCAGGTGCCACTTTTGAACAAACTCCCATTCCTCCATCTAGATCACCACACATAACTTCTTTTTCTATGACACTTGGAAGAGGTTCATTTTCACAAGTGGCACAAACATCAGTTCTTAAGTTTGTTCCATTGGTTCCTTCTTTTTCTATCTTGGGTTCTTCTTATTCGATGGGATAGATAGTGGTAACTCATGAAGAGGAACTCGTGCTTCTTCAACATCTTAGTCAACAAATTTTTCATGTCTACCACTTACGGAAGTCTTAGTCATGCAACTTGAACATAGACTATGGTTTAGTACAGGTTGGAGCTCCATCATCTTTATACCTAATTCTTGAGGATGCTTCAAATGTTATCAAAGATCTAGAACAACTCTTAGGAGAATTGGAGAGTGCAATGTGCTTGGCTCGCCATCTAAAAGACTTGTGAACAATTCCTCCAAATTCATAATGATTGGTTTTGGGTAAATATTTTTTTTTACTTTTGCTCTTCCCTTTTTCTTGATTTGCTCATAACTCATGATTTTAGTCTTATTTATGTAGAGGAAAGAGAAGGAATGGCAAAAGGACATGGATGATCGATCGATTCAAATAGATATGCTAGAGACCCAACTTAAGAGAAAGGAGGAATCAATAGCTACAACAAGGTGTGATCAAGTACATCAAACAATTGTGTGATGGATTGGCTAGATTTAAGGTAGTTCTTAGTAAGAAGGATGCTACTAATCAAGAAAGCAAAGCACAATTGAAGATATTCACAAATCTCCTCAACTCCTTTGGTTGCAACAAATGATCACTATTGTTTTCTTTACATCTTTCCCATTCTTGTGTTCTACTTCCTTCCCCATTCTTCCTTTTCTATATTCTACTTGGATGTACTTCCTCCTCTTCTATTACACAATAAAATAATATTTTTCTTCAATTTTATCTTCTAAATCATGGTTTTCTTTGATACCAAATGTGACATCCCATTCACAAATGTTGTAAAAATATGATTGCTTAATTTATAACGTTCATCATTTCCTTAGATAATATAATAAAAACATCATAAATACTTAATAAATGAATTACCTAGTAAATAAATAATTGATACTATGAAATAAAAAAGGAAAATACAAAACTTTTATTAATAGGAGAGAGAATTGTAACACCCTCTAGGTTATTTTCCTATGTCACTTAAGCCTTTGAGGCAATCTAACATTGCTACCACAATTAGGCTATCCAGTCAAAGAGGTGATTAGTCCCTTCCTGTCCCACTTCATCTAGCTCCCATCACTTGCCTTTCTTAGCTCTACAACTCCATATCGGCATGACCTCTAAACCTAGCCTTAAATGACATAGGTCAAACCCTTTCCCAAAGGATATATGAATAATTGTAACTCCTCATTGAAACACCACTAATTTTGGCCTAGCACTTTTAGACAAGAGTCAAGCTAAGTCATGCTACTACCCAACATGAGTACAATGTGACCAAACTTGGAGGCCTCCAAAACAACCCTTGATGGTCCATGATTCAATAGGAAAGGTCCCCCTGGGGCCCATAGGAAAATGCACCAACTTCCAGCATCTAGAATCAAAAGTTTCTGGTTCAAAATATTTGGTTTTGGCTAAGTACACTTTGGTTGCTTTTTTAGACGCTGCACAGCGTAAGGATCAGCGTCACCAACTTTTGGAGCCCCAAAATTGAGTTAAGACAAGCCAAAATCGAGCATAAGGACCTCCCATGACCTTCACCAAGGTCCCTAGTAGCTCCCAGCCTCTAGAAAATCAAGATTTGGGCCTCAAATATGCCATTTTGACTTGGTGACGCTGGGGTTACTTTTTCAAACGTTGCATAGTGTAAGGATCAGCGTCACCAACTTTTAGAGCCCTAAAAATGAGCCAAAATGACTTGATTTCAAGGGTGTAAGTTGTCCTCAAGGTCCACTATTGATAACTATGGGTCCCAACCTTCAGAAATTCCAGATTTCAGCCCAAAATGGCAAGTTTTGGAGGTCACACTACAAGTCACGCTGGATGCTAGAAAAGCGAGGCGGTGTTAATCCTTCTTGATTTTCTTTTTCAAGAAATCTATAAAATGGCAAAGGGATATGAAAGCCCATAAAAAATTAGGCCAAATATTCAACAAAAAAATATATATATATATATAAATTTTCAAGCAAGCTGGAGCTAGAGATAATCTTTCTAAATTTTCTTTTTAAATTTTTAAATTGTATCACTGAAGGGCTTGTTTTTTCTAATTATTTGTATTTTTATGGGCTAGAATGACCAAAAAGTTGTAAAATACATTGAACTTGTTCAAAGTATGCAATTTCCAACACACATCCAACTCGTGTACAACTATCCAGCACAGATACATTGAACCTGGTCAAACAAAACCCTAGCCAAAACCCTAGCGCAACCCTATAAATACCCCATCAATTCACACAAATTGGAGGAAGGCAAGAGAAGCAAAGAAAAAGTAGCAAGAGAGAAGGGAGAGGAAGAGGCAAAGATTGGAGAGTTTGAAAATTCTGAAGGAGGATAGAACTTGCAATCCTTGGGCGTTCGGCACATTCGATTTTTGACTTCCAATTTCTTCTCACGTTCATCCCATTTCATCATTGCATCATCGTGTCCTATCTTTTTGGGGCTAGGCATTTGACTTGCCATCCACACTTGTGCAACTACGCTTTGACCAGTGCACATTTTTTTAAACAATATAGTACAATTGATTATTACCTCCCATTTACATTGTTTAGTTCTATTTATGCTTTACAAACATAACTTTGTTTATGCTTTATTCATAATTCAATACACTTTATTTACATTTCGTATCACCGTTTGCATTCCATTTACATACCATTTACGATAATCCTAGCACTAGTCGTAGCTTACGCTCAGGGAAGTCCTTGGTTGATTTACGTGCAGACCATCCAAGACACTCTACCTTTGTCTACTTTTCCAGCTTGCCCTTGAGTGAAGGCAGGGTCAACTGTGGCTGCCCAACAATCTCTCGGTGTTTGTTTCCCTTCCATCCTTACACCAAAAATTTAGGACGGTACACTCATAACAAGGTGCCCCTTCATTTGAAGGTTAATTACATTATTTACAATTGTTTCTTCCCTTTAACAAGGGATAAGACATTACAGTGAGTGATGATTGATGAGTGAATGATAGCTACAGCTTCATATGCCTGATTTAAGGACTAATGAGTTTTGTTCAAGAATGATTGTCTTTATCTCCCTTTCTCTCTCTATTGTCCATGATTCTAATTCCTTTTCTAACTCCAAAAATTGATTACTAACAAATCCTCTTGTAGCTTTATGTTATGGCTTACTGGAATTTTAGTTTTAGTAATATAGGGTTCATCTTTGTCCATGTCTAGGTGTGTTTCTCGAATGCATCCTTCACATAACTCATTTTCACTTACATATGTGTCTGATCTATTAAAAGCCAACTATAATGAACATCAACAAGTTTGGTTGTAGGTGTATATTCTTAATTCATATACATGTTTACATTGATCATGTAATGCTACAAGATTCGTTGTTTCATATATGTGTTTGCATTGATAATTAGAAAAAGCTTAGTTAACAAGAGTTTTGATTTGGATGGCATTATTTTTTGGGAAACAACAAAAAAAAATGTATTCATTTCGTGTGGAATTTTTTATCTTTGAATAGGGAAGAATTAAATTCAGGAGTAGTAAGAGTATTGACTTGGAAAGCAAGGCAAGTGGTAAAAGTATTGACTTGGAATCTCGAAGTGACAAATATGAGCTAACTTATAAAGTTTAAAGTTTTAATTCAAATGTACCTATATTTCAATATAGGATTTCATAACTTTGAATTCATTGCTTGACAATGAATTTTCATGAAACTAGGAGTTTGAAAAATGAAAATTTTTTATATTTATTAGATGGATTTTATTTTTTTTTCATTTTCTAAAATCATCATCATCCTAGCCTCATCCCAATTCATTTTTAGACATGCTTTCTGATAATAGATCTTGTGATTTTGTTTACATGGTGCACATAGAAAATATCTTTATTTTTTAATTTTTAAGATTTCTATATGCACTTTAAGAGTCGCCTTTTTATTAATTTAAAAAGTAGAAAACAATGAGATGTTATTCTAGCAGTAAGATTCTTGATTTTGAAGTAATTCAAGTAGGCAATGTTGAGTTATAAGGTTCTAGTTTAACTCTCTTTCTCTCTCTATATATATCTTAAGGTAAATATTGTTAAAATAAGAGTTTGGACACCCATTCCAAATTAAGAAAGATAAAGTAATAGTACTCTATGTGGTTAACGTTCAAATATTTACAACCATATTTTCACTTACTAGATTAAAATGCTATATTCATTGATATAGAATTTTTTATCATGAAGCTTTAGAAATACATCTAGCTTTGTTGCTTTAGAAATATATCTATGTTTATTGTATGGATAAAGGTTGTGTTGCTAACTTCATGTTTTCTTGTTTTTATTAAAAAATTATTTTTAAAATATAAAATTTATAAATATATTTAAAGATTTTATTTAATTTGATAAACATAAAGGATTTATTTAACAACCAATACATTCATGTTATGAAAAATAAAATGTAACATTACAAATTGGCTAACTGCTACTAGATGGAACAAAAATAAATCATACAAATTTTTAGCAAAAATATTATATTAGTTGGTGGTGTCAAGCCAAAATATTTTTGATAAAAATATTATATTTTTGCCTTACATGTTTAATAATATGATAATTGCAAAAATGTTACTCATTCTCAATGACTTTAGGCCCACATAACCTACATTTATGCTCTTCTATTTATAGGTAAATCAATCTTTTACTTTCTATTCTTAGACAATGTAAACTTAGACAAAACCTACTAATAAAATTACAAGCTATAATTGAGATATAAACTTTAGGATATTAAATAGGTGAATCTAAAGAACTACCTCTAATGTGCTCTAACTATGATTTTTTCCTTCGACATTTCAATGTAACCTTATAAATATAATGCTTTTGTCTCCTACTCCTATATGTTCTATGTCTTAAACCATTATATCTTCTAAATATACTAGCCTTGTTCTCTTTTACTTTTAAGGACTACTTTAAAAACACTTAAGTTCATCAATTTCTATAAGGTTGAGTAAATGCAATAAATTGGCAAAGAGCTTCAATTTCTAGGGGAAGTAAGTTACACTCCAAAAATAACATAGGATATAATATTTGAGTCTTAACCTTCAATTTAGCTAATTAAAAAATATTTTGCATCCTTTTAATAACTTGTCAACCTTTTTACACTAAGATTTGGCCGCTACACTACACATCCATGTAGCACAATAGGATAAATAAAAGTATAAAAAAATGTTTTCTAACTTTCTAAATCCATATTGCTAATTCTTTGCACTTATTTTTGATTGTATAGAGAGCTTTAATTCCTATTGGTATTTAATCTTTGATACAAGTATTCTATATATAATTCTTAACATAGTTAAGACCATAAGATCTAAATAAGTTCATTATTTTAATATTAGCATATCTAAAACTAAAAAAATGTAATGTACATTTCTTGGACCTATATTGTTGCTTTATTTTTCTTTAAATTGACTTTCAAACTAAATGAAAGGTAAAAAATTTCTAAAACTTGCAACATATTTTGGATACTTGAATTAGATGTAGAAATTGATGAAATATCATTTGTATACAAAATTAGATTTATTGCTAAACATATTATTTTGATAACATACTTTTTATCACCTTTGTATAACTAGGCTAACACCCAACATAGAGAACATAGACACAATGATGCTATGCCTAGAATTATTCAATGCTTAGTGAAATAAAATGATTCAAAAGATCACTTAATAAACACAATGAAAGAAAATGACATAAATTTTAAATCTCATATAATGTATGCTAGGTATAAATCAACAACCAAACCATCATATATCACTACTATGCATAACACATCCACAGACTAACCAAAAACATGACATAACTATCTAGCATACTATCCACTTTCTATCATAGAAATAGTACCAATATGTCATCATGTAACTCACAACTTAAAATTTTTCCATATTGAAGCCATAGATAAATAAGTCCATCTCACACACAAGCATGTAAAGAAATATACAAATACATATAAGGACCATAGCTCCATCCTTTCGAATATCTCTAATGTTCTGCTACACTCTAAGCTTCATTACCTACAAAGGATATATTTGGTATAAACTGAGTGGGAGACCTTTAAACCTTCCATATTGAAATATTGACAAGTGTTATACTAGAAGAAAGGAATAGATAAAGATAACATCTTACATTTAGTATTAGTCCTCAAGCATACCGTACATCACAAGTATATTTTTCATAACATATCCTTAATCTATATGAATAATTTCAATGACACAACATCTAGTGCATAACCATAATCCTACCAAATTAACATGGAAACTTGTGTGTAAGAAATTTATACATAAATGATAGCTCTACGACATTAGCATATGAGCTAGTAGTGATCCACTACTACGACCTAAATTCCACTACTACAAATGGGCATGCATCTAGCAAATCATACTCTATCGTAAATACAAAATTGTTTATCATCATTAAGATGAACCATGAATTCAATACTAAATACAAATATAACCTATGTGGAAACTAGCATATTTACACTTAGTGTAGCATATGCATCGGTTGTTATGTATGGTTGTAATTAAATGTCTTTAAGTATTTTATTAGTTTTCTAATTTCCAATTAGTATAGTATCCATCAACCTATGATCCATAAATGTTAGCCTTTTAGAGATTTGGCCATAGGAACTAATACACCTATGTCACATACCAATCGTAAGAATATTCACACTTATGGTCTTTCACTCTCCATAGAAGCCTAAGATAATAACCTCTCTAATACATCATAGTAGGAGCTAATCAAAAATTCTTTAGAATGCCTCACCACCAAGTAGTTCACACACCTCATTATAGCTCCACTCATAGACCAATTATTATAAGTAACCAACATAACCTGTATTGTCATAAAAGCATATATCATGCAATACTTTCTTAAGTTTAAATAAGCAACATAAGTAACTCATGTCTTACACATACTTAATAAGAATTATGACTAGGCTAACTTAATCCTTAATAGCCAATGGACATAACTATGTTATATATCTCATAAGAAAAATTCACACTATACTCTAACATATACTATAATCAGTAGTCACAAGCATCCAGTGCCACATGATTCTACATTAGTCATTTATGTACCAAAGTATACCATAAAGGTTATGGATCCTACACATACACATCCATAATTAAACTAGTCTTTATATTCCCTTCCATATCTTTCCAAGAGAACATACCATGAATGTAACTTAAGCCGCAACATGTAGCTCATTTTATTTCATTAAAAATGACTCATGGTAGCATCATGGTTGATATTAAGAGTGTCACTACAAATCACAATTAACATAGACATAGCAATAAAGAATAATTTCTCTTGCTTAGTCCCCTACCATGATTTACGACAAGGTCATGAACACTATCATGAGTGAACTATGACTCACATCCAATATAAAATGCAACCAATACTATCTCAACTTAGCCTTGAGATCACCATAACTTATATTGGATATAATCCTCTACCGTAAGTAGATTGCAAGCTCATTATGTTCTATAACACATACAAACTTCTATCATGAGTGGACCACTAGTTTACTATTAAGGATAATCTTGTGTGGATTATGAAGCCTACTACTCTACCATTTTTTTGAGAGTACATGGTGATTGTATTCTAAGTTTCTTAGTCCTAGAACTTATAGAGTTTGAGGAATCTGTGTATTCTAGTTTTTTGGTTCTATTGTATTCTATATTATTTCATGCAATTAATAGAGGATATATATTTTGGTTTCTTTAGCATCCTATTCTTCTTGCATGCTATTGGTATTATAGAAATTTGAAAGTTTTAATGATTAAGGAGTAACTTTGCTCTACCTTGTCAACTTATATTACAAATATAATTATTAATAGTAATAAGAAGGATAAAACTTATGAGATTCTCTATAAAAAAATAGTAAATATTATATATAAAAAGATATTTTAATTCTATTATTTTGTTAAAAATCTAAAGTAATTTTTGAACAAACTCAATAACAAAGGAAGAAAATAAATAATTCTAGGTCATGATACAAAAATATGTGGCTATAGGTTTTATGAACCTATTAAATATGAATGAAATTCCTCTAGGAATGTATTATTTATTGAAGATAAATTTGGCATAAATGAGTTTTAGAAAGATAATATCAAATTAGATTCTTAAGACAATCCTAATTCATATGTCCAAAGAGATAATCTTGAAAGTCAAATGTTGGACATAAATTTTAAGAAAAGAACAACTTGATTCAATGCAATAGAAAACCTTTTCTACTCATCTCTCAACAAAGAACTATCTAACATGGAAGAAGCCCTAAAGATCCAAGTTTGGAAGAAATTCATGAATTAAGAATATCAAGCCATCATGAAGAATATAAAGTATTATTAAATCAATATGTAGGTACATATACTTTTTAAAATAATATATGTCAATCCCACCACATTCCTGCATATTGAGTTAATATGCACATGCACCAAGTTACAAGACATATAGTGCCCATCCACACCTTAATTTGCATAAGACTATGATATTTATAAACTATTCAATGAATCCCTTAAACTTGATTTACTCATAGGTTATCATTTTCTTTAGATCATTACCCATTGAATGATCATAATTCATCTTGAACATGGTGTTCTTCTGATGATGATTAATGGTCTTCTTTCAATTGTGGCCCATGGTTCACTCTTACTTAAGGGATGTTTTGGATTAAGGTTTATCCTTGATTTTAATTTATCTTGGTTCATGGTTTACTTTAATATTGATTTTCACATCCCATTCTTGGATACCATGACAAACATTAAATATATAGAAGAAAATAAAAAGGAATATTATTAATAAGAAAATTGAATTTAAATGAGAGTATTTGGATCATGCTTTAAGGATCCTTTGGATTATCTTTCTTTGGTATGTATCCCTTAGAGGTAATTTAGTACTACCATAATGGTTAGGCCTAAACTTGATTAGAAGGGATAATCAGTATTTTCTTTATCTCTCTTCATATAACTTTCATTACCCACCATTATCAACTTTATAACTTGATAATAGTATGACTTCTAAGTTTTTGAACATGAAATAATTAAAACATAGGTACACTACAAGATATATAGTCTACACAAAACTTTATAAATCAACATTACCCACTAGAATCAAACCTATAACTTAGAGTTTCTAGATCAAGGGTCTTATCACTAGGCTAATATCTCATTATTAGTGGACCTATATTTCAAATATTTTGATTTTAAACACTAATCCTCCTTTGCTCTACCTAAGAAAAATTATTTTAGGTTAACAATGAAGTGTATCTCTAGTAATAATACTTTTGGTTTTGACTAGCTAATTATGCGTACTAATTTAATTGTTGAAACTTATAAATTTGACCTTCTAAATCTTAAGATTGAGTATTTAACCTATGTGGATAAATTATCTTAGCTTCCTATGCCCTAGTGTGTCATTAGTTACACTGCCAGAGTAAGTGCTCTAAGGGTCGTAGAAAAAAAGATCATGAAAGAGTCTAGGTAATGTAGCTAGTTGTTAACAAGAAGATTAGTTGGAGAATCAATTGATGAGATAGTTGGTGAAGCAGAACAATCAAGAAGATGTATATCAATTCATCTTACAATTAAATCATATAGGAGAATAACATAGGAATTCATGTCATTTTGACAAGGTGTATGATACCCATACAGAGTAGTGATCCAAGAGAAAATCCAAGAATGAGAACAAAACTTGCAACATACAATGTGCCTACAAGATCCCTAGCTAGCGAGAGACAATATTTGCTATGTCCACCATGGGCCTTAGACTTGCATGAATATCCATATCCATGCATCTTAGTAGAGTTACAAGATTTGTATGTTAATTTCTTATTCCTATAAAATGTCTTTCCATTGGAATTTCTATACCAATTTCAACCAAACTTGCGAAAGATGAGATACAAAGGTATTTATAAGGAAAAAGGTTTTTATGGAAGTTATTCTTTTGAGTTGTATAGATTAGCCTATTGCAAAAATCACAACATGGATGGTTATACATTCTTTTATAAAGAAGCCAAGTTTGAATTGATATAAAGTTCTAATTTGACTACATGTTTTAGCATGCATCATATAAACTTTGAAAGCTAGCCCTTGTTATCATAAAGCTCATGTAGACTAATTTTAGGTCACCTTTTTACTTGGTACATTAAAATGCTACAATGATTGAAAGGTTTAGAAATTAAATTAATAATGAGGTCTTAACTTAGTTGTAATGATTTTGGCATGGTTAGTTTCAATACCATTGTGTTGTAATGTAAAAGAAAATATTCGATAAAAGAAATTTTGACTCAAAGGGATCTTAGTGTAAGTAAATATTTAGGTTATAATTTCAAAAATACATTTAATATTGCTTTATAAGTAGTTCTACTAATTTTGAGTTGTTTAAAAATACTTAATTTTTAAACATATTTTGAGTTACAGTATGTGCATCACATATTTTTTGATTAGCTATGTGAAATTAGGAAAAATCCTTATTCTTAACTTGTATCACTTGAGAATATTTTTTTTACCTAATTTGAAGAGTAGAAATTAAATAAAGAAAGAAAAATAGATAAAATAAGAAATAAAATAAGTATTAAGAAGCTTCCTATTCTTTATTCATCTTTAGGGGCCAATGAATGTAGTTGTAGTTCTTGCATTAAGAAAATATGGCAAGATGATAATGTTCTAGAAGGTAAAGCTTGATCTTTCTCCTTAACTCCTTTCATCGAAATTAACTTCAATAGCTTGGTAACTTAGAAAAAATAAATATTCAAAGGAAGAAAACCCCAAAGAACACTCTCAAAAAGCATTCCTTTCTCTTTTCTTCTGCATTTTCCCTATTATCTTCTTCACATGTAATGTTGAATGTTACATATATGTGATGTTTGGTATATTATTTCCATACAAATAATGTATACTATAACATATATTTGGCGCTTGCCATGACATTTGGGAATAGGATGTTACATTAGATGTAGAAGCTCACTATCTCTTGACAACTCTTCCAATCAAATATCAAAGTACCATCAATAAGCTTCACTTAAGTTTAAATCATCTTAGGATTTAAAATGAAAGATCAATTTAACTCTTTTGAGAAGATCATATCTATTGATTACATGTACTTCTTTTTTATTTTGTAACTACCCATTTGAAATAGTATTATAATGTTACAATAAAAAACTTGTATGATATGTTTCTATTGCTCCCATTGGTACTTAATTAATTTGTAGAGTCTATCTTTACTTTTCATGAAAATTTAATATTAATCCAATTGATCCTATGAGTTTTCAAAAGCAATGAAGATTTAGTTTTAGTTTTCATTAAATGTTTTAATAATTTGTTAGCTACCAAAATAAGAGAAAATATGTGGAAGAAATAATAGAGAGCCATTCTAAGGGTTAAGCATACGCTAAAAAAAATTTATAATAATATTGGTAGTATAAGATTCCATCAGTTAAAAAAGATTATTAACCTCTACTAAAGCATGATCAACTTAAGACTTAACTTGAAAACCAAGTTGAATAATGTTGATCTTTTAAACCATTGTGAATTCACCATGGATAAATTCATGATCATGAAATCATATCATATCTAATTCTCCAAATAATATGTAAAATACAAAGATTCAAGTACTTTCAAATAGAAAGAAATACCTTAGAAATGAAAAGATCATCTCCAAGAAGAGCTTAATTCCAATTACGAAAGAAATCATTAAGAATAATAGAGGCCCAATTCCTAATATGCATGCAAAAAATAAAATCATCAACTAATTGTATGTCATATATTTAGGTTAAGGCACACCCAACTACATGAAATTTCATCTAATAGGAAGGACCTTACTAGAAAAGATACCACTTAAAATATTTAATATTAGGAAGGTAATGAAGCTTTCAAAGTCTTTTAAATCTAGGATTGTGATATTTCATTCTAAGATGCATTGGAAAAAATTAAAAATAAATTATATTTAATATTATGAATATTAAACATGATAGATAAAATGTAAAATGAAATCAAAATAAATTCTATAAATAAGAACATTAGAATTTAATGAATGAATCTAAGTCATGCTTAGAATTCATGAAATGTTCTTTCTTTGACATCTATCCATTATAAGCAACCCTAAGACTAATACCATGGTTAGGCCTAAACGTGGCAAGAAGGGATAATCACTACCTTCCTTCTTCCACTTCACTTATCTTCAATTACCCAATATTACTAATTCTATAACTGCATGCTAGTATATCCTTTAAAGTTACTAGTATAAATACCTGAGGTCAAATCCTCAAAGGTTTTCTCAAGAGGCACATCCATAATTATAATATTCCCTTTCATTTAGGCTCTTATAATAATAATTACAACTCTTAGATATGCAATGACACCATTTATAAATACAAATGTGATAAAAAACTCTCCTTAGCTTTTGTTCATTCTCAAATAAGTCTACATATGGATCTTTCTTTATGCTCTAATACTTTTATATCTCCTTTTTAAATATGGTTTTAATATTATCCTATTTAATTTATAATAACAATATAATTGAGAAATATATCTAAGGAAAATAAATCTACCATGTGAATAACTAACATTAATTCTTCTACTAATAACAAGAGTTGAATTAAGATTCTATGAACTACTAATTAAGATTGGGCTCAAACATCCCTTTTTCCAACTTCAAACTCCTTGCCTCTGGCAATGGCTAGGATATCTAGGAAAAGTAGTTGTTCTTTTACAAGCCCTACCTGAATCATCCATCCTATACTCTGATCTACCCTACATTGTATTAAACACATATTTCATGCATACGGTTAAATTATAATTTACAACAAAATTGTTCAAATTAAAGGAAGTTGAAGTGGTCACTACGTCATATTCTTTTACTTTATAGTCACATAAGCTTCCAATGATAATTTTCTAGAGTGGATAGCTCATTTTTTAATGTCTATAACTCTATAATTCTAATATAAATCTATAAAAGTTGGGTACTATTTATGAAATGGCAGGATTATAGTAATTATTTAAATTTAGATTCAATAAATGATATTGTAATAATGAAAAGGGTTATGGTAAAAACCATGAATATTTGAAATACACATTCCATGTGCAATTCTTTCTTGCTATGTGATGGGACGTGATATCGCATAGGCCGCGATATTGCATCCCCTGCGATATTTCGTTGTCCCCTACGATATCATGTACGTGATATTGTAGTCCGTCACAATGTCTATAAATAAGAAGTAGCTCTCCCTTGTTTAGATATTGATAGGTTAGACAGTAGCAAAACTGTGGCAGTTTGATCCCTCAAGAGATACATTATTTTCCAGTGTCTACCCGTAGTGTGGTGAATGTAATTGTACAACATCCTTTATTCGAGTGTGATGTACTTGGACATGCACACAACCGGAAATAAAGATCGAGATTACTTCATCATTCTACCATTTAATTTATTTATTTATTTATTTAATTGTTATTTACTTCTTTCCTAATTAGTCTCTCTCACGCTTATCTCATGTTAAACCATGGAATGAGTACAACTTGATTATGAGCATTTAAGTGTGATTACTTGGTAACCCAGTGGCATACCTAGGATCTATGCTTGGTAATCCTAGTGGTAGTCATGCACGAAGTCCAAGATGTGTATGGATGATCAAGGAATGGATTCTTATCGCACTGAGGCTAGATTAGATCCTTTTACCTTTTCTCTCCTAGTTTAGCGTAGTTAATATTACCTTCCATTGCCTTCAGGACTAGCATTAGATTAGGAACCTATCATACACCTCACTCTGGACTAAACCATATGTGACAAATATAATACTAGTCTAGGTGGGAAGACAGTGAACTGTGACCTAAGGATAACTGTCTAGGTGTCACAATTAGTCGGTTTGTAGAGTTTGACCGGAGCACACGTGAAAACACTCGTATTTGTATGGTTAAGTGTAGGGGTACCTCGCCACTCATCATTGGTATTGTTGTTGGGGACGGTGCTAGTTATCTAGATTAGTTATATCATACAAGGTTACTGTATAGGACTTAACGATATATCTCTTAGAAATAATTAATTATAAAAAGTCACATAAATTCACACAAAACAATGCCTCTCCTACGAGATTATAATAACTCCACACCTAATGAGGAAGTTCATTGGAGAACCAACGAACTATATGAAGATGAAGATTGGAGTCTACAACCTAAAGTGGGAGTTTCTTATAAACATGAACAAAAGCAACGTCATTCTAACACATGGAAGCATAACTTACATAATGACAATGAACCCCCACTAGTCACTACAAGCTTAACGCAAATACAAGAGGTCGTTCGAATATCCCATAGGCATCGTAAAGAGAGCCATCTACCGAGGCTTGATTTAAATAACTTTCCCAATTTTTCAAGAGGCTATGACTTATATCTGCATCCACATTTACAAGCCTTCTACGATACCTGCACATGGAACAACATTGATAATGGGTGGCAAAAACTTAAGCTCTTTCCCATGACACTCTTCGACCAAGAAAAAGTATGGTATTGATCGTTAAAGCCAAATTCAATACGACGTTGGTCAACAATGGTAGAAGTTTTTAATGAAAAATATCAAACCTGTACAAGAGCTTTAGCCTTGAGGAAACAAATCCAATAGTGGAAACAAGCACAACATGAACCCTTGGACATGGCCTTAGAAAGATATTATAAACTATTAAATAACTATCCAGGCCATGGGTTTTTCGAGGAAAGGCTAATGTATCATATCATTGATGGGCTACATAATGAAACAAGAGAGATGTTAGGAATGTATGCCCAAGGTCAATTATATGAACTACAAACCCATCAAGTCCAAGAGCTTATTAAGGGGGTAGTAAAAGAAGAAGGCAATATGGCTATATGGGAGAGTGTTGAAAAACATCAATAGGACCAAAATCTTAACTCAACAAAGGTCCATGATAGTAAAAAGGAAAAATTAACCAATCTCAAGGTGGAAAAATCATATTTTCCATCACAAAAAACCTTAGAAGAAGTCAAGGCAAAGATCAATAAGATGTTGGAATGGACGTATCAAAAGTGCAAAGAATTTATCAACAATATTGGAGATAGAGTTTTGACAACCCAAGAAGCACAACGAAATAGTAGACAATCAAAAAAAAGGGATAAGGAAAATAAGAGCTCAATTTCCAATCATACGTATGAATGCAATATATGCCTATACAATCACCCCAAGGGCCAATGCCCAATCTTGTCACATTTACATGAGCATTGGAGAAACACATTATATCCAGAGTTCATACAGAGATACTTTGTTCGATCACAATGGAAAAAATCCCAATCATGGGGGAATCCACCATTAGACTAGTGACACCCTTCATATCATCCAAATCCAAATTCTTATCATGTTTAACATCCTATTTCTCCAACTGAGCCAACATACTCTATCTCACCACAGTACCATTCTCCTTAATACTATCAACCCATGCCTCCAACACAACCACCACCTTATGCACCTTATACTCCTCCTAACTTTCAACATTCTCATCCTTTCCCTCCTTCTACATTTGCATCAACTATTCCTAAGGTGTTCATACCATAGCAACAACCCATGAACACGACTTGTGCTGCTACTACCAATAGCTATGAGAATCCTCAGCAACATCAAAAGCACCCCCTCTTTAAACATGGCTGTAAGAAGGGACAACACAATTCCGAGGCCACTACATCTTCCAACTCATCACAAGTCCCACATTGTGATGCACCCTTACCTTTGAACCCAACACCTCATGTAACTTCATTAGGGCTACCGACTCACACTCCAACAATCATACGGCCCAATGAACACAGACATGGAGAGCAACAACCCAATCCTTGCATACCATCTAATGGTCCCAAACATCATAGTGAGTCAACTCATTATCTGGGAACTACATCATATCAAGTGCCCCACTATGCTTACTATAATCAAGTGTGTGAACCCCAATGGGGTAAGTATGGACTAGTTCCAATTTTTCCAACATGCAAGGATCCTCACCCTTCATTTATTAATCCTTTCCATGTTCAACTGATTAGTTATGGGGGATATCCCCCATTCCAATAACAATAAGGATTAATAACTTTTTATTTTTCTTTAATTTTTCAATTTTTGATTTCTAGTTTTTCATTTTTCAACTTTTTGTTTTATCTTTTTATCTTTTTGTGTTTTTGTCTTTTTTACGTTTTTGTAAGTAATCTCATCTATGAATAACACACTCATGTGCATTGTTGGTTGAGGTATGTTCTATGTTATTAAGTCATGAGTGATCAATTATTTGGATAGTGAGCCCATTACACCCACTCATCCACTCTACAAATAATAGGTTCTGTTCAAGGGTACAATGATATTCTTGACATTTTTAAAAATTAAAATTAATTTTGTGTTCATTGTACCTAGATTGGAGAAGGATGGACCAAAAGGGAATGTTTAGGATGTGACAACAAGGGGATTTGCAGATTCTCTTTGGTGACGTTTGTGGGTGTTATCATGCAACGTGGTTATACTAAGATCCTTGTAGATCTAATGAAAAATGGGAGTAAGAGTAATAAAAAAGGGCACTTAAAAATTAATGCTATGTTAGGGGCTCCTACTAGAAAGACATGCACCCATGCCTGAAGGTTGGCAGCTTCTTTGGATTTAGTATTCAAAAAAGAAAAAAAGAAAAAAAAACAATGTGCCATAAAAAAATCACTCCTCCCTTGAATAAAACATCAAGTGATCGTATGCCTTGTTGTTATGGTACTCTCATAGTCGCTCATCATGGGATGAAACAATGCAATGTCACTGATTAGAGGAATGGACTTGGTCCTGATCTTGAAATGATGGGGTAATGACACCTTAATCATGCTTTACACATAGGATTCACTATACCCTGGGTCAATTACCTCATGTCCCAATCTCTACGATCCCTTTCTATAGTTTGTCTCATCTCACTGTTCATGTAATTGTAGCTCGTGTCCCATGTAGCATAGAATTTTCATCTCATTCTGGTGATATTTACATGTGTGTGTGTTGTGAAGTTAGTGCGGATTACATCTAACCCTTCTAGTGCCCACGAACACTTTAAGTATGGTTACACAAGGGCATTATAGGTTGGAACCTACTTTGGGGAGGACCCACTTGTGTAATCTTTTGTAATCTTCACTTATGACATCACTCACAGACACCATTTCTTACCCTTAGCATAATTTTTCAATTGATCTTCTTTCCCTACTATTATCCCTCTAAATTTTAACATTCCAATGTACCATTACATACCCTTTTTCTTACCACCTAAGGTTTTATTGATAAAAACCATACCATCAACATTAATTGTGCCTCTGAACATAATGCAATTGCCCTAGACCTTCTTGATAATAGCTAATGTCCTCAATTTCCAACATTAATTTCAAAATAACCCTTAAAAAATTTAGGATTTTTGTGGTGTCTCATGTCACTAGAGATGTGATATTGCATATGAAATATTGCGTCCCCACCACATATAAATAGGTCACCCCCCATAACACTTAGCATCATTTTGTCATTCACATATGGGGAGTTTTTGAAATTTTTCTTTGTAACTTGCGATTGTGCAACCCTTGCTTTTCTCACTCTATCTCGCTCGCTAGTACTCCAATTTTAATTCTGTTTGAACCTACTAGAACCTGGAGTGTTTAGTTTAGTCGTGGGGTAGGGAAACTTGCTGAAAAGTGCTTAATTTTTTTTGAAATTTTTCATCGCCCAAAGGACATTGGCTAGGGTAATTAACTATAACACTTAGAATAATTGTGCCTAAAAATCATTTAATCCCTAGGTATACCAGGAAACTAAAATGGAAACCACCTAATTCATAGGACTCATTATTACAAACTTTCAGGCACTATCATACATGATAACATAAGATCATTAATTAAGGCAAGCAATAAGGTATAACTTAACTTAAAAAAACAACCATACTAACTCTTGGCACGTGTGATTGTAGATGGCCCTGAAACATGGACAACAGGAAGGTCCTACCCAAGGTGGAAGCAAACGAGATTGGAGAGGTGGAAGACAAAGACCTAACAGACAACATGCAAAATAGGAGAAGCAATCATTCAACATTCATCAAGACGAACCTCCTACTGGATGGTCTGGGCAGGTAGAAGGAGGAGTTGCTGCAGTGCCTGAATCAAGACAAAAACTCATGTTGCCCCAAGATTGTGTTCAGGCTATCCATGAAAAGTCCACATTTGTTCTGGTGATTGTGGATTTGAACTTTGAATCATTCATAGAGTTTACTCCTGAGGCCGTTAGGGATCATCTCAAAGGATCCCCATTGTGGCCTACCCTCTCTGAAAGCCCTGCCTGGTACCTAGGAGAGATGTACCAATTTTGGCACAATATGGAGCAAGGAACCACTATTAATATTTGTGGTGTGATAGTTGACTTCTCTGAGCAAGCCATATCAAAATTATTAAACCTTATGAATACAGGGCACTAGGTTGCTCGGTTATCCAACCGTTCAGACCCCAATGTGTGAAAGGATTGGTTGGAAAAGGCTTATGGTGGAGAAAAAGCATTTGGTGAATTGATGATGGAAGAGAGAGTTTACTTTAAAATTGGAACATATCACCACTTCCCCACAAAGGGCCTAAAAAGAATATCGACATATGCGGCTAGAGGATGTGCAGTGCTAATGGGAAAGGTTAACACTAACCTACCCCATCTATATTTTATGGAGATCTTGAGGTGGTTTGAAGAACAGAAGATAGGGAAGATGGCACTACCTTTCCCTTGTGTTATTAGAAAGCTTTGCCGATGTGCTGGTATTTGGGGATACACCAATGAAGTCCTCCAAAAAGCCCAAACTGCTTCATATGCTAAATTACTAAAGGAGCCAACTCCAAGAAAAAGCACTAGCAAAGAGTTGGGACCAAAACAAGAAGAACAACATATGGCTAGACCAAGTCAACCTCCAACCATAGGTCCTAGCTAACAACAAGAAGTAGGGCCCAGCTTAGGCCAGGATTAGCCATCGTCGCTGCTACAAGACTATTGACCGTCAATGAACCATCTTAGGGCCATCGCTGAGATGATCAACTGGGAAAGTCATGATGACGAAAACCTATTTTGCATCATCGATGATGCTAGGTAGCCTAATATTTCATTAGATTACATAAGGGGTGAAGTCTCCATTCACATAGGAGGAGGGGAAAGTAGATGGTCACAATAGATCTCAAGAAACATAGCATCTTTCCAGGTGTAGTTAGAGACTGGTGAAGGGGGCATTGTGGTGGTCATGCAACACTAGAATTCCATAGGAGCTACAGATGTGGTCACTGATCACATCAAATAATCCTTCAACATACCTGTTGTGCCACTAGTAAATCTCACAGGAGCACTGAATGCTCAAACTCTAGCTGTTACCTCAATGACTCCTACAAAACATGAGGATGCATTTGATAGATTGCTTCAAACAGGGCAAGTAATGCTGTCCCTATTTGACATGCCTCAAGATGTAATAGCAATTCAATTAGACCTCATTTCCACAAAGAGGAATCTGGTCTTAATAAAAGTAAGGGTAGAGCATGCTGAATCTGAAGTGCAGAAACTATAAGAGTAGCTCGTGGCCTTACAAGCAGCACAGCGGGATCCTTTGCAATTTGTTCTCATAGACTAGCTAGAAAAATTTAGGATCGAGAAAATAAAAAAATTAATCGTCGAGAATAAGATGGTGATGGATGAAAAGGAGAAGGTTGTGTGGGATGCCTCCGTAGCACAAGCACAAACCCATGCGCATCTTAAGGCACTCAAGGCCTTGTAAGAAGAAAATAAACATCTTACAACTAACAACCTTCGGTTGACCACTGTAGAAAAGTAAAATAACATTCTCGATGAACACTTTCATCAACTATAAGAAAAATTCATTCGGGCCAACTAGGACATATGCCATTTAGCTAGAGAAAATCAAACCCTCTCAATGGAGGAGGTATGCACCATTCATCAAAAGTTGATGATTGAGATAAGTGCATGGTAGAATGAGGCTAAATGACATGAAAAGTTGAGGAAGCATTTCTATGATTAGGTGGGGATGTACAAACAAATCCTATAGAAGGAGATCCATATGTCCAAGTCCCAAATCAACACCATCAGTGCTCAACACACTGGCTGGCGAGCCATATTGGACACATATGCCTTTGCCCACCAAGAGGAAGTTAAGAACTGGGACCTGTAGATTTAAGACTTAATAGAGTACATGGAGTTGGCAAACCTAAGATATGTCAATATTGCCATGTTGATATCAGGATGCTTGAGGTTAGAGCTCAAGTAGCAGGTAGCAACCACCCACATCAAATATGAAGTGGAATTTGTAGAAAGCAAGAAGCTGATAGAACTAGATTTTGCAAATTTTGAACTGGAGGTGGTAAAAGCCATTTACCAAGGACAGAAAGATTTCACAAATAACTTGGCTTGACAGCCAATAGATCTTCATGAATAAAAGAACAAAGCCAGAGTCTATGAGGAGGAATGACAGGTGTTCATGGCTTAGTATGTCAAGGCCAATTAGATGTTCCAGAAACTACTCTATTCGTGGGAGGTGCTGAATCCATCAAATATTTGAACACTAGCATGGACAGCACAAGACCCTATAATTGAAGAGGAGAAGCTCTAGGCCATGCTTCAACACCATCAAGCCTCAATGCCTAGAGCACAAGACAAAGGGAAGGTACCAATGGAGGAGCCACTGCCACCAAGAACTACATGAGTTTCAAATTTTTGTAATATAGTACATTCTTTGTGTTGTGTCTTTATTTTGTTTTCTTCCCACACTACATCATTCCATTTTTTCATCTAATAATCCCATACCTATCCACTATGTAATCACTATAACTTGAGGACGATTTTTCATTCAGTAGTGGGGGTATGATGGGATGTTATATCGCATAGGCCGTGATATAACATACGTGATATTGCATCGTCCCTTGCGATATCACATATACGATATCACAGTCCACCGTAATGTCTATAAATAAGAAGTGGCTCTCCCTTGTTTATATATCGATAGGTTAGATTGTAGCTAAACTCTAGCAGTTTGTTCCCTCTAGAGATAGATTATTTTCCAGTGTCTGCCCGCAATGTGGTGAATGTAATTGTATGACATCCTTTATTCGAGTGTGACATACTTATACATGCACATGACTAGAAATAAAGATCGAGGTTACTTCATCATTGTAGCATTTAGTTTATTTATTTAATTTTTATTTACTACTTTTCTAATTAGTCTCTCTCACCCTTATCTCATGTTAAACCACGAAATGAGTACGACCTGATTACGAGCATTTAAGTGTGATTACTTGGTAACCCAGTGGCATACCTAGGATCTGCACTTGGTAATCCCTGTGGTAGTCATGCACGAAGTCCAAGATGTGTACGGATGATCAAGGAATGGATGCTCATCACACTTAGGGTAGATTAGATCCTCTTACCCTTTCTCTCCTAGCTTAGCATAGTTAATATTACCTTCCATTGCCTTCAAGAGTAGCATTAGATTAGGAACCTATCATACACCTCACTCTAGACTAAATAATATATGACAAAGATAATACTAGTTCAGGTGGGAAGATAGTGAACTGTGACCTAAGGATAACTATCCAGATGCCACAACTAGTCTGTCTACGGAGTTCGACTGGATCGCACGTGAAAATGCTCGTATTCGTATGGTTGAGTGTAGGGGTACCTCGCCACTCATCACTAAGCTTTATTATAATGAACAATTATATTGGAAATTTATAATATACTACAAGCAAGTTTCCCATACTCTAACATGCTTTGGTTGTCCACACTCCACCATGAACTCCTACTTACTTTATTTACAAGATTGAAGGTGTTTGCTCTTAGGTAGTAACTTTGATCAAAAGATTGAAGGTGTTTGCTCCTAGGTAGTAACTTTGATCAAAATATTAAAGGTGTTTGCTCTTGGTCACTACTACATCATCCAAACTTTTCTATTCTTAGCCCTATTTTCATGCAAGCTTTGTGCTATCTACCTAAAACATATGTATATTTTCTCTATTCACTTTCTAGAGTTTCAAATTTAGATATTTATGTTCCTATTAGAATGATGTAGTGGTTGTAATTTTAAAGGTGGTAGCCCTAATTTTGAAGGAAGTGCTCTAAAATTTGTTAAATTTTGTTTGATTGACCTAATTTCTCACCTTCACCTTATTAATTTTTTGGAATATTTTAGTTTAATTTTCCAATATGCCCTAGTTTGATTTCCTAGCATGCCATAGCTAAATTTCTCATATATGATTGCAAGATACTAGTTGCCCATACTCAACCTTACTCTCGTTGGATAGAAAATTCTATAAAAGAAATTTTGAACCAAAGGGTTCTCAATGTAAGTAAATATTTAGGTTCTAGTTTCAAAAATACATTTTCCATTGCTTTATAAGTAGGCATTAGTCTAACAAGTTTGAGTTTTTTTAAAAAATACATAATTGTTAAATATATTTGATGGCATGTTAAATAATAAAAGTACTAAATAATGTCTTTGTACTTATGGTAGAAGTTATCATATCCTTTTTTATGTTTAACTATGTCTAGAATGAAGAAATGATTATGATTTCTACATTGAAACATTATTCAAGTATATATTTCCACAAAACAAAAATTATTAAATGACAACTTAATTTCTAAGAATTTAGACAATATTGAAGATTACAATTGAACTAAATTTTCTACATGACACTATTAATAAAATAGGTTAACAACAATTAGAATGGATAAATTTTTTATTTTATTATTTGCAATGGCCTTGCTAAATTTTCTTAATCTTCATCATTTACTTTTAAAGAGATTCTAGGAAACTCTTGCATTGATTTTCTTTTATGTTCTCATGAAGAAATTGAATTTATTAAAGAGTTAAAAATTAAGAATGATTTACTAGAGTCTTGACATTATCATATATAGTTTTTTTTGTAAATCAATTTTTTTCTCAAACAACAAAAAATAAAAAGAATCATCACATAGAGGCTCAATGCTCAAATCATGAAAGTGATGGTAAATGGATGTGCAATGTCTAGCATCTTTCAAGTTGCTACACCAAGGCCAAAGTTAAATTGTATGACTTGAAAAAGAAGTACCTTACCATGACTTCAAGTGGTGGCCCTTTCAAACAACAAAAAATAGAAATAAAAAAAAGTTTTCATAAAAAGTTATCCCAAAGTTGGTGGGTGTTAGAGCTCAAAATAAGTGAAATATAGGAACACCCCAAGATATCTAGTCCAACTATAGGGAATCAAACCCATGACCTAGAGCTTCCAAATCAAGTGTCTTTTGGAAGGTTGCACAATACAATCCTAAGCATATTCACCAACTAGTCAAGAAAATGGTTTAACACAAATGTGGAATAATGTAAAAGGTATAAGATAATTTTATTTACATGACATTAGATCTAATAAACTAGATGTAGAATCTCACTATCTCTTAGCTACTATTCCCATCAAGTATCAAAATGTCATTAGAAAGCTTCTCTTATGTTCTTATCATCTCAAAATTGAAAGTGGAAGATGGATTCAACTACTTTAAGAAGAGCGTATTTGTAGGTTATGTATATCAAGAGCCCTTGAAGTTGAGTTACATGTGTTTGTTTCTTATGCTATAACTACTAATTTTAGGTAGTATTATACTATTATAGCAAAAAGCTTGTATGATTTGTCTTTGATGTCCCCATTGATGCTTGGTCATTTTGTAGAGTCTATTTTTATTTCTCATGAAAATGTAATATCTATCTAATAGATCCTATGGGTCTTTGAACATAATAAAGCTTCATTTCATTTTATTTATAAGAGAAGATGATAATTCTACTACTATTATACAACAAGCATCTCTTTAATTTACACTTAATAAAGTTATAGAGTGTATTAAAAATCTAGCATATGATAAAGCTATGGATTCATATGGTTGATATGAAAAATTATTAAAGTGAGCAAGACCTACTATTCATAGAAATATCTGACACAAATTAAATTCAATAATGGTTCAAGGATTACATTAACTTTAGAAAACTAGTAAGGTTATTTTGTTATATAAAAAGTGAAATAAAAATAATTTGAATAATTATCAAATAATGGTTTTGAATAATATTTTTTCTAAATTTTTAGATAATTTATTAGAAAAGAGAATCAATTCTTGAGTTGTAGTTAACCAAGTTGAGACAAAGTATTAAGCAAGTTTTACATAAAATTAGTCCACTAGCATAACAATAAAAGGTTTGTATTTATTCCATAATTTTGTAAAATTATATGATTTTATTGTTTATATAAAACTATGATTATGTTTATTTAAAATTAGCCTCCTTTGATTTGAATACAACAACTCAAAGATTGTATGAGGAAGTAATTATTGAAACTGCAAATAGTAATTTAAAAAAAAATTAATTCTAGAGAAAAATTGAAGTCGAGTAAGATTGTTCACTTCTCTAACTCTCTTTGGTACATTTATTAATAAAATACAAGAATGATTATGCAATGGGAAAGATAATCATGTTATCAAAATTGGATTTCAAGCAAGGTGATGAGTGGCAAGGTACCCCTACACTTAACCATACAAATACGAGCATCTCACATGTTATCCGGTCGAACTCTAAGGACTAAGTGCTTATGTGCCTTATGGAACACTTAAGATTAATCAATCATTTTCCTCCCAAACTTGTATTGTCACGGTTGTATGGTTAAGTAAGTCTGAGGTATGTGATTTTTATGTCTTTTTATCTTTTTAACGCCTATGCTAATAGGGAGAGGGTGAAGAGACTAAGTGACTAACTTATATTAACTAAGTTATAATTATCCTAGCACCAGTATCCATTCCCACGTGCTGCACACACCCTGAACTAGTGCAACGCTACTGGGATTACCAAACGTTATCCGTTACTAGGTTACCAAGCATTACACACGTGCTCAAAGAGGTCATACTAAATGCACTTAACTAGGAGAGTTAAGGGTTGAAAGAGATTTAATTATCTAGGAAAGAAATTAAACATTTAATAGTAATGAAATCCTATTTAGCTTAGTCCACATGTTGCAAGGTTTTTCAGAAAGTTCGTCTTTATTTCTGTACACAAATGTGTGCTCAGGTACAATTTTCTCGAATAAAGATCTATTCACTTTGAGACTCCTACTGCGGGCACATGGAAATAATTCTCTCTCAAATGGTAAAAATACCAAATTTTAGCTAAGGGTCTAGATCTAGATGAGTGAACAAAGGAAAGCCACCTCTTATTTATAGAACTAGCGACATGCTGCGATATCACATACATGATATTGTAAGGGCTGATGCGATATTGTGTATGCAGTATCATGGCCCATGCGATATTGCGGCTCCTCACAAGGAATATTTATTTGTATATATATGATGTTGTCTTAATATCCACTATTGTAGTAGGTATGCAAAATATGTTTCAAATTTTATAATATTAGTGCTAGTCATCTAGTATTTGAGTAAATGTGAATAAAATCAAATTGATAATATAGAATACAAGAAATATATATTATAACTTCTATTTTGCAGGTGAAAATAGTATATTATTTTAAATATTTGGATCACATTTATATGAACAATTACATGTGAGGGAAGTGTATTAATGAAAGAATAGCAAAGGTTTCAAGGCTTTGTATGCTTTCATAAGCAAGTTTATGGGTTTAGGACTTTGGGCTTAGAAAGTCAAAAAATAAATTTTTCAAACTATCATTCATCCTACTAGATTATATGGATATGTTATTTTTGGGACCAAGACTCAATTCCAAACTTTGGAAAGATATCAAAAGAGTATAAAAATTTTTTCTTCTTGATGAGTTAATAGTGAAGATATTAATATCTTGGTCAATGTTATTGTGTAAATATGATTTATAATCTTTATATGTAGAAGCTTCATGTTATTTCATTACATACACTTATATATTGCCTATGTTAAGGAAAGGCAAATCTTCTAAACTAGTTCTTAAGGATTTCCAAGATCACAATTTGTTACTTCAAGGGATGCGATGGTTGAGAAATTGGAATATTTCTTGAAGGATGTGCAAAAGAATCCTAAGAATATTTTCCAACTATTTAAGCAAACTATTTTACCATAGTCATGGTCTAATCTAGAATGTAAGAAATAATTTTATTTACATCACATTAGATCTAATAAATTAGATGTAATGTCCTCATTTCCAAAAGTTACTATTGCATAACAAAGATGGTGCCTCTTCATAATAAATGTTATCATTATCATAAGAAGATTCAAAAGGGAAGTTGTAATTAAGACCTAAAAGAGCATGTTATAATAATTAACATGTCTCTTAATGTGACCTTTGGGGTTTTTACCTAAGATATTTATACCCAAGCTTAGAGGTCATATTAGCATGAAATTGTAGAGCTGGTAAAATGTGAGTAACAAGTGTTAGGTCAAGTGAGACAGGAAGAGAAGTGACTATCCCTTCCGGCTAGTTGTAGGCCTAACCATGGTGGTAGTGCTAGATTGCCTCTAAGGGATAGATTCCAAAGGAAGAAAATGAGGTTCATGAAACTTAGAATGAGGGTGGGGATGAATATGTTTCCCAAATTAAAATCATTAAGACAAAGCATACATACAAAATTTAACATGGTTCCTAAACATGGGTAGTCCACACTTGGAGGGTAGTTTGCAAGCACACCTCCATACTTTTTTCCTTTCAAAATATGGTTTGAAGGGTACCAAACCTTGTACAAGATCTAAGCTCCACTCTAGAGTGATTCAACACTACAAATCCAGTCAACCCCACAAGGTCTTGAAAAGCTTAGAATATGGTTTCTAGGATGACACAACCTTTACAACTTGAGCTCCACTCGAGAGTGTTGTGGTGCTACACCAATACTTAATCCCATAGGATATTGATAAAATTAACCAAGATTCCTTCCTACAAGAATCACATCAACCCCACAAGCCAACAATAGAGAATAATAATTATAAGGAAAGAATGCAACTAGGTTTGTTTGTCCTTTTACTTTGAGGTACAACACAATTTGACCAATTATAAAAGACAAAAGATAGTACAATGAGGAATAATAACAAGAGAATGATATATATAATGATTTCTTGACAATGACACTTGATAGTACATAAATGTTTCACATTTCCCAATGAAAGTAAAGTCTTTTTATAGCTAATATATTTCCAAAGTTACCTCAGAATTTGTGCAATAGTTATTGAGTTCTTCTTCAAAATGAAGAAGTCTTGTTGTATCAGGCCTTTATTCTAGAAATATTTCTTTCTCATTAGAAAGATGTCTACTATTTTTGGAAGACATCTTTGGAATTAAAAAGACTTCTCTTCTATATGGGCTAGAATTGAAACTACTTTTTTTAATGTAGGAGCCTTTGGATGCCTCCAAATAGGTTCCCATAGACCTTATAGCCTCCTAGACTCATTAAAATGAGTGAAAATATTTTAAAATATGCCAAAACGTCTAGGAATCATCTTCAATAAAAATAGACATGTTTTTCTTGAATTCTTCATATTCATCCATGCTCCCTTAACTTCTTGTGATCCTGACTTTTCTTATGAGTCCTTTTCCCTTGCTTGTGTAAACATAGAAATCACATAAACATCCTTGTAGTCCATTTTTCTTAACGTTTTAACATATCAAAAGGTCAAAAAAAGACCCTAATGAGCACTATCAAAGAATGATCCAAATACACTATTTTGCATCAATATAGCATTTTTTTCTTCTACATTTTCCTTAATATTTTCCTTACACATAGTGTCAAATATTGCATATATTTGATGTGTAGTATATTATCTCCTTTTTCATAATGTCTAATAAAACATATATTTGGTTTCTTCCATGACATGTAGGAGCAACATGTCACATTTAGTGTTAAAGCAAACCATGATCCAAAGGATAATCATAATCATGGAGCAGCTACAACTTGATGATTAACCACGGAGCCAAGATCCAAGGAGAGCCATAGACTAGCACCAAATATGTCATATGTATGAGATGATCCATACATCTATAAAAGAACTATAAAGTGTATCATGTTGAACATGAACCTCACCAACCAAGATTCATTCAAGGATATTAGTAATTAGGAAATCTAACTATGCCTCACCAAGGTACATGAATTGCAAGAAAAATTGGTAAAATATTAATCCAAGTAAATCTTATCCATGTTATATTAGTGTTAGAATGTAATCAATTTAGGTAATCATTAAGGTCCTTCTAGAAGGTTAGCAACTATGCCTTGAGTTAATTTGGTCTTGTTTAAAATTAGTGTCCTAAATAGCTTACTCCTATAAACTTGGTAATACTCATATTACCTAGGACTCATGTATTGGTAAATTTAAGGAATTCATCCTTGTCAGAATATTGTCTCATTCCTAATTAACCAATAAAGGTTTATTTCTATGAGATTCATATAGAAATGAGTGCTTGAGAGATAATGTTGTGATGTATTGCTTATCCTTAATACTTGGTACATAGTCTTGATGTAAGAGGATAAGAATATACCATGGTCTCCAAATCATAAGGTAAAAGTATTATGTTTTGCATTTAGGAATTAGGATATAATTTATAATTATCAAAGTAATCTAGAAGTCATCATTTATTTTATGTGTCAACCTAGGAATGTTAATTTGGAAAAATAAGATATCTTGGTTCCTTAAAATCTTAGAAATTCAAATTATTATTTTATACCTTACTACCATAGCCAACTTGTAGTACTCATCAAGATGATTCTAATGGTATAAATTTCATCTCACTTGGACTTACAATTTTATATATATCAATGCTTAAATTTTCTTATTATGTGTGCTAAAATAAAATAATAATTAAATCTTAAAAAAACCTTATTGCCATTATTTTAAGACTTAGGATTATACTTGTCACCTCAAAATTCTTAAACCAAACTCTTAGGTCTAGTTGTGGTAACTACCTGATGAGCGGCGAGGTATCCCTATGCCCAACCATATGAATCACCAGCGTTTACGTGTGACCCAATTGAGTTCTGAAGATTGCAGGCACTTATATACATGAAATTCTAGCTAGAAAAACATCAATTTATAATGGTTGTTGTCCTCTCAACCTCACCTATGACATTCTCACATGATGGTTAAGTGAGACTAAGGGATATGATTTTCATGTGTTTTCTTCTTATCTTTAACGTCTAATTCTTCTAGTGTAGATAATGAAAGACTACCTAATTTTATGATTTCTCTACTCTATTGCCTAACTATCCTTGCATAAACAACTAATCCCATCCTCTGTGCACATTCTGAGCATGTCCAAACCACTACTAGGTTGCTAGATGTTAGGCATCACTGGGTTGCTAAGTGTTAGATATATGTTTGAGATGGTCATTCTTATGGTTCTCATAAACTATAATAGGGATTGGAACTGTAAAGAGATAATCATAATAAAAGCTTCTAAAATTATTAAAATATTATAATATTTTAACACTTAAGTAGTTTAATCCAAATGCTACAAGAATTTTTCAAAAAGCTCATCTTTATTGTCAGTCATGCCAATAGCTCAGGTACATTAGTGGTCAAATAAAGAGTTGTACACTCTTCAAACTCCTACTATAGGTACTTGGAAAATATTCTAACTTTCATAGGGGAAAACTACAAGAGCTTCGATACAATTTGAACAAGAGATGCCATAAATGTAGTAGGTGCATGCATATTTGTAGCAGGAAATGGACTCTACATCAATGAGGCCACATCAATGCTTGAAAAGATGCATTGACGGGGTCATTTCAATGCAACTGCGTTAATGAGGCTTCATCAACATGACCTAGCTAACATAGTTACTGAATGATTCATCATACCCCCATGACTAAGTGAAAACTCTTCCTTGAGTTTGTTACAATTTGGAAGGTATGAGGTGATGAGTGACACACATAGCAAAACATCATAAGATACCTATCGACTTTAACAATAAACCAAGTGCTTGAGTCTATGGAAGGAATTACAAAAGTATGGTATTCATGGACAACAAAATCAAACACCTTGATAACAATGGATGCACAACCCTACCAAGTTGCTAAAGCTACTGAAGAAGGTTATACTATGCTTGGTAGCGGTGGTTCTGATGAGCCCTCACCAACTTCAGGTGCATGTGGTTGTTGAGGTGATGCTTGTGGCTTTCCTAAAGCTATTAAAACTTCTAGAGGAAATTGTAAAGCTTCCAACAAAGCCCTCATTTTTTCTTCTTTACTTCTAGGGTTGTTCATGGTCTAAGCGCCTTTACCAATGTGTGCCAGAATAGGAACATTCCATGGACATGGAAGCATAGGGAAGAGCTCTTTTAAGTTGATGAACCATGCTACAAATTGTTTTTTTTTTCAATTTCAAACACTTAAACTAATGCTTATAGCTGTTGGTAGTCATCTGTTAATTGGGCCAAGTTCTCTACAACAGATTGTTGCCCTTCAAAGTGGGTGTGAAGAACTTTGAGTTCTACATTTATGGTTTTCAGATTTTTCTTTATCCCCTTATGTGCCTTGAACTCACCCTCGTATAACAAATATGAGGTGGCCACCTACTTCTTGAGGTTTTACTTTGACCTCCCAACTATAAGCATGGCTAGGTTTGCATAACAGAGGTTGGCTAGTTTCATGTATTCTATCATTTCTTCAATCTGTAGCTCCTTGAGATGAATCTCAGCTTGGTTGTAGGTGTTTAACCCATAAAATATGGGTTTCCACACCTAGCCTCCTTCCTTGAGTTGTTGGAGGGCTTGATTCATCCTAGCCTTTGTGATCTGGATTTCTTTTACATTAATTTTTTTTTGCAGCCCCACTTGGTCCCTATAGTGGTTTTTCACCCATTCAAACCTAAGGGCCTCATTCTTCTAAGTGGAGATCTCAATGGTTGTCTTCTGTCATAAGGCTCAAACTTCCTTCATTGACAGATTATGATTCCTAATAGCTAATCTCCTTACATCGATGTTTATCCTAGTTAGCTCCTCCTGCTATTGGAAGATAAAATCTTGCATGTGTTGATTTTTGAGACCAACATCGCACAGACAATGAACTTTAGTGGTCAACCAAAAATTTTCTTAGTGAACCTCTACCAAGTCCTTGTTTAAATAATAATAATGGGCTTCCACTAAGGACTTTTTGAAGATCACCAACTCTTGCTTGTACTCAACTATTTGAAGCTTGGTTTGAAGTTGTTGAAAAGCTTCATCTTTGGTGAGGTCACAATTAAGTATAGTTGGGTCATATAGTTGGGCTCTTAGTTGAGTAACCTCTACAACCAAGAATTGGTTGTCTACCTGAGCTACTTCAAGTTGTTCCTCTATGATGAGGAACTTACCCTTTGCTGAGAGTAGCTCTGACTAGGTTGCAGTGATGTTGTCTAGAAGGTTAAAGACATTTGGAAGTGGTTTCCTGATTTCCATCAATTAGTCCAATAATTCTTCATGCTATGCTACACTGAGTTTAGCACTCTGAGTCCCTATAGATGTCTACACATCTCTAAGCCCATGTACATTTGGTACAGGTGCCACAGGCGCATTGAGAGCCATGGGGATTATATTGTCAACTACTTCTACCGTGACTTCCTATTGTTAGTGCTGCATTACCAAGACAGTTGCTCCTTCATCCTCCTCTAAGCACACCAAGAAGGTAGCAGCATTTCCTAAAATTTCTAGGAAAATTTTTTGAGTCATTGACATAGTTACTTCCTCGGTGTTAGGGTCTACTCTCGCGGGCACTTGTGTTTGTGCAATTGAAAGCATCGGTCCTACCCTCTCTAGTAGGCTCATAGATCAAGACACTTGCTCTAGATAGCTTAAGGTAGGATGGTACACTGAACGAAGGGTCTCCACCACCATTGCTTCCCACTTGTTGTTCCTACTGGAATAGGAGCGACTGTCAGATCTTGTTTGTGTGCTCTGTGATTGTGCACGAGCCCAACCCTATTGCTTGTGTGGATGGTGGAGGTGGTGGCTGCTCTTCCTCCATTCTTTTTGTGGTGGGGGTTTTCTCTTTGATCATCTCACACCATAAGGAAATTGGATCATGATGGAGTATGCCATTAGCATATCGGGCTATCCCTGCCCATTTGCATAGTAAGGGTAGAGCTTGCCTTCCATGCTCATTTTCTATGAACCATTTCTCAATTTTCAAGAAGAGTAACTATGGAAGGTTAATGAGAAATTTCCCACTTAAGGTGGTACATGTGGGAGTAGAGAAGGTGGTGACTTTGCTAGGTCTTATTATTGGATTTCAGTGGTAAGATGCAATTTTAGAGTAGACGCATTTTGTGGTGGTCAATGTGCCAAAATCTTTGTAGTACACCCCATAACATCACCTGGTCCACTCTGCTTTCACATCAGGGTCTACTTGTTTTGAAATTTCTGCCACATCAGGCTCGATCTTAGGCAACCCAAGGGCTTGTGCAATTGCCTCTATGGAGTAAGATACATGAATGTCTTTGATTCTTACCTACAACCCCAACTACCAATTTTTCTAGAAGAGATCAGTTTACCCCAAGTACCACTCACCACTAAATGTGATGATTGGCCACATGGGAGAATTCTAAAACTAAGTTTTGACTTCCTCTAGTGCACTTTCTAGGAATGGTCCAAAGTTCAAATATTGAAGGACCATTCGTTGTAGCTCTTTTGGCTTAATAGTGTCCAAGAAATCCCTAGTCAAGATGACCACAAGCCTTGGCACTCTTGTTGGAGTCTCATCCCCATGCAACTATTCTATCGTGACCTCTTCTTTAGGAATCTGACAAATAGATTCCACAGCAGGTTCCTCATAGAGAAGGCTAGTTTCATGTGAGCCCTCTGTGTGCTCTTGAGGTCACATGCCTCATCCTGTCAAATTCTAGGTTGCTTCTCCCAATGTTGTGATGGTCCTTCCTCCCTCATATGTCTTGGTTTCTATGCCATCTACAGTCATAGCATAATCATGAACTAAAATGTATGCGTGTTTCCCCAAAATGGCAATAAGATACCTTCTCATAATGGCTTGGCTATGATAGTGACATGTATATGTTGTTTGATCTAAGGTGGTGATTTGATTAACCCTAGGATGAATTTAAGTTTTGATGTTTGTTTTTGATGAACCCTAGGCCCCCACGATGTAGAGCATACCTCTGGTAGAAAAATAGTAAACAAACATGTAGATGTGGATAAGTGGTAGGATGGTAATGTGCTCGAGAAGGAGATTGGATGCAAAAAACTTGAAAAACTCCCCTAGTATTATGAGCAAATGGACAACATTCTAAGGAATAACATGTGTATATATAGGGGTTTAGGAACTACATCTATGGGGTCACATATATGGGGCTGCATTGACATAGGTTGCTGCATATATGGGGCTGCGTCGACATAACTATTCAGCTAATTTGACCACCATTGATTGAGGATTTAAAGGCCCAAATCTACAAGTTTTGGCATAAGAATGGAGATAGGAGAAATCTAAGAGACTCGAGAACACGATGAAACCACAAGGAAGGAATGTTAGTGTCCAAATAAGAGTTAGAGTGAGAAGAATTTCATAATAGGGAACTTGGTGGATGAAGAGCGGCATGATGGACAACATCGAAATGGTCAACCAACTATATCAATGAGGTAGGAGATTAACAATCGAGACCAAAGGATGAGCAAGTGAGTCCTCCCCATAGCAGGCTTCAGCCTTATGTGCCCTTGCACATTGTCAACATAGGAGTCCATGGGCCCCATGATTAATTAATGACTAGTGAAAGTTATGACTCACACCCACAAGAACTAACCAAAGGATTTACGAGTTCTAGCAAGCCAAGACAAATGATCAAAACATAAAATGGGTAGTGAGGTGAATAATGAAGAGATATTGAGGAAGGAAACAGAATGTGTGAAATGGAATTCTGAATCATGGTCACATGAAATCCCCTATGAAGTTCATGATTAAGTGACTCGGTAGGATCCATCCTTAATCTAGACCAAAATCAACCACATTCAATGACTTCACATCAACATTCTAAGGCTAGTCTATCCCTTGAAACACAAGAGTGCTATCATAAAAAAACCACGATTCCAACATGGGTGAGACATAGGAAGTGAGAAAGGGCTTGAGTGAGATGGGAAAAGACAAGTCCCATCCCTAGTGCTTGTAGCCCTTTATAGATGGTCTAAGAGGTGTGCTTTGAATTTACATGTTGGTTTTTTTTTACTATGAATCATACCATTTAAAGACCCAAGTGTTTGCACATTGATTTTGTCCAAGGGGTGTGCTTTGAATCCTCATCATTTGTTGGTTTTTTTTACTATGAATCACACCATTTAAAGACCCACGTGTTTGCACATTGATTTTGTCCAAGGGGTGTGCTTTGAATCCTCATCATTTGTTGGTTTTTTTTTGGTTTGAATGATGAGGATCACACCATGCCAAGATAGCTTGCTATTTAGCTTTCGGTATGAGTGGATATGGAATGGTAAGAAGTCCATGAGAACACGTTCACATACAAGAGAATAGAGAAGTACAAAGAATGTTTCTTTCCCTTGAAATCAAACCTTATTCAACCCATTGGATCCTTCTCAAATTTGGAACCTATGCAAGCCAAAAATTAATTAAAGTTATGTTGAATGAAAGATGGATTACATGTTTCCACAACAAGGAAAACCATAGAGTGTGTGGATGGGTGGATGACATGGACTCACTACTTATTAAATGAAGTGAAAGTTTAACTTAGCTTTCTGAGACCAAAATGCTAAGGTGAGAACATAGATATAGTTGGCAACCCATCATAAACATGTCCCCGTTGGGAGCAACCATCTCACCATCACATCCTGTGGTAATAAGACACTTTATTAGCAAAAATAAATAGAGTCAAATAACTAACATAAAACAAAATAGAACGACAAGAGAGAAAGAGTAGGTAAGAAATGTCAAATGTATGAACAATGATGTAAGAGAAAAATGTGTAAAACAAAAGATTAAGAAAAGACCTGAGAGGCCAGAACAATTGTTTTAGTATGGGTAGCAGTCTTCCCCATGACTAAGCTTGGAGGAGGAGATTCAAAAGATGGAATGTGGCTGACCATTTAACGAAATGGTAGTGACACTGGGTTGGTGTAGTTCATGGAAGGGTTTTAATTATTGCATGTTGACCAATTGTGTTTTTTTTAGGTCGTCATGTTTGTGTATGAGTAGGGCCCTAGATGGAAAGGTCTCAAAAACAATATAAGGTCACTTCCAGAGTGTTTGAAACTTAGTTTGTTGTCGCACATGTGTGGGGTTCCAATAGAGAACCTTATCTCCACATTGAAATGTTACCTTCCAAATCCTAAGGTCATGACATTGTTTGTTATATGCCTTATGTACCTCATTTGATTATAGGGCTACTAATTGATTCTCATCTAGCACATTTAAGTTGATGAATCATTCTCATTGTGCTAGGGATAAGTCTAGACCTAAGTCACTTGTAGTGGATAGTGTTTAGAGTTCTGCCTAAATCAGGAGTGTTGGTAGTTTTTCATACACCAACTCGTAAGGGGAGTAGCTGATAGGAAGTTTCCAGGTTGAGTGGTAGGCCTAGAGGGCATTGTTAAGTTTTGTGCTCCAATCCCTCCTATATTTTCTAATCATCCTAGTTAGGATTTCTATAATTTCCCAATTTGTGACTTCAACTTACCCATTGGATTCATGGTGATAGGGTGTTATTAGTTTATGTTCTACTCCCAAATGCTACATGAGTTTACAAAAATTAGCACCTTTGAAGTGAGTGCCATTATCTAAAATGACTGCACGAGACATCCAAAACCTGTTCACTATTTGTTGTTGAAAAAATCATGTACTTGTGGTTGAGGAACAATCAATGACATCTACTTCCTCTGCCCATTTGGTGTAGTAGTCCACCACAACAATGATATACGCCTTCCCATTTAACATGGGCATGATGGAACCCATGAAGTCAATGCTCCAAATGTCAAAGGGTTCGAGTGGCTAAACCCACTGTTGAGGTTCCTCCATTCTCATTATCATCCCACCATCTCTTTGACATCAATTATAAGAATGGATGAACCATTGAGCATCTCTAAATAGTGTAGGCCAGTAGCATCCTACACGAAAGATCATAATGGCCATGTGTTGTCCTGCATAATGGCCCCCACAAGGGCCCTTATGGACATCCTGGATGATGTGTAGTTGATCTGCATCAAGGATGCACCATCAAACCAAGCCATCAACACACACCTTGTAGACATGTCAATTAATTTCCATGAAGTGCTTGGCTTTGAAGAAACCATTATTTCTTCCATTGGTCCAACTCCTTAGGTAGCTCTTCTATACGGAGATAGGTAAGGATGTCTTGAAACCAATTTGATTTTTTGAGGACCTCCTTCATGATTGCTCCAACAAAGAGGATTTCATCTGGAAACTAGTCAGAGAGTAGGCCCTCCTCTTCCATGTTGTCCCATTGTAACTGAGAGAAGTGATCAGCAACCATGTTCTCAATTCCCTTTTTGTCCACCATAGTAAGATCAAATTCTTGAAGGATCACGAGCCACCATATGACATGGGGGCTCACCATTGTTTTATTCATAAAGAATTAGATGGCACTATGGTCTGTATGCATAAACACCTTGTATCCGAGCACATAGTGGTAGAACTTTTCTAAGGTAAACACCACCACCATTAACTCCTTTTCAATGATGGTGTAATTTAGTTGAGCACCCACAATACTTTGGCTTTCATAGTGGATGTAATATGGCTACTTTTGATCATCCAACTATGTGAGCATGACTCCGAATGCATAGTTAGATGCATCCATCATGATGTGAAATGGTCTGGACCAATAAAAAATAAGAAGAATTGGAGTCTCTACAAGTTTTTGCTTTAGCGTTTGGAGTGTAGATTCACATTCCATAGTTTAGAAAAATGGGGCATCGTTCTTAATTAGCTCCACCAATGGCTTGGGAATCTTTGAAAAATTCTCGATGAAACATCAATAGTAACAGTGTGTCCAAGAAATGACCAGACATCCCTTATAGTTCCCAAATGACTGGTAATTTCTTAGATGATCCTAATTTTCTTAGGATCCACCCCAATCCCTTCTTATGAGATTTGGTACCCCAAAATAATGCCTTCTTGGAGCATGAGATGGCTCTTCTACCAATTAAGTCGTAAGTTAGTTTCTACACATCGCTTCAAAACCTTATCAAGGCAGTCCAAGGCTTGCTCAAATGTTTCCCCATAGGTGGAGAATTCATCCATAAAAAATTCTACACCATTGCCTATTTTTTTCTGGAAGATGCTAAGGAAAAGGTTTTGGAAGGTTGCAGACACGTTACATAGGACAAAGGGCATTTTCTTGTATGCAAATGTCCCCAAGGGACTCATAAACATTATCTTGGCTTAGTCCACTGGTGCAATCTAGATTTTGTTATAGCCGTTGTAACCATCCATGAAGTTGTAGTAACAATGCCCCAAAATGGTATCCAACACCTGGTTTACAAATGGGAGTGGAAAATAATCCTTAAAGTTTGCCATATTTAGTAATCGAAAATCGATACAAACCCTCCATTTACCATCCTTTCTTGGCATAATAACGAGTGGGATGATCCACTCACTATCCACAATGGGGTAGATGAATCCTGTCTTCAAAAATTATTCAATTTCATCCTTGATGATCTATTTTAGTTTGGGATTCAAATATCTTTATGGCTATCATCGTGGCTTCATGGAGGGATCAATATAGATTCAATGTTGGCATACACTAGGATCAATCCCTGTTAACTTAGGATATGACCATGTGAAGGTAATCAACCACTTGTTCACCATCCTTAGCAACTTCTCCTTTTTCTCAAGAGCAAGAGTGGCATCGATTATTACCAGCTTACAATATTGCAAGAATGCATATTCTAGGTTGACCGGTAAGGGATTTAATTCTAGGGGCTCCTGTTTAAAGCTTTCAGGGATCTATAACTTTCCCCAATCGATAGTGGAAAAGTTGCTGATGAATCTATTCTAGTTCATCTATGCTCCCTATATAGGTACATACAAGGCTCTTAGAGGGTTTCATGCATAGGGTTCCATTATTAGAGTTAGCGGTCAGCACATTATAATTGGATTTGTGGCTACCACATACATGCATCATTGGATTTGTGACTCGGCAACACATTGACTGCATGCTCGAATGGATGTCCACTTAATGGACCAAAGTTGTTGCACATAGTTACATCTAGAGTCATTGTACATGATGCATGGTATGTGCTCCTTCTCGATCTTCCCAAAAGGATTTTCCTTGGAAATTTCAAAGGAGAGATCTTGAAGTCCCAAACGTGCATCCACCATGCTAAGCCATGCTATTCTCATTATAATTGGAAAGTTCCCCTTGCAATTATCAACACAGATCACCAGGAAATTAGCAAGGTAGGTAGGACCATCCACAGATTTTGGTCACAATATCTTCTACTAATCCCAAGGGAATAGTGAAGGATTGGTCTACCAACTTGAGTTAAATGTTTCTTTTCTTCAATAGAGGTAGGTTCCAAGTCTTGTACATATCATGTGAAATCAGGTTGATACTTGATCCCAAATCTAGAAGAGCTTTGCATGGCTAGTTTCCTACCACCTAAAGGTATATGAAAGGATTTCCTAGATCAGCCAATTTCCTAGTGATATGACCTACCTTGATCTAGTCCATCACAGCATGTGTTAGCATGATGGTTTGCATGTTGGAAGGTAGTTGGTTCAAAGGTTGTTTGAAGGATTGGGTATTAGAGGCAATTGGAGATGTAGGGGCACTAGATGCAAATGAGTGTGAGGGTGTGTTTAGGTTATTGATTTGAAAGAAAAAAAATTTCTGTGGCTTTGATTCTGATCCACTTGGCTGAGAAGCCAGTTGTAAATTGGCAACCCTCATGGCATTAGGCTGTTGTGGTTGTGGAGGTATATCTCCCTGAATGGGTGGAGTAGGAGGTAGCTGAGTTGAGGGCTATTGGATAGGTATGGTCAAAGGAGGTAGTGGAGGATAGTGTAGATGTGGCTTTTCCCCCTTGGGTGATGGATATGGGGCCTAAAAGTATTCTAGAGGATAGTAATGATTTTGAAAGGTTGCGTGACTTGAAGAGACCTACAGGGAGATTGGTTGCTAAATGTAGTACCCATAAGGATTCGACTATCGGTAAGGGTACTACTACTGTGGATGCTGCCACTACTAGTAGTGCTCATATGGTTGTGGCAATGCTCCACTTGGATAATATCCTTGCTACTAGTGAAAATTCTTGGAATTGCCTTGGGGATAGGGCAATCTCTAGGGTGTTTTCCTTTTTGCTAAGCAAGGGTTTAGAGCATACACCCCAGACTCTTGCAAATGTGACACTATGGGGCAACATCCCTTAATATGTTTATATTGGCATATGTCACATCCATTGTTCTTCTTGGTGTCTAAGTTTGTAATAGGTTCTACCATAGTAACCTTGCCCTTACCTTTGTGGTAGTCACATTTAGCCTTTTTCCTCCTTCATCGATCTCTATCATTACTTTGTTCTTTGGATTCTTTCACAATTTTTAGAACACTTTGGAATTTTTCATCCAAAGAATCCCACATCTTGTCCACCTTGGCTGAAATTTTAGAAGTGAGCTTTTATATGGGTAAAGTCTTCCTATTCACTATTGCATGCAAAGATGACTCCTCCTCATCTTCATAGAATCAGACCTCCCTCTTCTAGATGGAAGGATCCCAATTATATTCCTTCACACTTTCATGTTTCCATAGTTCTCCTTCTTCCTTGGCTACCTACTCAATTAATCATTGAAGTTGATAAGCCCTTAACTCAAATAGCCACCCTTGAGAATAAATGCCAAGGGTCCTTCTTGTTTTGAAGCAAAGCCCATCTATAACATGGTGGAGCTATTCCCACTGAGAGTAATCATGACCAAGGCATCGATGCAACAAGGAGTAATATCTGCTCATGGCTACATCCAAGGGCTTGTGGCTACCTTGTTTCCACCCCTGAATCTGTCATCTCAAATTAGACACTCTGGAGTAGGTTTCATATTTATCATTAAAGAGCTCCAGCATCATACTCCATCTCCTGATTAATTTCAGTTCCAAAGACTAATACTAGCTTTCTACTTCCTTGGTGAGTGTTTGGGGGAATAGCTTGAGTTTTTTCCATTTATTTTCAATATTCTGTAGGGTGTAGGTATCATGAAAGTCTTGTAGGTGAGTCTACAGATCATAGTTATATCCCCTTTCAAACCTAGGAATGTTGTTCATATTAAGGCACTTGATCTAGCTATTTGGAAAATGCTTGGTAGGTATGTGAACTACCTCTATTATGTTGAGCATGCTTCAAGTGGCAAGTAGTGGTTCATTAGGATCATGGTACAGTTGATAGGCATGGCATCCATGACAGTCCCTGCTGCCTCTCTTTTCACGATGGTGATCCTTTCATGACCACTCATGCCCTTGGTCACGTCATCCCTGTTGGCTTCCTTGATCATCATCATCACAGTTCCTCCTACAATGATTGCAGTTAGATTCAAAACCTGATGAAGCCAAGGTGGAAATAGGGAAATGATGGCCTCAACTAGCACATCCATCTTCACATTCATCATGAACTCCTCTGGGAGATCCCTCAACATCTTGGAACTCCCAATCACTTCAACCTCTATTCTATATGATGGATTAGATGTTCTAACATGGAGGTGTAGATGTAGAAGAATGTAAACTATGAGGAATATGTTCCTCATCATCATGGTGGATCTACAGGGACAAAGGATTACTAGACCATTTTCCCTTTACTTGTTCATGGTGTTTCTCCTGCTGTAGGTTCTACCTACGCTGTGCCTTATGTGGATGATAGTCCTGATAATCTTGATCCTCCATCCTATACTCCTCCACTTGGTCCTAGATGCCCAATCTAGTGAGAGTTTGGAGTAGCATTCTAGGTACCGATTGATCAAGGAACAATATGACATTGCCCTCTATGTCCCGCCATCGCATTTGCTCATCTTGATGCAAGATGAAGATGAAGTTGGGTACATACTCATCTGAATGTGTATATATTACCCAACATTCCTATGACACTTGTGGGTTGGATTTGTCTTTCTTGTAAGAAGAAGACATATTAGTAGTATAAATATCTAAGTGTGTCGTATTGTTACCTAAGTCGCTTAGTGTGAGTAGATTTCAACATTCTGGGTTCATTCCAATGAAGTGAGTAATGATCATGCTAAGGCTAGACCATGCACAGAAGACTAACAGTTCCCCAAAATAGTACTAATGATGAGCAATGAGGTACCCCTATGCCCAACCATATGAATCAAGAGCATTGGCATGCAACCCAGTCAAGTTCCAAAGACCGCAGGCACTTACATACACAAAATTATAGCCAGCAAAACCTTAGTTTAGAATAGTCATTATCCTCTCAACCTCACTTGTGACATTCTCGCATGATGGTTAAGTGAGACTGAGGCATATGATTTTTATGTGTTTTCTTCTTATCTTTAACATCTAATTCTTCTAGTATAGGGAATGAAATACTACCTAATTTTACAATTGCTCTACTTTACCGCCTAACTATCCCTAGCATAAATAACTAATTGCATCATCTGTGCACATCCTGAGCATCTCCAAACCACTACTGGGTTGCCAGACATTAGGTGTCATTGGGTTGCCAAGTGTCAGATATATGTTCAAGATGGTCGTGCTTATGGTTCTCATAAACTATAACAAGGACTAGAACTATAAAGTGATAATCATAATAGAAGCTTCTAAAATTACTAAATAATTAGAACATTTTAACACTTAAGTCATTTAATCCACATGCTACAAGGAATGTTCAAAAATCTTTTCTTTATTTCCAGTCACACCAATGGCTCAGGTACATTAGGGCTCGAATAAAGAGACGTACACTCTTCAAACTCCTACTACAAGCACTTGGAAAATATTTTAACTTTCACGAATGAAAACTACAAGAGCTTCGATACAATTTGAACAAGTGATGCCATAAATGTTGTAGGTGCACACATATTTATAGTAGGAAATGGACTCTACGACAACAATGCCATGCCAATGCTTGAAAAGATGTATTGAGGGGGTCATGTTGATGCGGCCATGTTAACAAGGCTTCATCGATGTGGCCCAGTTGACGTAGCAACTGAATGCTTCATCACTACCTAACCAGGAACCATGGTAATATAAATATGTATATATTATAGAAATTTAAAATTTTAAAATTTTTAAAAACATATATTAAAAATAATATTAATAAATAAAATAATAATAATAGAAAGTTGCATGTTGAAATCTCAACCCAAAAATGATTTTAAACTATATAAATATAATATATATTTAAGAAAAAAATTTCATGATGGCCGTGTAGCCCTGCATGAGGCTATGCTAGCCTGAAAAGGACATAGTAGCATCTTCCATTGCTATCTACCACATGTGCTACCTCAAATGCTATTCAAACCCTTCCCACCCACCACACCTACTATCATGCATGCTTCACTAGTTCACTTTTGTTGCCACTCCACTACATCCTTCACTTGCCATGCTCTTAGGCTCATCTTTTCATTACATTGCATTGTACACAAGGCATGGGTCCAATGCTTTGCTTGGGCTCAATTAGCCAACACTAAAGCTTAGTGGCATCTTGGTGTAGCACATTGGTTGTGTGTAGTAAGATTTTCATAAGAAATTTTCATAGACCTTACTTGGACGATGATCATGTGGACAATCTTGGGGGGATAGTGGTTTTTAGCAATAGCACAATGGCATTAATTATGGATTCCAACCAAAAAATAGTGGTCACTAATAGGGCATTGTTTGAGTTTTTTTGGATGGTGGATAACATTGTGCCAGGGTAAAAGAGATCCATATAAGGCCAACTAACTAAGGTGGGTATTTTCTTCCATGCTTGCCATAGTAGTGGCCCCACCATGGGACCATTTGTAGATGCAAACAAGGTGTTGGCAAATGTAATGAAGGATGCAACATTACTAATATTGGACACTGTGGAGGTAGTGTTGAGAAAGGCTTTTGGAAAGAGAAGGATATATGAATGAAACTAGTTGTTATAGATTATGCACCCAAGTAGTCCTACTACCATGGATAGCATGTAGTTAGTGTTGCAACTATGTGAGAAGAAGTTGTGATATGCTCCAAGTAGCACAAGCACTACAAGAAAACTAATGGTGGAGAAGCCCACAAACACTTTAGCCCACTTGTCATGATAGTCTAGGTCACTTTGCATGAGGGTAGGGCCTCCAAACCTAGTTGTAATAGGATAGGCTATGTCAAGCTCTAGGAATAAGGGACTATGTAAACCCTTACTATCACAAGACTACCACTTCACATTTCTTATTCTCATGCTACTTGTCACCTACTTTACAATATCCACCACCTTTCTCACTATTACCATTTCCATTCTCATTTCCCAACATTGTAACCATTGTTGTCACCAACGCTTCCTTTCTCACTACCAACCATCATCACCATATCATCCCCATTACCTACAACATTAATGTTTCTCCCACATTCATCACCAATTTCATTAAATAACCTATTTAAATTTCTAACAATTCATGGTGTCCATGAGCTTAGTGGACAACATGGACTCCTTCCTTCCACAAAGCCTCATGAATACTATAGACAGTGTGGAATTCTGCCTTCCATGAAGCTCCATGGATACCATAGACACTATAGAATCCTACCTTTCCATGAAGCTCCATGAACACCATAGACATCATGGAATTTCACCTACCATAGAGTTCCATTGTGTAGACCTTTTGGTATGTCAAAACATTAAGAAAAATGGAAGATAAAGTTGTTTGTGTATGTGTTTGATTGTTGTGCTTGAAGGACAAGAACTTGGATTGAGATAAGAAGGTTTGTGAAAGATCAATATTGTGGACAAGGAACAAAGAATTTATCATGCAATGGAAAGTAAAGAAAATATCTCTAAGAAATAATAGACATCTTGGTAGAATTGAAAGCAACATAGAAGATGAAATATCTAAAAAATAGTAGATGCCTTTCTTCAGGAAGAGATGTCTTTCATCAGATAAAGACATCTTTACAAAATGTAGCCTAGTTTTAGAAAGATTTATTTTAGTAGACAAAAACATCTTCCTAGAATGAATGCAAAAATAGAAATATGTCTCAACCACAAAGAAGATATCTTTCATAATCATTAGCTAGCTATTGCAAGAGTTCCAAGATGGATTTGGAAACATGGTGACTATAAAAAGAAATCATTCTAATTGGAAAATGTGCAAGCCTTTGTACTATCATTGTGTAATCAATTGTCAATCATTGTAATCATTGTTACTCCTCATTGTATTATCATTTGTCCATTGTAAAGTATGTTCTACTTCAAACTACAAGGATTAGCAAATTGAGTTGCATTCATCCATTGTAATTGTTGTTCTCTCTTGTTACCCTATGGGTTGATGTGCTTCTTGTAGGAAGGAATCTTGCTTAAGCTTGTTTGGATCCTATGGGATTGAATGGTTGTGTAGCACCACAACACTTTGAAGTAGAGCTCAAGCTTGTAAATGTTATGGAAGCCTAGAAAAAACATTCTAAGCTTGTTGGAACCTTGTGGGGTTGAGTGGTTGGTGAAACATCATAACACTCTAAAGTGAAGCTTAGATCTTGTATAGGATGTGGTACCCTTCAAACCACATTAGAAAGTAATAAAGTCTAGAGGTGTGCTTGCAATATACCCTCCGAGTGTGAACTACCCAAGTTGGGTAACCACATCAAATTCAGTGTGTGGTTCTTTGTTGTAAGAATTTAAATTTGGAAAACTTATTCATGCCTCTTTTCTAATTTTAATGATCCACAAGTGGTATTAGAGTCTGATACTCTTATTTTTCATGATCAACTTCAATAGTGGAAAAAGTGAGAGGATATATTCCATAAAGCCATCCATATTCAATGGATTTAACTTCACCTATTGGAAGGCTAGAATGCAAGGGTTCTTTGAATCCATGGAGTTTGAAGTATCAGGGTCAATCCTTGAAGATTAATCTCCACATATCAATAGCTCCACTAGCATGACCAAGCCTCGAAAAAAATGGATACAAGAGGAGAAAGTTAAGTTCATGTTCAATTCTAGAGAAAAAAATTATTCATATTGTGCTTTAAATAAATAAAAATTTAATAGAGTAGCAAGAAGTAAAAAGGAAAAATAAATTTGGTAAATTTTAGAAGATACATATGAAGGTACATCTATTGTTAAGAAATCAAAATTATTGGTCTTGTAAAGTGAATATGATAAGGTTAAAATGAGACAAGGTGAAAAGACAAAAGATTACTTCACTAGAGCCAATGATATTGTTGTAGCCATTAGAGGTACTAGTAAAGACTTGCCTAAAGAAATGTGATCATTAAAATGATTAAAAATCTTCAACTACAGTTTAGACCCAAGGTCACAGCAATGGAAGAAATTTGAGATTTCTCAACCTTGAAATTTGAAGAACTTCAAAGTGCTCTCATTGCTTATGAAATGAGTCTCATAAGTGAAGGATCTATCCAAGAAAGATCAATTACATTGAAGACTACCTCCAAGGAGAAGGAGATCAATGAGCATGATGATGGTGGTGAAGATAAGATTACCTTTCTCACTGGGAAGTGATAATGACTAATAATGAGAAAGAATAGAGAAACACATTATCAAAGATTCAATCCATTTAAATGTAAAGAAAGAGATAAGAATTTTTTGAATTCTAGTTTAGACTTCTCTTCTGTAGACTGTTGGTTTATGGAGGAAGAAGTCATATCACCTATGAATATCCTAGCAATTTCATGTTGCAACCCAAGAACAAGTCCATTGAAGATGTAAAGAAGACCAACTTCTATACAAGTTGGGATGATGAGGAGTAGAGTGAGGAAGAAGTGGAGGATGATACAAAATATTCTCATCTCATATACATGGCCCTCACTGATGATGATGTTTATTCATTAGATGATGATCTTAACAATGATGAAAGGTTTGATTTTTTATGCAATGAGCTTCTGCCATTTCAAAATCTTTACACTAAGTTAAATAACTCAAGTATAAAGATTAAGAAATATCATTGCTAAATTTGACTATTTCTGATATTTCTAAACAACTCTTAGACCTAAGGGTTGAGAATGAAAAGCTAACTTCATCTTTAGAATAGTCTAAAGTAGAAGTTGCAGACATCAAATAAATAAATGAGAGATTAGTAAAGGAAAAGGAATCCCTTTGAATGGTCTTCAAACAAAAAATAAGTCCACATGATAAGAGTGGTCTAGGATGCTACACTCAAGAATATTCATCACCTATAAACACATCCTAATCAAATGATCCACCAAAAGAAAAAGCTAGCACATCAAAATCAAAGGATGCATCCATATCTCAAAAATGTCTTGAAAGGTTTGATTATCCTAATCACTCATACTACCATAGAAGAATTAGGTGCTATTATTGACACAAGTTAGGACATAAAAAATGGGATTGTAACCTTAAATATTATCATTGGTCATATTATTGACCTCCTTGTTTTTATTGGGGTGCACTAATAGAGGATTTTGTGCAAGATCACAGGGGAAATTGAATGTCAACTCAAAAGACCAAAAAAATTAGAAAATAATGGATAATTAAATGGTAGAGATAGAGTAACCAAAACATCCTCACCAAAAAATTCATAAGAGGAAGTCATTCTTTGGATATTGGAGATGTCTAGTTGAGAGGAGAATCCTCAAAAGAGAAAACTAATTTTCTAGCTCTCTAAACTTCATTACTTTTTGACAATATAATAGATATGTAGAGGTAAGTTTTCTTTTGTTTTTAAGCTTTCATTAAGACTATAGTCCATTAAAAACCTTTTTCAAACTCCATCCTAATCTTGACAAAAGACACTTTTAAAAATGAAAGATGTCTCTCAAAAGGCATATTGATGTAAAAAAAGATGTCTCTTTGATTTTTTGTGCACCATGGATAAGACATATACTATGTAACAAAGATGTATACTGTGAACTTCAAATGTATAAAATATGTCTTCTTCTTCTTTTTCAAAGCCCTTAATTTTCCACCTCTAGAAGAGATAAAACCCTCATTTTTTATCATGTTCCTTCATATCTACCCCATAGAGATGACTAAGGCTCCACCATTTGTAGTGATTTTATCAAAGGTTTCTCACAAGAAGATAGGAACATTCAAGCCATCACCCAAGAAGTGATGAAAAGGGAGTTTCAGTAGTGTGTCATCCTCCTACATGCCCCAATTTCATAGCACAAGTGCACAACATAGGTTTGAGGCAACTTCAACAACTAGCATCATTTCTAAATGTTCTCTTGCTTTGCTAACTCATATAATTAGAATAACTGTTAAAGTAACCGCTAGAGTAACCTCTTTAATAATTAGAATAACTCCTAGAGTAACTGCTAGAGTAACCACTCTAATAATTAGAATAACTGCTAGAGTAACCACTCTAATAATTAGAGTAACTGCTAGAGTAACCACTCTCATCATACCCCCATGACTGAATGAAAACTCATCCTCGAGTTCCTTACAAAATATTGGGAAGGTATGGGATTATTGACTAATTGAAAACTGATGGTGGAATGGGATGATAAAATCAATGTGCCCAGTGAATGGATCAATAAGCATATGACAACATTAGTCTTCATGACCATTGTGGTCAACACTGATATGTAAATAACATCCAAGCCTTTATTTGGCAGCTTGAAGAGAAAAAGAGAGAAAGAAAGAAAATGGAGCATGTTGCCACCAATGCTGAGATTTCACCTTCCATTGTTTATCCATAGCCATGCCACCAAACTTTCTCCTTTCATAAATGCTTCAGTTTCAATCCATCCTAAGTGCTTCCTCCAAGCCGAGTCCATTTTTTGTATGATCGCCATTTGCACACACAACATAGTCATAAATGAGCAAGGATAGATAATCCATAATGCAATTGATACCTTGCCTCAATATGAAGTGCATTGGTTGAGTTGTGGTTATGGTAGAAACTAGTTCAGAGATTTATCATTGGCAACTACCCAAGGTGTAGGGGTTAGGCAAGTGGTAGAATGCAAAAAATTGAAAAATTTGTGCTAGGGACCCCACGACTAAGAGTGAACCTCCAGTAGCTATAAGATGAAAAAATGTAAGGAACAAGAAGGATGGGAAAAAATAACAATGACAACGCCAATAAAATGGATGCTATGGATGGGGATGAAATAAGAAATGATTGATTGCAGGAAATGTTTAACAGAAATAAGTTAACAATTGAACCAAAAAGAAATGTTAGTGGGTCCTCCCCAAAGCAGTCTCATGCCCTTTATGCCTTGACACACAAACCAAAGATTTTGTAGGCTCTAGGAATGACATTTGAAATCAAGAGTTAAAAACTTACCCACAAGAATTCACCAAAGAAAAACAATGCATTAAGCCAGAATGGACTAATGATAATATTGGCAATGAGGTGAAAAATGGAAAGAAATATGGAGAGGAGAGAATGGAATAGAATCCCAAGAACAAAGTTGTGTAAAGCCCCTTGTGTATTTTATGGTTAAGATAACTGAGTAGAACTCATCTTAAATCCATACTCAAACCAACCACATTCAGTGACCTCACATCGATACACTTGGCCAATCCATCCTCTTGAGGCAACAAGAATGCCTTCACAAAGAGTGACCACCATCCTAAGGAGAGCAAGATGGAGAAGCAGGAAGTGAGGAAGGGCCTTAGTTAGAGAGAACCTTTAGGCATGGGTAACATGTCTTTCCAGTTTCATAACCAGTTCTTATAGCCCATATTGCTTTATTATGTCTAAGGGATGTGCTTTGAATTCTCAATTTTCTATTTTCTTTTCTCTTTACTTTTTTTTTTGGTCATGAGAACCACACCATGCAAAGAATTATTTTTATTCACTTGGATTCTTGATTTTTAAACAATGTCAGAATGGCAGAAAACCCAAGAAACAAGTAGCCAAGAACCCAAGAGAATGGCCAGCACAAATGCATCAAATCCCCTTGAAGTCACACCCCTTTTATCCTTTGAGTCTTTCCTTGGTTTGAAAAGTACCTAGCCACTAATTCATTAATAAATTTAGTTAGAAAAAAGGGACTGTATAGTTCCAAGCCAAAGAAGACCATAGAGTTGTATGGATAAGTGGACGATGTGGACTTGCTACCTATTTTGCCAAAAGAACCATACCTTAATATCAACATCATAATTCAAAGGTAAAAACCAAACATTAGTAATCAATATGATATAATGCAATCCACCATCATGAGCACTTATTGGATAATGAATAAAAGTAAATTAAGCAAAAAAATAAATAGTAAAAACATGAAAAATGGTATAAAAAAAATAAGAAAATTTGGAAAAATGTGTAAAACAAAAATTCAAAAATAACTGAGGGCCTAAAACAGTTAGCATAGATCACCATCTCCCCCATGACTGAGTTGGAAGGAGGAGATCTAAAATAGTAAGCAAGGTTGTCTATCAACAGAGGTAGCATGTGTACTAGTTGTGCTAAGCTCATGAAAAGGTTTGATTTGTTGTATGTTGACCAACATTTTCTTGTCTAGGCTCTTAGGTTTGTATATTGTCATGGCCCCTAAAGGAAAAGTTGCATAAATAATAAAAGGTCCTAACCTATTCTAGTACATTGTGGCACATGTGTGGGATTCTAGTAGAGAACCTTATCTCCTAGTTGATATTTAACTTTTCTAATTTTTAGTTCATGACATTGTTTATTAAAGGCCTTGTGCAATTCGTTAGATAATAGGGCAGCTAATCAATTTTCATCTAGCAAGTTAAGGGTTACTAACCATTGTTTTTGTGCTAGATCAAAGTCAAGGATGAGATCACATGTCATGGATAGTGTACAAAGCTTAGTTTGAATGGGAAGCATTGGTAATTTACCATACACTAACTCATAGGGAGAGTAGCCTATAGGGAGTTTCCATGTGGACCAGTATGCCCAAAGAGCATCGTTTAGTTTAGTGCTCCAATCTTGCCTAAACTTTCTAATAGTTCTTGTCAATATGTTTGTAATCTTTCTGTTGGTGACTTCAGCTTGATTGTTCTCTTAGGGGTGGTATGCTGTTATTAGTTTGTGTTCAACCCCTAAGCATTGCATTAATTTTTGAAAATTTGCACCTGTGAAGTGCATACCATTGTTTGAAATAAGTGCACACGGCACACCAAACCTATTTATGATTTTTTGTTGAAAAAATCATGTAGTTGTAGATGATATAAAATCCTTCACAGTAGCTACTACTACCCATTTTGTTAGGTAATCAATAGCAACAATAATATAAGCTTTTCCATTGAACATTGGTGTAATTGGCCCCATAAAATCAATTCCCAAAATGTTGAAAGGTTCTAATAGTTGAATCCATTGTTCCAAACCCTCTATTCTAGTAGTCATTCCCCCATCATATTGATAGCACTCACAAGATTGGATAAAAATGGGCATCCCAAAATAATGTATGCCAATAATATCCTACAAGTAGGATCTTGATGGTTGTTCATGTCCCAGCTTAATGACCCCCACAAGGACCCTCATGAGCATCTTGGAGAAATCGTAGTTGATCTACATCGGGAACACACTATCAAACCAAGCCATCGAGACACACTTTGTAAAGTTTCCCATTAATCTCCATAAAGTACTTGGCTCAATGAAGAAACTATTTTTTATTCTTAAGGTTTAACTCATGTGGTGTTTGTTGGGTAAGGAGATAGGTATGAATACTACTATAGCAGTTTGTCTCTATGGGTGATTGATTATTCACTACACTAGCAAAGAGGAATTCATTAAGAAAATGATCAGAAATTGGATAATCATCCTCTTTGTTATCCCATTGAAACCAAGATAAATGATTAGAAACTACATTCTTGATGCCCTTGCGATCAATCATCATTACATATAATTCTTGTAAGATTACAAGCCATCGTATGATATGAGGGCTTACCATTGGCTTATTAATAAGGAACCAGATTGCACTATGATTTGTATGCATATATACTTTATATCCCAATACATAGTGTCTAAAATTTTCTAGTGCAAACACTACAACCATTATTTTTTTCTCTATGGTAGTGTAGTTAAGTTGTGCACCAAAGATACTTCTACTTTCACGATGAATATAATAAGGACACTTTTAGTCATCTAACTGTGTAAGTACAACTCCTAGAGCATAGTTGGATGCATCAGTCATGATATGAAATGGTTTGGACTTGTCAGGAGCTTGTACAATGGATGTTTCTACTAGCTTCTATTTCAAAGTTTGGAAAGCTAATTTGCATTCCCTAGTCCACTTGAAAAGTACATCCTTTTTTGTTAATTTGCATTCTTAATAAATCTCCTATAGTACCTAGTATGTCTAAGGAATGACTGAATATCTTTGATAGTTTTCAGTTGATAGGTAATTCCTTAGATAATTTTGATTTTCTTTGAGTCTACATTTATACCTATGTGTGAGATTTTTTCCCTAGTAGTACGTCTTCTTGGACCATCAAATGGCTTTTCTGCCAATTGAGCCTCAAATTGGTTTTTACATATTTTTTGAACACTTTCTCCAACAGGTTCAAGGCTTGATCAAAGTTTGCTCCATAAGTGGAAAAGTCATCCATAAAGACCTCTATGCCATTCCCTATCTGCTATTGGAATATTCTTAGAACTAGTTGTTGAAATGTTGCAGGGGCATTACACAAGCCAAACGACATTTTTTTGTATACGAACGTTCCCCAAGGACTGGTGAATGTAGTCTTGGCTTGGTCTTCTAGGGCTATTTTTATTTTTTATATGTGCTACATCCATTTAAAAAACTACAATAGTGATGCCTTGCAATGGTGTCTAAGACTTGGTCGACAAATGGGAATGGAAAGTGATCTTTGAAAGTTTCCATATTTAGTAGCTTGAAATATATGCACACCCTCCATTTACTTCACTTTTTAGGCATAACAACTAAGGGGCTAACCCATTCACTGTCAGCAATGGGGTATATGAACCCAGCCTCAAGAAGCTGTTCGATTTCTTCCTTAACTACTTGCTTCAGCTTTGGGTTCAAACACCTCTGTGGTTGTGTTCAAGGCTTCATCGAGGGATTAGTGTAAATCCTATGTTGACATATCCTAGGATCTATTCTAGTTAATTTAGGATATTACCAAGTGAAGGCTTCCTACCATTCATTTATTACCTTCTGTAGTTCTTCTTTCTATTGAGCAGCAATTTTAGCATTGATAATTACTGGTTTTTTTTTAAGGAACATTTATTCCATACCGGTGGGCAATGGTTTCAGCTTGAGGGACTCCTGCTTAAATTTTTCAAGGACTTCCAACTTCCCCCAGTTGATATTTTCAAGCTTAAGACTTGGAAGTTGGTGGTTGACTTTCTCTAATGCATCTATGCTATCGATGTAAGCACAAGTCAAACCCTTAGTTGGTTCCATGCATATGAGTGAACTACTTTCTTGATCAACTATCAGTGACTGGGTGTCTTCCTATCCTATGCCTGCTACATATAGACATATTTGTATGTTAATCACTTGTGCACATTGATTGCATGCAAGAAATGCTAAACTTCGCACAAACCATAACCTCTGCATGCAATTATACCCTGTGTCACTATATGCAATGCACATAACTTTCTTCTTCTTGATATTTTCGAATGTATTCTCCTTTGATATTTCTAGGGAAATATCATTGATTCCTAAGCATGTGTCGATGGTGCTTAGCCATGCTCTTTCCATTATGATTGGAAAGTCTCCCTTGTCGTTGTTTGCTTAAGTCACTAGGAAGTCAGCTGAGTATGACCACCCACAAATAGTGGTAACAATTTCTTCCACCAGTCCTAATGGGACAGTGATGGATTGGTCGATCAACTCTAGATGGATGTTGCTATTTTTCAATGGAGGTAGGTTCCAAGCCTTATACATTTCTTGAGAAATCAAGTTGACATTGGAACTTGAATACAAAATATCCTTGCATGACACATTTCTAGTGATTTGTAAGTATATTAGAGGACTCCCAAGATTAGAGAATTTCCTAGGAAGGTGGCTAGCTTTGATACAATTGGTGACAACATGTGTTAGCATGACCATATGCATTGAGTGTAATAATTGAGTTGAAGGGGGCTCCAAAGTTTTGAATGATACTAAGGCATCTAAGGAATCAGTCACTTGTGATTAAAAGGTCTTGGTTGGACTGTTGGTTCTAAAAAAGGTATTTTCTTCATGTGGTTGTTGAAACCAATAGTAGGTTGAGAGTTAATAGCCCTCATGGCATTACATTGCTACAGTTGGGTAGGGATTTCACCTTGCATCGTGGGAGCAGCTGGTAGTGGAGCTATTGGTGGAAGAGATGCAGCCGAATGAGGAGGATTATATTCTTACAGAATATCACCTCTAGAAGAGGGAGTCCCATAATATTCATGGGCTTGGTAGTTAGGTTGAGGAGTGACATGACTAGTAGAGTCATATGGGGATATTGGCTGCTACACGTAATATCCATATGGGTCAGGTTGCAGATAAGGATACTATTGCCTTGGTTGTGGCATTCCCCATGATTGTGGGTGCTGCCACTATTGATATTGCTTAATCAATTGTGGTGGAGTTTCACTAGGATAATATGTTAAGGGTTGGTGGAATTGCCTTGGGTTACCTTGAGGAAAAGGTAACCTTTGGGGTGTCTACCTTTTGTTTAATCATGGGTTGAGTGCATACACCCCAGACTCCTGTAGATGTGAGATTATAGGGCAACATCCCTTAGGATGGTCATATTGACATATCTCACATCCACTATCATTGACTATTTCTGAATCCACAACCTTTTTAAGAATGGCAACTTTGCCCTTATCCTCTCTATGTGCATGTTCAGCCTCTTTCTTTTTTCTTTTCTCACTACCTTGCTCTCTAGTCTCCTCTACTATTTTAAGAATAGTTTAAAATCTATTGTCTAGGGAATCCCAAATTTGGTCTAACTTTGCAAAAACTTTTGATGTCATCTTTTGGATAGAAAATTTTTTCCTATTCATCATCTCTTCGAGTGCTAACTCTTATTCATCCTCAAAAAATATTACTCCCCTCTTTCAAAGGGAAGGATCTCGGTTATACTCTTCCACACTTTCTCTCTTCCATAGCTCACCTTCTTTCTTAGCAATTTGCTTCGATAGTCTTTGGATTTGATGGGACCTAAGCTTCGATAGTCTTCCTTGGGCATAAGTCCCAAGGGTTCTTCTCATTTCATGCCTAAGCCCATCCATGAGATGATGTAGTTGATCCCTTTGTAAATAACCAAGGCCAGGACAGTGATGTAACAGTGCATAGTATCAACCCATGGTAGCATCCAAGGGTTCATGTTCTCCTTACTTCCAGCCTTGGATTTGCTTTCGCAAGTTAGACACTCAGGAGTACATTTGGTACTTTTCATTAAATAGTTCTAACATAGTACTCCACCTATGAATGGATTTCGATTCTAAAGATCAATACTAGCTTTTCTCTTCTTTAACTAATGTCCATGGGAGCAACTTAAGTTTTTTCCATTCATTCTCTATGTTCTGTAAGGCACATGCATCATGGAATGCTTGTAAATGATTCTGAGGATTAGCATTCTATCCTCCTTCAAATTGTGGGATGTTTTTCATATCTAATCTCTTAATCCTACTATCTTTCTGATCCCTTGTTGGAATTCTAATAGCCTCAGTTATGTCCAACATACTTCAAGTAGCGAGGAGTGGTTCATCATGATCATCTCGTCCATGGTGTTTATGATGCCTACATTGTTCCCTACTCTCCCTTCTTCTATGTCGTGACTCTCTAGAGTGTCCTCATCCCCTTTCCTGGCTGTTTCATCTATGACTTCCACTTTGCCTACCTTTATCCCCATGGTCTTTTTCTTTATGATCACATCTAGATATTGAAGGAGAGGTTCAAGGAGATGATGAAGGTAAAGAAGAAGGAGAACCATCACTATGATAGTATCTACTACCTTATTTTCTATGGTCTTGGCCTTGATCATGATTGTGATAAGAATGTCCACCTTTATCATGAGTTTGTGTCACTTTTTTGGATCCTTTGTGCCTGTGGCTATTAGAACCTAGGTTATGAGTAGTGGAATGATGGTTCTGATACACAAACCCTTGGCCAAATTCAAGGGGAGGAACATCGTTATGTGGGAAATTGCCTAAGGTAGGTTCACCACCCTCATTTTTTCTTAAGACATGTGGGGCACCCTGGAACCACTTACCCTTCAAAGAATTATGAGGTCTCTCCTGTTGCAGGTCCCTTTGATGTTGTGCCTCTATGGGATGGTATTCTCTTGAGTCATGGTCTTGAAAAATGAATTCTATGTGTAAGTGTGGCATGAAAATCCATGTGAGAGCATGAAGAAGCATGCTCAGGACTGAATGATCAGGAGGTAACACTATGTTACCTTCTAAGTATCACCAACATAGTTGTTCATCTTGATGGAGGATAAAGGTGAAGTTTGGTATATACTCATTGAGATGAATATATACCACTCAAACTTGTTGAGGAACTAGCAAATCAATGTCATTTATATTATGCCATTGACTATTTCCTATTTCAGACCTAGGAGATGAGGTGCTTTCGTATGAAGAAGGAGACATACTTGTTTGTTTAGTGTGCAATGTATTCTTGTTTATTATTTCTCAACCAACCCTAATGGTTCGTACCAATAATGTGAATGATTTCCTAACTTCTAGTTAGTACACAAACAACTAAGTCCTTGGAAATTGTGCCAATGATAAGCGGTCAGGTACCCCTACGCTCAACCATACAAATACGAGCATTTCATGCATGATCCAGTCAAATTCCAAGGAGTAAGTGATTATGTGCCCTTGTGGAATAAGGATGGGTTGGTTGATCATTGTCTTCCCAAGCTTACTTGTATGTCATGATTGTATGATTAAGTAAGGTTGAGGCATATGATTTTTATAGCTTTTATGTTTTTATGTCTTGTGCTAGTAGGGAAGGAGAGAGGTAACTAAGTTACTAATTTAACGTAACTATTCATTAAATAAGTTCTAACTAATCCTAACACCAACATTTGTTCCCACTTGTTGTATACATCCTAAACTAGTGCAACATTGCTGGGATTACCAAACACTAATCGTTACTGGGTTACCAAGCATTACACGCATGCTTGAAGTGGTTGTGCTTATGTAATTTAACAATTTGCTTAATTGATCAAAATGAATTGTTGTGCTAACAATAGAAATGTAAAGTGCATAAAATAAAACAAATGCATAATAAAATAAAATAAAGGAAATGCATAAGAAAACAAATCTCAAGTGTTGCAAGGATGAATCAAAGAGCTCATCTTTATTACTATACACAAGGTATGCTTAGGTACATAATGCTTAAATAAAGATCCATCCTCACTTTGACCTCCTACTGCGGGCACTTGGAAAATACTCTAACTTTCAAACAGACTACAAGAGTTTTGCTACTTAACTGCCAAAAGAATTCTTTCTCCCAATTGTGCGCCTAGGCACTATATTTATAGGCTTGGGAGCAACTACTCTAATAATTAGAGTAATCACTCTAATAATTAGAATAACTGCTAAAGTAACCACTAGAGTAACCTTTCTAATAATTAAAATAACTCCTAGAGTAACCGCTAGAGTAACCACTCTATTAATTAGAATAACTGCTAGAGTAACCACTCTAATAATTAGAGTAACTGCTAGAGTAACCGCTAGAGTAACTGCTCTCATCAAACTTGAAATAAATAGAATATAGGTACACACCAAGATATAGAGTCCAATTAGAACTTTATATAACATAACATTACCCACCAAAATCAAACCCATGACCTCAAATGTCCAAATCAAATGTCTTACCAAGTTAAGTTATTCCAAAAGTTAAAGAAATATACATGGATGCAACACATAAAAAATGGATTCTTGAAAGATAGCATAAGGAGTTGATAAATTTTGCTTATAGTTACTACGCAAGTTTTACATTCAAATAATAAAAATTTAGAAGACATGGTTTGATGAAAATTGTTGTTAGGCTAAATTAAATATTAAGGATGAAAAATAAGAATAATAGACAAAGTTTAGTTAAGGCATATAAATGCTTAATTAGAACCAAGAAGAGGAAATTTATTATAGAGCAATAGTAATATTAACATAATGTAATAAACTTTTCTACTTGATAAGTTAAAGGTGAAGATGAAAACACTTTACTTAATATGATTATGTAAATGTGATTTACTACCTTTAGAAATAAAAGCCTTATGCCAATTCATTACATACACTTATAGCTTACGTATCTTGAGGTAAGCAAATTCTCTAAACTAGATCTTAAGGATTCATGAGATTGTAGTTAGTATTTTTAGGGGATTCAATGGTTGAGAAAATGGAATATCTTCTGGAAGTATGTACAACAAAATCCTAAGCATATTCACCAACTAGCCAAGTAAAAGAAAAAGTTTTTAACATAAATGTGGACTAATGTTAAATGTAAGAAATAATTTTATTTACACCACATTAGATCCAATAATCTAGATTTAGAAGCTCACTATCTCTCAGCTATTATTCTCATCATGTATTGAAATTCTATTAGAAAGCTTATCTCAAGTTCTTATAATCTTATGATTGAAAGTGGAAGATGGATTCAATTCCTTCAAGAAGAGCATATTGGTAGGTTATGTATATAAAGAGCCCTTCAATATGAGTTACATGTGTTTCTTTCTTGTGCTATGACTATCCATTTAAGATAGTATTATAATGTTATAGCTAAAATCCATTATGATTTGTCTTTGATATTCCAATTAATGCTTGGTCAATTTGTAGGGTCTATTTTTATTTTTCATAAAATTTAATGTCTATTCAATAGATCCTATGGATCTTCAAATATAATAACGCTTCATTTCATTTTATTTATAACAGAAGATGATAATTCTACTACTATTATACAACAAGCATCTCTCTAATTTATACTTAATAAAGTTATAGAGGGTATTAGAAAGCTAGCATCTAAGAAAGCTATGGATTCATATGATTTATATGTAAAATTATTAAAGTGAGAAAGACCCACTATTCATAGAAACCTTCAACATAAACTAAATTCAATAATTGATGAAGGATTATGTCAACATTAGAAAACTAGTAAGATGATTTTTTTATATAAAAAGTAGAATAAAAATAATTTGAAATATTTTCAATTAATTATTGTGAATAATATTTTTGCTAAATTTTTAGATACTATATTAGAAAAGAGAATCAATTATTAAGTTGTAGTTAACCAATTCAAGATAAAGTATTAAGTGAGTTTAAGATAAGGCTGGTCCACTAGCCTAACAAAATGTTTCTATTTATTTTATGATTTTGTAAAAGTAACTAAATTTATGGTTTAGATAAAACTATGTTGTTGTTTATATAAAATTAATTTCCTTTGATTTGAATACAACAACTCAAATATTGTATGAGGAAGTAATTATTAAAACTACAAATAGTAATTTAGAGAAAAATTTTCAATTCTAGAGAAAATTGAAGTTAAGTAAGATTGTTTACTTTTCTAACTCTCTTTGGTATCTTTATTAATAAAATATAGGAATAATTATGTAATGGGCAAGATAGTCATGTTATCAAAATTGGATTTCAAGAAAGAAATTTTTATTTATATGTAGATAATGTTGATTTAATCTCCACTATTGTAGAAAGTATGCAAAATATATTGCAAATTTTAGAATATTAGTGCCGCTCATCTAGTATTTGAGTAAATGTGGATAAAACCAAATTGATAATCTAGAATACAAGAGATATATGTTATAACTTATATTTTGAAGGGATCAATGTGCAAATATTAGATTCTTTTAAATATTTGGATTACATTTATATGAATAATTACATAAGAGGGAAGTGTATCAATGAAAGAATAACAAAGGTTTCAAGGCTTTGTATGCTTCCATAAGAAAGTATAAGGATTTAGGACTTTGGGCTTGGAAAGTCAAAAGATAAAATTTTCAAACTATCATTAATCCTATTGGATTATATGGATATGCTATCTTTGGGATCTAGACTCAACTCTAAACTTTGGAAAGTTATTAAAATAGCACAAACATTTTTCTTCTTAATGAGTTAATAGTGAAGATATTAATATCTTAGTCAATGCTATTATGTAAATATGATTTATTATCTTTAGATGTATATGCCTTGTGTTAATTCATTACATACACTTATAGCTTGCCTATCTTAAGGAAAGATAAATTTTCTAAACTAGTTCTTAAGGATTTAAAAGACCATAATTGGTCTCTTTAAGGCATGCGATGGTTAAGAAAATGAAATATTTCTTGGATGATGTGCAAAAGAATCCCAAGCATATTTGCCAACTATTCAAGTGGAATGTTTTAACATAGTTGTTGCTTAATCTAAAAGGTAAGAAATAATTTTATTTACATCACATTATATCTAATAAATTAGATGTAATGTCCCCATTCCCAAAAGTTGCTACTACATAACAAAGATGGTGCCTCTTCATAACAAATGTTATCATTATCATAATAAGACCCGAAAGGGGAGTTGTAATTAAGACCCAAAAAGATGTGTTATAATAATGGACATGTCTATCAAGGTGAACTTTGGGGGTTTAAGCTAAGGTATTTATACCCAAGCTTAGAGTTTGTACTAGCATGGAGTTGTAGAGTTAATAAAAGATGAGTAACAAGTGTTAGGTGAAGTCGAACAAGAAGAGAATTTGCCATTCCTTCTAGCCAATTATAGGCCTAATTATGGTGGTGGTGTTGGATTACTTCTAAGAGACACTCTCAGAGCATGATCCAAATACACTATTCCACATCAATAAAGCATTTTTCTTTTTTACCTTATGCATTTTCCTTACTATTTTCTTTATGTAGAATGTTGAATGTTATATATATATGATGTTTGGTATATTATCGCATTATGCATAATGTTTAATATAACATATATTTGGTGTTTGAAATGACATCTGAGAATAGGATATCACATTTGGTATCCAAGCAAACCATGATCCAAGGGCCAATTAGAGTTATGGACCAACTACAACTTGATGATTAACCATGGAGCCAAGATCCAAGTACAAGTACAAACTACCACCAAATATATCATATTTCTAAGATGATCCATACATCTATAAAAGAACCATAAAGTGTATCATGTTGATTATGAACCTCACCAACCAAGATACATCAATTCAATTGCAAGAAACATTGGTAAAACACTAATCCAAGTAACCCTTATCCATCTTATATTAGTGTTATAATGTAATGGATTTAGGTCATCATTAAGGTCCTTTTAGAAGGCTAGTAACTATGACCTAAGTTGATTTGGTCTCATTTGAAAATTACTATCCTAAATACCTTACTCCTATAAACTTGGTAATAATCATATTACCTAGGACTCATGTATTGGTAAATTCAAGGGATTCAACCTAGTCATGAGATTATCTCATTCCTAGCCAAGCAATAAAGGTTCAGTGATATGAAATTCATACAAAAATGAGTACCTAAGGGATCATTTTGTGACATCCTACTTATCCTTAATACCTAGGAAATAATCTTGATGCAAGAGGATAGGATTATATCATAGTTCCCAAATCGTAAGGTAAAAGTTATTATGTTTTGCATTTAAGGGTTAGGATATCAGTTATAATTATCAGAGTTATCATTTTGTCTATGTGTTAACCTAAGAATGTCAATTTGACAAAATAATATATCTTGGTTCTTTGGAATATTGGAAATTCAATATTAGTTTTTAAACCCCTAAAACCATAACCAACTTGTAGCACTCATTGAGATGATTTCAATGATATAATTTTCATCTTGATCAAGCTTATGGTTTTAGAGATATTGATGTTTAAAGTTTCTGGTTATGCATGCTAAAATAAAATAATAATATAATGTAAAAAAAATTAATCCCATAATTTTAGGACTTAGGGTTGGACTCGTTACCTGAAAATTCTTAAGCACAACTCTTAGGTATGGTTCTAGTAACTATTTGATGAAGAACCATGGTGATATAGATATGTATATATTATACAAATTTAAAAATAATAATAGTTATTATTATATCAATTAATAAATAAATAAAAATAAAATGTTTCTAGTTCCAACCCCAACCTTAAAATGATCTGAAAATAAATAAATACAAAATATATTTAACAAAAAACTTTTGTGAGGAACACGCAACCCTGCATGGAACCGCGCTAGCCTGAAAAGGGTCAAGTAACATCTACCATCAATATCTACTCATGTGTCACCTTGAATTCAATTGAAACCCTCCCTACCCACTACACCTACTATCACCACTACTTGGTGGATCTACTTCCATCATCGCTCCATGGCACCCTTCACCTACTGTGCCACCAACCTCGTCTTTTCATTGCATTGTGTGATACACAAGGCCTGGGTCCAATGATCTACGTAGGCTCAGTTAGCTAGTGCTAAAGCTTAGTAGTGTCTAGATGTGGTGTGGTATTCATGTGTAGTAAGATTTTCATGAGCGTCTTTTGTGGGCCTTGCTCAAATGGTGATCACATTGACAATCTTACAAGCCTAGTGGTTTTCAATGATAGCACTATGACATTAATTTCAGGTGTCAACCTAGACAGAGTAGTCACTAAGAGGACATTTTTTGAGCCTTTTTGAATGGTAGAGACCATTGTGAGAAGGTTGGAGGAATCCATAGAAGGTTGTATAACCAAGGTGGATATTTTCTTCCACACTGCACATAGGAGTGACCTTGTTGTGGGAGCATGGGCAAATGTAGACAAGGCACTAGGAAATGTAATGAAGAATGTAGTGTTGCTAATATTGGACAATATAAAGTTGGTGCTAAGAAAGTCTTTTAGAAAGAAAAGGATTCTTGACTAGAACAAGTTGTTCTAGATTATGCACCCAAGCAATCCTACTACCATGGATGGCATGCATTTGGCATTGTGGCTACATCAAGAGATGTTGTGGTATGCTCCAGGTAGCACGAGCACTATAAGTAGTCTAATGGCAGATAATCCCGTGAACGCAGTGGCCCACCTGTAGTTATAGCCTAGGTTTCTCTATGTTAGGATAGGGCCTCCAAACCTAGCTACAGTAGGCCAAGCCATGCTAGCCTCTGGAAAGAAGGTGCTATGGAAACTCTTACTAATACAACACTGTTACTCCACATTGCTCATTCACATGTAGCTTACCACCTATTTTTCATTATCCATCACCTTTCTTGCTACCATTTTTTCCCTTCTCATTGGCCACCACCATAACCACTGCTATCACCAACGTTGCCTTTCCTGCTATCAACCATTGCTGCCATACTGTTGTCATCGCCTACTAGTGAGACCCATAGGACATTTTGGCAGTTTACAATGTCCGTGAGCTCTGTGGACATTGTGGAATGTTGCCTCCCATAGAGCATCATTAACACCATTGACATCATAGAATCTTGGCTCCTATGAAGCTCTACCAACACAATGGAATCTTGCCTCCCACATAGCTCCATAGACATCATGGAATCTTGTCTCCCATGGAGCTCCATGGAAAAAATAGAATCTTGCCTACCATCAACCATAGAATTTTATGTTATTTAATGGAAATTTTGAAAAAACTAGTAGAATAGGGAGTAAAAATTAAATATAAAACATGGAGGAAAATTTATATAAAAAAATTAAGTGCCTTGATAGCAAGTGAGATAAGAATTTTGTAATTTAGCATGCTTGCTCTAGAGTAGTAATAGGATGGGTGACTTATCAGGAAGTCTTATTTTCTATGCCTAAGGTTCTTAACAGCATAAACCATAGTTTTTGATTCTAAAAGCTTTTTTCAACAAACAAAGAGTCATTTTCTATATATTTCAACCTCCTAGATGCAATGGTAAAATCATATCTATGTCATGAAACTTTGAAAATCAATTTTTACTCCTTACTCAACATAGTACCTCAGGACCCTGAAAAGCGTAGTTTTAGCATACATAAGATGTATGAAGTCAATTTCTAACATATGCATAGTCATTTCTAACATATTTGAGCCTTCTAAACGCAATAGCAAGGTTAGAATTATCATCTAGATGTCTAATAATTCAATGATATCTTAGATCATACCTTAAAAGGTCATAATATGGATTAGACCAATATAACTATCCAAACTTATAAATTTAATCTCTTAAATCTTAAGATTGGGTGTTTAACCTATGTGGATAATTAGTCTTAGCTTCTGAACCCCTAGTGTATCATTAGTTACATTGTTGAATTCAGTGTTCTATGAGGTGTAGAAAGAAAAGTTGCTAAAATGTCTAGGTAATGTAGCTAGTTTTTACTAATAAGATTATTTGGAGAATCAATTGATGAGATAGTTTGTAAACTAGAATGATTAGGAAGATGTATATCAATTTGTCTTGCAACCAAATAACATAGTAGAACAACATAAAGAGTCATATCTCATTCCAACAAGGTGTATGAAACCCTAAAGAGTAATGATCCAAGAGAAAATCCAAGAATGAAAATGAAAGTTGGAACATACAATGTGCTTCCAAGATCCCTAGCAAGTGAGAAACAAAATTCACTTTTTCTACCATGGTCCTTGGACTCGCATGAGTATCAATATTCATGCATCTTAACAAAGTTACAATATTTGGATATTGATGTCTTATGCCTAGAAGAAGTCTTGGCATGGGAACATCTATACCAATTCCAACCAAGCTTAGGAAAGATGGGATACAGAGGTATTTATAAACAAAAAGGTTCTTGTGAAAGTTCTTCTTTCAAGTTTTATAGCTTAGCCTATTGTGAAAATCGCATATTGAATGGTTACATAATATTTTATAAAGAAGAAAAGTTTGAATTGGTACAAAGATTTGAATGGATTTTAAAAGATATGATTTTTAAAATTCTAGAACATCAAATAATTGAAAAGAAATAATAATCAAGGTTTCAGAGAAGCCATGTTGCCTTGGCATTGATATTAAAAATCTAGTTATCATGAAGATGTGTATGTATGGTTAACATACATTTAATTACCAAATCAACATGTCAAAAGATCATATTATGCCAAGGAGCATACTTGATTAATAAAATAGAAGGAAGTTTGAAGAATAAGTTATTCTTAGGATATACTAGTCCAGTGCAAATTGTCCTTTGTTGAGACTTCAATGCAAAATTTGGAAATAGTGCTTATCAATTCTTAAAATATGGGTGTAAAAGAATACTTAAAAATAAACCTAATTTGAAAAATATTTTTTCATCAATTCAACATGCAATTCAATTTTCTAGTGCATATTTTGCTTACTTTCAATCTTCAATAGATAAATTAGATCCTAGAATTTAAGAATAGATGTTGCTAATTAATGGTTCTCATCAAGAATCACCTTTTACTAATTTCTCTTTCATGATTAATGAAGATGAGTCAAAAATATTATTCATTGAGACATGATGAGTAGTGAGGTACCCCTACACCCAACCATACAAATCACAAAGTGTTCATGTGTGATCTGGTCGAATTCTGTGGACTTTATAGTTTTTGGTGCACTAGTCTTCTAGGTAGTGAACCGTGCCCTAAAGTCATTCGTTGTCTTATTGATTACACTTGTGAAGTACAATGATATGATTAAGTGAAATCAACACATATGATTTTTATCATTTTATATTTTATGTCCTTTGGTCCTTTAAAGAGAGAGATAAAGTAATTTAATAACTAATGTAAATTAACTAACTAACTAATCTCTAACTGGTCCTAACATAAGCATCTAACCCCACTTTCTGTACATGTCCCAAACCCATGTATCCACTATTGAAATACTGAGCACTATGCTACTGAGCATACCAAGCAATAACGCTGCTAGGATTACCAACCAAATACATGTTACATTTAAAGTAATCGTACTTATGTAATTAATCTCTCTATCTTATCTTGCTTAATTATCTGATTCTCTTAATCATTAGAAAACATTGAATAAATAATTTAAAATGTTGAATGCATGAATAAATATCTAAACTATCCAAAATGCTATAAGGTTTATCAAGAAGCTTGTATTTATTGTTGAACGTACTATCATGCTTAGGTACAATAGTGCTCGAATAAAGATTTGTACACTTAATGACTCTTATTATGGGCACTCGAGAGAAATATTTTGACTTTTAAATATAAAAAATGTAGGAGTTCAGCTACTACTCTTAATTTGATGCCATAAATATGGCTAGTAAGCACATTTTTATATTAGAGAATAGACCCTTGTGTGAATGGGGCCACATCGATGTAATATATTGCATTGATGGGGTCATGTTGATAGGGTAGGTCAATGCAATAGACTATGTTAATGGGGCCTACTCAATGGGGCCCAATCAATCCAACAAACTATATTTCATCATACCCCCATGACTAAATAAAAACTCATTCTCAAGTTCTTTATAAAATTGGGAAGGTATGAAAATATTTAGTGGCTTTTGACAAAACAAAAGAAGATAAAATAGACATGACAAAATTGAGTGCCTAGTGTATGGATCAACCACATTACAAAATTTTAGCATAGTACAAAAATTAGATAAGCACATCCTCTAATGGCATGGACATAAAAGAGAAGATCACATAGTCTAAGGCGATGGTGGCTCTTAATGCTTTGATAGTCCTTCTCTAGCTCCAAGCATGGTAAGTGGTTGAGGTGGTTGTCATTGTTCCATTACTACTATTCCTTCTAGTGAAAGGTTGAAAGCATCTAGCAATGCTTTCATCTTCTCCTATTTATTCTTGGGATCATTCATGATCCATGTAGCTTCACTGATGTGGGCTAGAATTGGAATATCCCAAGGATAAGACAATACTAGAAGTAGCTTCTTTATGTTAACCAACTAGGGCATGAATTATTTGTGCTCAATGTTAAACACTTGAATTTTGTCTTGCATTTCTTGGTAGTCATTCATTCTTTTGACCAGGTTCTCAGCAATTGATCTTTGGTTGGTGAATTTTGCCTTGAGAACCTCAAGCTTAGCATTTTCCACCACAAACTTCTGCTTGGTATCTTTATGATTTTTAAACTTAGCCTTGTATAGTAAGTATGAGCTAGCCACTTAATTTTTAAGCCTAGATCATAGTTATTTGGCAGTTAGCTTTGCCAAGTTTGCATAGCAAAGATTGGACAACTATATATACTTTATCATCTCTTCGATCTGCAACTCCTTGATCCAAATTTCTACCTTGTTGTAGGCATCAATCCCATCGATGATAGGTTGTCACATTTCTCTACCTTACTAGAGTTTCTAGAGGGCCTCATTAGCCTTTACCTTTGACAATTAGATATGTTTTTCATTCACCTCCTTCTATAGGCCAACCTAGTCTCTTTAATGATTTTTAACTTTTTAAAATTTTAGAGTTTTATGTAATGTGTGGACCTTCTCCATGAAGAAATTACAATAATCCACTACCAATATCCTCAATTCAGCATTTTCCTTAGTGAGTTACTTCTACTATTGATGGATGAATTCTTCTAGTTGTTGTTTTTGCACATCAATGTTCCATAGGCAATGGTTCTTTGTAGTCAAGCTTTTATTTTCTTGTTACATCTACATTAAGTCCCTCTATATTGAATGAGTTTAACCTTTTGCTATGAACTGATTAAAGACCACTATTACCATTTCTCCCTCAAACAACTTTAGCTATTCCTAAAGCTACTAAAAAGCTTCGTCTTATGTTAATGCATGGTTGATAAGAGTAGGGTCAATAATTTGAGCATGTAATTTGGCAACTTCTATAGCCAAGCATTGATTATGTACTTGAGCTATTTCAAGTTTCCCTTCTAAGATGAGCACTTGTCCTTTGCCTCTAGTAGCTTTGACTAGGTTGCAATTATGGTATCTGGAAAATCAAAGATATCTCAAAGTGATTGCCTAGTTCCCACTAGTTGATCCAATAGTTCTTCATGTTGGGATGCACTCAATTTTTTACTAATTGTTTCTATAGATGTTTGCACATATCTAAGTGTAGAAACATTCAGTATAGGCACTGTAGGTGCATTTAATGCCTAAACAACTTAGTCATCATTGATCTCTACAACTGTCTCTTGCTCCTAGTGTTGCATCACCAATATAGTTTCCTCCTCATCCTCCTTTAAGGGCATCGAGAAGGAACTAGCATTCCTAGAAATTTGTAGAAATAGATGATGCTAAGAGAGAGACACTGTTATCTCTCGAGTACTTATATTTAACCTTGTACAAAACTATGTTTTTCGGGCAAATAGCATTGATCCACCTTCCTTAATTTGATTGATTATATGAGCCACTTCTCTGAGGTGAATCATGATTGGTTGTATGTAGATGGGTCTCCACCACTAGTTCTTACCTACTACTCCCACTATTGCAAGAGCTACTCTTAAATTTTTGCATGTGCTCAACCATAATGTGTGCCTCCAATAGTTGCTCATGAGTAGGTGGCAGAGGTGGTCATTGCTGCTTCTCTTCTATGCTTGTGGCAAGCATCTTATTCTTCATCATCTCAACCCACAAAGCATTAGGAGCATGCCTGAGTATATCATTTACATAGTGAACCATCCTTGTCCTTTTTCATAACTTTTTGATCAAGTATGGGAAGGAAGGGTTGGGTTTTCCTTCCACATTCATTTTCCTTGAAGCACTTTTCTATCTCTGGATAGATTAATTATGGAAGGTTTGCTAGAAATTTCTTACTTAGAGTGGTACATGCTTGGGTGGAGAAGGTTGTCACCTTACTAGGCTTCACTATTGGATTAAGGTGGTAGGTCACTATCTTAAAATAAAATTTCTTCACTAGTGTGAGCATGCCAAACTCCTTGCAGTCAACCCCATAACACCACTGAGTTCACTCCTTCTTTGCTCTAGGATCAGCTTATGTGGACAACTCTACCAACTATATTTCTACATTAGGCAATCCAAGGACCTGCGTACAAGTTTCTACTGAGTAGGACACTTTTATGTCCTTGATTTTCATAGTGTTTCCTACTCTCCTATTATTCCAAAAAAGATAGATTTCTCCCATGTACCATTTCCCACTCAAAGAAATGATTGGCCACATGGGAGAGGCTTGCAATTAAGCTTTGACATCTTCTAGAGCTTGTTCAAGGAACGATCCAAATTTTAGCTCTTGGAGAATTAAGTGTTGACCTCATAGTTCTTGATTATGTCAAGGTAAGCTTGTGTGAGTATGACTTCTAGTCTAGATATAGGACCTAGTGCTTCACCTATTTGTTAGTTTTCAAATGTAGCTTTCTCTTTAGAAGCCTATAGGATAGATTCCACCTCAACCTCATCTTTGACAGGTCCCATTGCATGTGTTGCCTCAGCCTATTCTTGACCATGTTTTTATTGGCATCTTTCTCCTCAGGGTCATTTCTCCCATGGTTGCGATGGTCCTTTCTCCTGCAGTCTTTTTGATCTTGGTGCCATCTGTAACCACACATAATAATGGATTAGAAAATATTATGTAACTCAAACTGACTACAATTCCCTGTCTCATAGATAGGTTGCACTTGGCTAAGGTGTGATTATGGCTAGATGGATTAAGTATTTAATTACTAATTTAATCTTTGGTTTACCGAAGTTGTTGGAAAGGTTAAATTTTCAAAAATTAATGATTTAATAGCATTTTATATCTTAACCCTTTGGAAGAGTTAGGAAAAGTTTCAAAAAATTATCATCAAAACCTTGAGGTTTGCTACCCCCACAACTAAGAGCTTACCTTTGATAACTACAAGATCAAAGAATGGGATTATTCAGATAAACAATGTGAGAGTTATAGGCTTAGGAAGTGATGAGTGGCGAGGTGCCCCTACACTTAACCATACGAATACGAGCATCACACGCACGATCCTGTCAAACTCCATAGACTAAGTGCCTACACGCCTCATGGAACACTTAAGGTTAATCATTCGTTGTCTTCCTAGACTTGTAGTTGTCACTGTGTATGGTTAAGTAAGCCTGAGGTATATGATTTTTATGTCTTTTTTGGTTTTATCTCCTAAGTTGATGAGGTAAAGGGTTGAAGAAGCTAATTCCTAAATTTAACTAACTAACTAACTAAGTCTTAAATTACCTAGTGTCAGCATCCATTCCCCCTTACCGTACACACCCTGAATCGATGCAACCATGGCTACCAAACGCTAATCATTACTGGGATCACCACGTGTAAAGAACGTGCTCGAAGCGGTCGTACTAAGGCACTTAACTAGGAGAGAATGGTTGAGAAGGAATTAATAACTAATAAAGCATGTAAGTGAAATCATTAAATAACAATAAATAAAATCCTAATTAGCCTATTCCATGCATTGCAAGGTTTTTCCAGGAAGTTCATCTTTATTTCCGTACACAAACTTGTGTTCAGGTACAATTTCTACTCGAATAAACATCTGTTCACTTTAGGACTCATACTGCAGGAACATGGAAAATATTCTATCTTTGGAGTGATCAATCTTCCAGAGTTTCGCTACTGTTTAGCCTAGGATGATGAACAAGGAAGAGAAACCTCTTATTTATAGATTTTGCAGCACACCGTGATATCATGTACGCGATATCAAGGTGGACAACGTGATATCTCGTGGGATGCGATATCGTGGTGAATGCAATATCATGGCCCATGCGATATCGCATCCCATCATACTCCTATTACTGAATGAAAAATTGTCCCCAAGTTCCTTACAAAATATTGGGAAGGTATGGGATTATTGAGGTAAATAGAGCTAATGGGATGACATGTGAATGGATCATCATTACAAGACTCAACAGAATTGGTATTCATAACAACAAGTGTGAACACCTTATTACATTGACATTAGGCCTCATTTGGTAGCTAAGAAAGAGAGAGAGAAAGAAGTGTTGCTGCTGTCAATGCCGAAATTGCACCATTCATTGACCATCGGTAAGTGCATCATCGATCTTGCTCCTTGCATAGCTGCTGTAGCGTTGCTCCATTCCATGTGTTCCTTCCAGATCCAATCTGTTGTTGCATGATTGTCATCTGCACACACAACATAATCTTATATTAGCAAGGGTAAATGAATTTTAATGTAGTTGATACCTTGTTACGGTGAAAGGTCCATTGGCAAGGTTGTGGTATGGCTGATACAGATCTAGAGATATATTAATGATGACTATCAAAGGTGTAGGGGTTAAGAAAAAATTGAAAAAATTGGGGCTAGGAGAAAATCGAAAAAATCAGGCCCCCTACCCCCATGACTAATCGCGAACCTCTAATAGCATTAGAATGGAAAAAGGAAAAGAATAAGAAAGATGAAGAAAAAGAGACAACGATAACGTCGATGAAATGGATGTCAAGATGGAAATGAAAAAAATAATAAAGATTGCAAAAATGTTAAAGAAAAGAATTTAATGGACGCTCCAAATAGGAATGTTAGTGGGTCCTCCCCAAAGCAGGCTCATGCCCTTAATGCCCTAACAAACCCACATTCAAAGAGTACATAGGCTTTGGGAATGTCATTTGGAACAAGAGTTAAAGTCTTAACCATAAGAAATTACCAAAAAGAAAACAATGTGTCAACCAAAATATATACACTAATGATACAATTGGCAATGAGGTGAATACGGAGAGAAGTGTGGAGAGAAGAGAATAGAATGGAATCTCAAGAACAAGGTGGTGTATAGCCCCTTGTGTAGTTCATGATTAATGTAACTTAGCAAATCCCATTCCAACTCTGGCCTCAAACAAACCACTTCCAGTGACTTTGCATTAATACATTTGGCCAAAAAATCCTCTTAGAGTAACAAGAATACCTTCCCCAAAATTCACCACCATTCCGACGAAACAAAGGAGGAGAGAATGGGAAGCCAGAAGGGCCTTAGTTAGAGGGAACATTTTTATTTTGATTTCCATATGCAGTGCTTGTAGCCCAAATGATTATTTCATCTAAGGGGTGTGCTTTGAATTCTCACTCTCTTTTTTCCCTCTTTTTTTTTTTATTTTTTTGTTTTATGTGTTTATGTGTGAGAACCACACCATGGAAAGACTTTGTTATTTTTATTTGCTCAGCTTCCCAATAATTGGGAAATGTTGGAACGGTAAGAAAACTCAAGAAGAAAACATCCAAGAACCCAAGAGAACGGCTAACACAAATGCATCAATTTCCCTTGAAGTCACACCCTTTTCAATCCTTGAGTCCTTCCTTAGTTTGAGACATGTCCAGTCACCGATTCGTTAAAGTTCTTATTAGAAAGGGACTGTACATTCCCAAGCGAAGAGAGATGATAGAAAGTGTGGATGGATGGATGAAGTGAACTCATTCCCTACTATATCAAAAGAAACATACCTTAGTATCAACATCATGACTTAAAGGTAAAAATCAAACATTAGCAATCAATAGGAAAATAGTTCATACCATCATTCCAAATACTTATTGGATGACAAACTTACAAGGTGGATAGCACACACACACACACAAACAAAATGAAAAAGTATAACGATGATGTAAAACAAAAATAAGAAAAGTTAAAGAAAGTTGTAAAGCAAAAATGTGTAAAACAAAAATGTGTAAAACAAAAACTTAAAAATAATTGAGGGCCCCAAATGATTAGCATAGGTGGCCATCTCCCCCATGATTGAATGGAAAGGGAGAGATCCAAAATAATGAGCACCTATTGGAATTTCGTAGAAGTGCCCAACTTCTCCCCATTGATGTTCTTAGATTAAGGTGTGGAAGTCGGTAACGCTCATATTCCAATGTATCTATGCCTTCATTATTGGCATGGGTTGTTTCCTCAATTCGTTCCATGCATATGTGTCAGTTGCCCTTTCGAGTAGCTATCAACCATGACGTGTCTACTACTGGTTATGTGGTTGCTACATACAGGCATCTTTGTTTCAAAGTTTCAAGGGAACACCTACTACATGGAGGAGATGTTGTGAATTCCTCCATGTCATCACCCAATGAATTACTGTATGTGATGCATTGAACTTTCCTCTTCTCAATCTTTCCATAAATTTTTATCTTAGAAGTTTTCAAGGAAAGATCATGAATTCCTAGGCATGCATCTACTATACTCAGCCATGGCCTTCCCATTATCATTGGGAAGTCCCCTTCATTGTTGTTCACTTCAATCACCAGAAAATCAGTTGGGTAGGATCAACCACACACATTGGTAATGATGTCCTCCACTAATCCCAAGGGAATGGTGATGGACTGGTCTACCAACTCTAGTTGAATGTTGATCTTCTTAAGTTGGGGCAGGTTCCAGGCTTGATACATTTCTCGTGAGATTAAGTTGACTCCAGAACCTAAGCTAAGAAGAGGCTTATATGGTTCATTTCCAGTGACTTGGAGGTAGATTAAGGGACTCCCAGGGTCAGATAGTTTCCTAGGAAGGTGGCCTACCTTGATCTAGTTGGTTACGGTATGTGTTAACATAACTGTCTATGTTGAGCTCTGATTTTGATTTGAAGGGAGCTCCAAAGCCTTATATGTTGGAGGAGCATACCTAGACTCAACCGCTTGTTGTTGTGAGAGCTTGTCTAGGCTTTTGGTTCTTAAGAAAGGTCTTCTCTTTTTATAGTTTTCATAACCAACAATGGGTTGAATGTTTACGACTCTCGTAGCGTGGTGTTGTTGTAGTTGAGTGCGGAGTTTTCCTTGCATTGTTGGAGCAGGAGGTGTTATGGGAACTACTGATGGAAGAGGTGCGGATGGATTAGGAGGATGGTATGGGTATGGAGCATCTCCCAGAGGAGAAGGAGTCCTTCTAAAGTACTCCCAAACTTGGTAGTGACGGTGGTGTACCGTCCGAAATCGTCAGTCTCTGGCTGGAAGGAAACAGAAATCAGGAGATCTTCGAACATGCACAAAAGACCCTACCTTCGCTTGAGGGTGAGCTAGAATTAATGAAGGTAGAGTACCTTGAGTGGTCTGCACACGAATCAGGCAAGGATTTCCCTAAATGTACACCGAGGTGGTATACGCTAGGTTATATGTGAACGGTGTAACAGATGTAAAAGAAACATAAATATCGTAATTGGTGTAAACAAAGCATAAACGTACGAGGGCATTAACAGTAAACATGAAACGATCAATGAAAAAAACTGTAATAGATTTGAGGAAGAAAATGCAGCAATATTATTGCAAAGTGAGAGTTACAATGCATCGGTCTAACACAATTGTGGCTTTCACACAAGGCGAACGAATAGCCTTGATGGATGCAGGGATGACAGTGTGCTGGTTCAAACTATAGGCATAGCGTAGAGGCTATATGCTCAGCATATAGGGTTGAGGTCTAGTGTACAAGGTTCTCTGCTTTGATTCTTAGTGTCTCTTTTTTTTTCTCTGGTTTTCTCCAAATTACCCACCTGATCTAATGAAAAATTGATGTTTTTATACAAGTTTAGTTGTTAGACTCGGATTGGGTGACACATGGTACGTTGACTAGGTGTGAAAGAATAAAATTTATAAGTGTACAACATGCTACCTCTACTGGGCGTATACGCTAGGCGTATACGCTGTGTCTGGTGGGCGTAGACTCTGGGCATATACGCTGGGCATGTAGGACGTATACGCTATATATGCTGGGGATATACGCTGTATATGTTGGGTCTACTGAGCATATATGCTGGGTGTATACGCTGTTTCTAGAGGACATAGACTCTAGGTGTATACGCTAGGCATGCAGGATGTATACGCTGTACATGCTGGGTCTACTGAGCATATCCGCTAGGCGTATACGCTGTGTCCATTGAGCATATATGCTGGGCGTACAGAATGTAATACTCAACGTATAGACTCCAGGATGTATGATTTCAACATTGACAATTGCTCTATCCATGTGAGTTGATGCTATGTGCCAACTCTTGCTTTGCAGTGCTGCTTCCATGCTGTCTTCAAGGATTGCATGCTGGGCATATACATCAGTCGTATTTGCTAAGCGTACATGTGAGCTGTGTACACTAGGTGTGTATGCTAGACGTCTACACTGGGCATATACGCTAGAGATGTGTACGCTAGGTGTATATGCTAAGAAATGTGAACTTGAGTATATACACTGGGCGTATACGTTGAGAATGTAAACTTGAGCGTATACGCTGGGCGTATACACTGAGAATATATACTTAGTGAAAACTAAGTATCTTGATCTCCAAAGTTGCCATGTTTGATACTAGATGTTGTCGTGGTTTTCTGTGGATCCCAGGGACCTTTTTCTTGTTGAGTTTGACTCTGCTTGAAGCTTTCTATGGGGCCGTCAAGCTTTCAGTCATGCTAAGGAACGTCATGACTTAGCCTGATTCTTGTTGGAGAAGTACTAAGCTCAAAATTTTGTGGTGTTTCATTGGCCCCTCTTTATTGACGCTTGGAGGAATCGACCTGAGAAGCATCAACAAAGAAGTTCAAAACATCACAAGCAACTCGATAGAGATTTTGTCCTTTGCCACCTGACTAGACATCATCGCACCATGTTCAGTAGTACCTAGGATCGGAGAAGTAAAATTTGTAGCTGGATATGGACATGCAGATTGTGGGGATTGGGAACTGACCAAGGGATTGTGCTTGGTGAAGGGGATGCTATGGTGTGTATCATTCTGATCCTTATCAATAGCCATTATTTTGTAGACTCAGAATCAAGACATGTGATGTGTGTCCTTTGATGGAATAAGACTCTTGGTTAGTGTCCAAGAGGACTTGTTGCAAAACCAAAGCCACGTGTTCAGTGTTTAGGAAAAGACTATTGGCGGTGAGCCAAAGCTATGCAACAAGATGTTTCTTGAGTGTTTTAGATATGAGAGTTTACTTTCAAGAAAATTTTCATCCCATCTCTTTTTTTTTGTGTTCTTATGCTCATGCTCAGATGCCATGTTGTGGGTTGCAACCGCTTAGGAGTGGCACGATATGCAATGGTATGTTCGATGTTTCGAGCTGTACCTGATTTGTTCAGGATGTAACCAAGTATAAGGTGTTGAGGGATAGGCAGGATATGAAATGATGGATGTACTAGTAAATGGTTTGATTTAGTCTTTCCACATGCGGTGTGAGCAACGTCTCACCTTGCTACTTGTGACGAAGTACATTCTCGTACGAACACCTCTGAGTGTCATCCTGCAAACACAACTCCAAGGAGACAAGAAAACCATGAATGAGTAAATGAGCTTATACTTAAACTATTACTGATGAAACAAAAGCACCAGATGAAATTTTAGGCACTGTATATGACTGGCAGCAATGTTGTTAGGATCGACCGATCGCAAGCGATGCAGCTATTCTGATGAAGTTTGAACGTAGCCATAGATTGAAGAACCAGAGATGAACTTGCTAATTTATAGTCTTATCAAACTATCATGGGTTAGTTTTATGTAATGACCCATTGGAGATTTCCCGTTTAGCGTCATGGCAGACGGTGCATTGCCAGTTTCTAGTCTTAGTGGATTGTGAAGAGGTAAACTAGTTTATAGTCTTAGCGGACTCTGGTGAATGCAACTATGGCAGTTTACTGTCATACTAGATGGGTGCTAGTTTGTTGTCATTTCAGACACTATGTGGTATTATTTTATCATCATGATGCCAGGACAAGCTGTGGTATCAGTCTTAAGTCATGATTCCAGGACTGTTCTATGGTGTCAGTTTACCGTCATGATTCCAGGATGAGTTGTGGTATCAGTTTATAGTCGTGATGTCAGGACTCGCATGTACCTGAGTTTGTACTTAAATATGGAATGGTTTCAAGAACAAGTGATTGGTTGGATTTTTCAGCTCATTCCCTTCCATATCAGCTAACTTGAATGCTCCATTGTCGTATGCTTTGGTGACCAAGTAGGGCCCTTCCCAGTTGGCTGAGAATTTATCCAGGTGTTCCCGAATGACTTTGAGTACAAGGTCACCTTCTTTGATAGGATGCTTATGAATGTCATGCTGATGGAATTTTCATTGTCTTTTTTGGTGCCATTCAATTTGATCGAGGGCACGTATGTGTTCCTCCTCCATCGAATCCAAGTCAATGATGCATAGGTCATTATTTTTCCCTTCTTCGAGGAGTCCGGAAAGTATGATCCTTAAAGATGGTACATGTAATTCCAAAGGTGAAACAACTTCTAAACCATAAATAAGACTATATGATGTTTTACCTGTTGAAGTTTGATGTGTAGTACGATAAGCCCACAATGCGTATACCAGTTGTTCGTGTCATCTTCTCGTGCTATGGGTAAGCATCTTTTTAAGTATGGTAATGATGGTTTTGTTGGTGGCCTCTGCTTTCCCATTGCTCTAAGGCTAGTAAGGGGATGAAAATGAGTTTTTAATCCCCAAACTCTCATAGAAATTTTTGGTTTTGGCACTACTAAATTACGGCCTGTTGTCAGTGATGATGGTCATGGGGATGCCAAAACGGGTCATAATGTTCTCAAGAATGAAGTTGCATACGTGTTTAGATGTGGTCTTTTGAAGGGAAACAGCTTCTACCCACTTCATGAAGTATTTTGTTGTGGTTATGATGAAACTATGCCCTGTAGAATATGAGGGTGTTATTGATCTGATAATGTCCAACCCCCACTTTTGAAAGGGCCATGTGATTTGTGCTGTATGCAACTCATTTGGTGGGACATGGATTAGATTATTTGTCTTTGACAGGTACTGCATGTTTTAACCTTGGAGAGACAGTCATACTCCATGTGTGGTCAATAACAGCTTAAGCGTCTTATCTTTGTTGCCATTGCTTTTGGTGCTATATGTCCCACGCATAGTCTGTCATGTACTTGCTCAACGGTGGTTTGGGCATCAGTGCTACTAACGCATGTTAGCAATATGCCTTTGTAGGATCGATGACACAAGGTGTCCCCTACCAATGCATATTGCTTAGAACATTTTCGTACCATGTCTTTTTGTGCATTCGTTAAGTGTTGTGGTGTTTCACCACGTAGAAGGTACTCTTTTATGTCTTCATACCATTCTATCATGTGTGTTGTACTAACGGATGCAATTGGCAATGTATCAAGCATATCGGTTATGGGTTTCGCACAGCTAATTATGGAGCTTCGTAATGTATGGAACATGTCAGGAGATATGTTTAACGCTAAGGTGGCCAGTGCATCTGCGATGGTATTATCGTTTCTAGAGATGTGTTGCACATCGATGTTTTCGAATCACCTCATTAAGTGTTTTGCCAAGTCACAGTATGGTTATAAATGTTGCGCTTTGCATGTATAAATGTCTGTGACTTGGTTTAAAACCAGTTGTGAGTCTTCCCTAACCACGAGTCATGTGATGTATGAAGCTAGTGTTGCCATGAGACCTCTAAGGAGACCTTCGTACTCTGCTATGTTGTTGGTACAGTGAAAATCGAAATGATAAGCAAAGGGTCGGATATCCCTAGAGGGATAGGTGATGATAGCAGCAGCACTTCCTCCTCGAGAGGTGGATGCTCCATCAAAGTTCAAAATCGCTTCGTAGTCATTGGGTACGATGGCTATTGCACTTACATTTTCGTCAGGGAATTCTGGCTCTATTGTTACTTAATCGTGCATTGGTGACGTGGTCATTTGATTTGCTATGGCTTGACCCTTAACTAATGATTATGCTATGTAATGTAGGTCAAACTCAGCTATCATGGCTTTCCAACGGGCTATTCGGCTTGACTCGTAAATATTTTTGGTGATGGCTCTGAGCACATTATCCTTGCAGATTATGTTAACTTGATTATGGAAGAGGTAATGTCACCATTTCTTTAGAGAAAAGACCAGGGCTAAACATGACCTCTCCACCTCTTTTTATTTCTTCTCATGGCCTACTAATGCATGGCTTAAGTAGTAGACAGGGACTTTGGTTCCATCGTCTTGTTTCTGGCAAATCATGGACACAATTGATGAGTCCAAAGTGGCAAGGTAGATAAACCATGGGTAGTTGAACAACTGCTACTTTAATATTGCCAAATGCTTCCTGGCATTATGAAGTCCATTCAAAATGGATGTTCTTGCATAGCAAGTGGTTCATAGGTTTCAACTTGTCTGTTAGTTTTTCTATAAAACGCCTGATAAATTGTAATCTACCTTGTAGACCTCGGAGTTCAATAAGGTTGCTAGGTGGTTTTAAGTTTGTTATGGCCTTAACTTTATCGAGGTATACTCGTATCCCTACTTCTGAGGTTATGAATCCAAGCATTTTTCTTGTTTTCATGCCGAAGACGCATTTCTTTGGGTTAAGTCTCAATTCATATTTTAAACAACGCTTTAGTACCAGGTCAAGATCTTGTACATGTTGTTCTGATATCTTTGATTTAACCACAATGTCGTCCATGTAGTCGTTGAGCGAGTGTAACATGTAATTGCTAAAAATGAATGTCATCGCCCTTTGATATGTGGCCCTAGCATTCTTGAGACTAAAGGGCATCATTGTGTAACAATAGGTTCCCCATGGTGTCATAAAGGTAGTCCGGAGCTGATGCTCTATGTTAATGCATATTTGATTATATCCTAAGAAGCCATCGATAAAAGATAATAGGGCGTGTACAGCAGTCGAGTCAACAAGTTGATCGATGCTGGGTAGGGGAAAATCATCTTTTATGTTTGCAACATTAAGATCCCGTAAGTCAATGCATAAGCGAATACTTCCATTCTTTTTCGGGACAATGACCATGTTGGATACCCAATCGGCATAATCAACAGCCCAAATGAAACTAGCCTAATAATGTTTGGTGATCACATTGCAAACTGCCAATGACACCTCAGGTTTAACCTTTCATGCCTTTTGTTTTACTGACCTCAATTTTGGATCAAGGATAATGTTGTGCTGGACGATTCGAGGGTCTAACCCGGGCATGTCGGTGTAAGACCAAGCAAATTCTTTCATGTTGTTTTGAAGCACATCTTCTATGTTTCTGGCCAGTTGAGGTTGCAATAATGTACTTAATTTTAATATTTTGGTTTCATCATTAGGCATAATGATGGGGGTTTTAGTCAACAGGTCTTCAGTGATATTTCAACTTCTATGTCAAGAGATTTTATCATACCTTTATGGTTATCTAGCATTTGTTGTGTCGAGGCTATGAGTGTGTCTTCTGTTGATGTATCTAATCTAATGGAGTTTATGTCGATTTCTCTTATGATTTTTCCATATGGTCCATCGATGATTAACAGTGCGGATAAATGCTGACAATCCATCGGGCTTGTTCCTGCCAATAAACAGAGAGCAGAATGAGCTAATAGGTATTGTTCCATATTCTATGGCAACTTAAATTGTGTGTACATGCATGATGATGGTTTATTATCACACCGGGACGCATGGCATTTTAAGGCCTTACCGGGCCGTGGGTGGTAGTTTAAGGCCTTATTGGGCCGTCATGGCAGTTTAAGGCCATACTGGGCTAAAGGTGGGCTGTATGTGGCAGTTTAAGGCCTTACTAGGCCATGATGGTATTTTAAGGACATACCGGGCCATCATGGCAGTTTAAGGCCATACCGGGCCGGATGTGGCAATTTAAGGCCTTACCGGGCCGAATGTGATCTGCAAGTGGCAGTTTAAGGCCTTATCGGGCTGCCATGGTAGTTTAAGGCCATACCGGGCCTAATGTTCACCGTAAAATTTGCACAGGAGAGTCTGTGCCAAAATGTTCAGTGTGGACTTCTAAAGTTGGTTTACGAGGGAATCATCATGTGGTAGTATTTTTTTTGTTATATATATATATATATATATTTTGTATTTTTGAATAAATTTAATTAAAATGAGTAATAAATAAAATGAAAAAGAAACAAAATGTAAGGCGGTGGTGGCAGTGGCGGTGGTGGCACTATATATAGTGCAGGGACGTCATTTGGAGGCACCGTGAACCTTGAAGCGAAATTGAGCATGAATGTAAACATCAGCGTAAGCGTAAACCTTAGTGTAAGCATAGACGACCAAACCCCAGCGTAAACCTCCAACTCCAGTGTAAGCATAAACTTTCAACTCTGGCGTAGAGGCTCATTGTGAGCGTAGAGGCTTAAACTTAGCGTAAGAGTGAGCGTAGAGGCCGCAACTCAAAGTGAGCATAAAGGCTCAGACTCAGTGTACAGGATTCAATTCAGCGTACAATTTCGATTCTCAGCGTAAACCTATCAATCCCAGCGTAGAGGATGCCAAAATGGGCAAGGGCAAGGAGGTGGAAGGCCAGGGGAGGAAGGGACCTGACCTGACTTTCGTGGAGAAAAGCGAGGCCATGTTGCAGTGTCTTCCCAAATCGAGAGTTCCATCATGGCCTGGATCATCACACAGGTAGGCTCTAATCCTGCCTCTGTTAGTTGTTTTCATCTATACATGTTATGTAGCATAGATAGTCTCAGTAGCATAGAGGATTTCGGCGTATATGCTCAGCGTAGACAGTTATCGTAGAAGGCCTGTAGGTTTGCAGCGTAGAGGGTCTCTATAGCATACAGCGTAGAAGGTTTTGACTATATATAGCGTAAAATGTTTCGTCAGTGGGTAGGGTAAACAATTTTACCAATACATAGCATAAAATATTTTATCAGTATGAAGCGTAGATGATTTTATCAGCGTGTAAGTTGACTATTTTCACAGTGTATATGCTGATGGATTTCATGGCATATACGCCGATGATTTTCATAGCATATACACTAAGCGTAAACAATTTATTCTTTTCAGGCGGGGTATAGCATAGACCTATTTTCATAGCATATAGCATAAACTATTTTCACAGCATTCAGCATAAACTATTTGCACAGTGTTCAGCGTAAACTATTTGCACAATGTTCAGCATAAATTGTTTCACAACATATACGCTGAGGATTTTCACAGCGTATACGCTGAGCATGAACAGTTTGTTCTTTTCAAGCAGCGTATATGCTGAGTGTTTTCATAGCGTATACGCTGATGATTTCCATGGCGTATACGCTGATGATTTTCACAGCATATATGCTGAGCGTGAACAGTTTTCTTCCTTTTTTAGGCAGCGTATACATTGAGAGGTTTCATTTTTTCTTAGCATATACGCTAATCACAAACAGTTTCTTAATTTTTCAAAGTGTTGGGCTGCAACATGGAATTTCGTCTTTTTCATCCCATTTTCATATATGGCTGATTTATCATGGCATTTCGGTTACTTGCAGGGATATTGAACCTTTCCTCCTAGTAGTTGAACTAGTTGGAGTAATGACATGGTTTGGGCCCCTTGAGGCCGATGAACCTACCCCCAATCTAACCGTTGACAACAATGGGGTATGGTTCAAGGAAGGGGCATGTGAATTCCTCACCTTCATCCTAGACAAATTTAAGGTGGTTGTCTGGTCGCATCTAAGAGAACAAGTGGCACAGAGCGTGCTTGAGGCTTGTTACTGGGAGCATCGGAGGATGTTGCCATTTTCATGGAGGATATTGATGAGGGGCTGCTTGTGATCAAGGATGGTCCCTCTGGCGAGCCCAGGTCTACTCGCCCGTTAGCGCACGTGTGGGCCCTATTGCCACAAGGGCATGATTATCTCAACAATACTCTATTTTTAGCTACGCGTGCACACACACTTTTCTAGAACCCTCCTAGCATAGTGTACCAGGTAGATAGGTAAGATCCTTTAAGCTTGTCATTTCTGTTTTTTTGTCGTTTGGCATTTGCTTCTATTTTGACAACCGTTCTTTTGCAGGCCCCAAGTTAACCAAGACGGAACATGCGTTGATGATGATGAGCTTGCCCTAGCTCATACCGCTCTATAGACCTTTATTATGGATCCCACCCTTTGTGGAGCTATATTAGCTCAAACCAAGGATGATATTGTCCATTTTCACAAACGATTTTCTAGAGCGTTCGCATAATGCAAATCTTGTGGGTGGTTGCATGGAGATTGGTCGCGTAAGAGACCAATTTTTCCTTGTGACTCTGACTTGGGTAGCACCTCTAAGTCCTCTATTAAAGGTAAGTGACAATATTTTCTAGATGTATTTGTTCAATTGCCAAGGGTTATACCGATGTGATGGTTTCGAATTGTATCTATAGTTGATGTCCCTCCCGGTAGAGACCCTATCACAATAGGACAAACTAAGAGTACCCTCTCAATGAAGTTCAGGGAGATCGGTAAGGCTCAGAAATGGTTGTGCACCCATGCCCCACTGTCCATCGTCCGTTGTTTAGATGACGTTGGCCTTATGGAGCTCTTTACAACTCTGAGCCCTGATGTGTCGATAGCCGAAATGATCAGGATTGTTGATTCATTTGACAAATCCGTCTCTTACTACAGCACCTAGAGTAAGGGTGTTAAGATAGTCTTCCATCTTTCAGCTGAATTCTTTTCAAACCTGTTTGGGGTACCAGCGGATGGTGTAAATGTAGTTTTGACCAGGGCTCAAAAAGAGCTCCATACGGTACGTGAGTTAGAGGACTGGTTGGGCGTTACCAAGGGTGCTAAGGGATTCCCTATCCGAGGGAAGTCAAAGGTTGAGGAAGTTAATGAATTATATCCCCTGTTTAGGGCATGGGTATTCCCTAAATCCCTTTCCCAGGTGTGGAGTCTTGGTGTTGAAGCTGTGCATATTATGCGAACTTTCTTAGAAACCGGGATGCATTATAACTGGGCCCAATTTTCATTATCGGGCCTTCATAAGGAGATAGTGCAATTACGCTCAAATGTCAAGGCACAGTCCCACTTTAATTTTGCATTCTTTGCCAATTATCTTCGCCATTTGGTTGAGTTTCTAGTGGTTCACATGAACAATAGGTATGTTCTACGGGATCAAGGTCAATTATCCTGCCCATGGATCAACCATTTGTTTGAAACAGCTAAGTCCCAAGATGTGCCTGAAGGAATTGATGAATCCGTATCTATCATGACAAGGGGGTCATTTGGCACCTCAATCCACACACGTGATAGTGTGGGGTTGGAACCAGATGATGTGCCTTATACTGCCAAGAGAGCAGAACGGGTCATCAAAAAGACCATTAGTAAGGCCAAGTTGAAGCTAACGAAGCGTGAGCATTCAACCGAGGAGGCCTCAAATGTGGATGAGCCATGAGTGAAGTGCATATCATTCAAGATGCCTATCCGAGGTAAGTAAACTTAGTACACTTATTGCTTTATTTTTTTTGTCTTATTCATAATTTTTTATTTTGACCACTTACATGCCACTGATGCCTTTAGACTTGACTCAAGAAGTGAGGAGGTAGGAATTAGAGGCTATCATTGAAGAGGAGGAAGCTACAACAAAGTTAATGACTAAGGAGGAAGATGTGAGCAAATATTAGGTGGGAGGGATAGAAGCACTCGGGGAAGACACCATAGAGACTGAATTGGTGGATGACTAGAGTGGTGTCGATGAAATGTTCAGCAGCTTCCTTAAGGGAAGACTGGACTTAGGCGAACCCCCAAACCCAGAAGGGGATAGAGAACATGGTATATTTTCTTTTATTTTATTATTGTGTTGCCCTGTGATTCATTATTTCCATGGTTTTTTACTTTTGTGTTTTTATCTCTTCTAGACGAAGGTAGTGAAACTAGGACGATGAGGCTGGACGTGCCCATGAAAATGGTTCCCCCTGAAAGGACTACAGAGGTTAGTCTGTCTCGTACTCATAGACCATTCACTTAGACCGAAATGCCAAGTAAAATGGATTTTGTGGCTGGTATCACTGAGGAGGTTGTTTAACGTATTTAGGAAGCCCACCCTAAGATAGGTACAAATGTTTCGAGTTTCTTTTTAGCTTTAGAGTTTCACCCCTCGTTTTTGTCATTTTAGCATTTGTTCTTTTCATGTGCGTAGGTGCCAAACTGAGGTGGGATCCATCTAAGATAGTTAGCATAGAGAGTTTGCCCACACTATTCCTAGAAATTAAGCAGGTACCAAGGCTAGTTTATGACGAGGTGGCAGAATGTCTTGTACACAACTCCAAATCACTTTGGACTAGTAGGCATTCCATCGAACAGTTGTGGTTGCAAGTCCAAGCAAAGGAGAAGGAAGTTTCTGAGTTGTCAGTTGAGCATGATGATCTCAAGGCTCGGTATGAGTTCACCTCTGCTAAAATAAGTGGTGATCACTCTTGGTGGACTTCCAAGGTCACGTATACTAGATACTCGAACCTACTCAATCGCCATGCGTCACTGACCTAGAAACTAGCAGAGCGTAAGGCCCAGGTGGATCTATTGAACCTCAAGTGCCAAGATTGGAAGGCTTTTGCTTCCAAGGTATGCAAATGGGGTCAAGATGAAAACAACAACAAACATCATTATAAGAAATCATTGAAGGAAGTATCCATTGAAAAGTGTCAACTTGAAATGTTTGTGAAGGGTTTGGGTCTATGCTCTGCATTTGATACCTTTGCTCAAAATAAAACTGTTGAGATGGAATCACCTACAAGGGTAATTACAACCACTTATAGGGAGGTTTCTATGGGTGAATTTCCTTTAAAGTGTCCTACCTAGTCAGCTGTTGACAAGGGGAAGGCCTTGGCAGATGTCGACCTAGGCCTTGATGGGACCGATTGGACCAGTTTCTCAAAAGAGGAAATCCTTTGCCGACTGGAATTTGGTTTAGGGGCATCCCCTATGATAAGCATTTTGTTATTATGAAATTCGTTCACTGAATAATGTTTGAAATTTTTTTTTCTTTTGTCCTTATGTTGATTGTTTCTTTTGCATTTTCAGGATCAAGGCGATGATGATGTCCAAGAAGCTGGCCTCAGTGGAGTGGGGTCCCATGATGCTAGCGGGTCTAAAGGGGACGATCCTCCCATCCCGAATGTTTAGTTTTTTTTAAATTTTTTGTGTTGAAATTATTCTTACTCAAATTTATACATGAATTGTAAATTGAGAATTTTGAGTTGTATTGCACAGATGAATAAAATGAGTTAACTTTGAGAATTGTACATCATTGCATGTATATGTATAAATTTTTTTTTGTTGATTTTGAGTTTAATTGTAAACATGACACAACAATGTAAAATGTTTTGGTTTATTTTTTTGTTTTTGTGGTTTAAGTGTAGTGCACAAATGTAATTATAAGTAGGAGTGTAATAATAAACAAAAGATAATCACGAAAATTATTATTGACAACATGGCAGTGCAAGCGTAAATTCAAACAATGAGCCGAAATTTGGGAGAAAAATAAAGTATAAGTGGATGATCTAGTTTAAGGCCATTTTTGGCCACATACGCACTAGTTTAAGGCCATTTCAGGCCACATACGCACTAGTTTAAGGCCATTTCAGGCCCTAGCATAAGCAAGGGATGTTTCGAATGACACGGGTGGATTTCTTGGTTGACCAAACATTTCTGATCATGGCTAGTTTTATGTCGTTGTAGACATGATAGTTTAATGTCATTCCGGACTTGGAATGTAGTTTAATGTCTTTTCGGACTTGTTGTAGTTTAACGTCATTTCGACAATTTGTAGTTTAACATCATTTTGGACATGTTGTTGTTTATTGGTTTGGTAATTTTTTGATTTTTCTCATTTTGACATTAGGCGATGCATTAGCAGGTATGATTCTATATTCAATTTCCCCTTCACTAATCACGTTGAATGGTAATTCAGCCCAATGGATGTCTGATGGAATTGTTCTCGTGTTAATGTTTTCTTGTGCTTCTGCATGTATCATGGTTTCTGTGTCAGTTGTGGTTTCTAAGTGAGGCTACATATGTACAATGTGAGGCCTGGGTATTTCTATTTTGGGTGGATTTTCTCTTGTGTTTAAAGGATTATGGCTTACAAGTTGTTGTTCATTTATGTCATGTTGTCTAGGCTCTTCGAGCTTAACCTCTGAGCCTTGGTCTGTGTCTATGTACGATGAGATGATGGGTGTTGCAGCCTCCCCATGTATGATGATTTCGCCACCTTTGTAAGGTAGGTGAATCTCTTAGTGTATAGGGGAAGAGACTGCTTTTAGTTGGGCTAGCCAGGGTCTTCCTAATATTAGGTTGAACCTCAGCTTTTCATCAATTACCACAAAATCGACAGATGTGGGGAATTGATCTATGAAGTCTAAAGTCACAGTGCCTTTGACCATCACGCATGACCTGCTAAATGATTTCAAGCATGTGGTGGTAGTTGGTCTGATTAGGTCTATGAGCCCCAGTTGTTTGACAATGGGATATGGCACTACATTTGTGGCAGCTCCATCATCTACATGGACCCTATGTATCTTGAATTGGTTTACTTGTATTGTTATGAACATAGGGGCTGTTGTTACCTCTCTTGTTTTCTCATCCAACTTGATGTTGTCATTGTGGAAACTTAATGGCTTGGAATTTGATCCTTGGGGCGAGTACATTACCGCATGAATTAAAGGTTCATTTGGAGGCAAGTCCTTGCTTACTGGGATAGATGTTAACATGCACACTAAAGCTTCGCAATGGGTTTGAGATGTCAACACTAGGCCATATAAACTTAATGAAGTATTTTTTTGTTTGAGTGCTTGCATGACTCGTGTTAGGGCTGTTTCTAGGTCTCTACTATTGGGCGTATGTTTGTCAACAGTGACTTGGTCCATTGGGCCCAACAGTTTTATTTTGTGCATCGTTGGTTTGTCGTTTTTGCCCAGAATCGTTAATTTAGACATATCATGATTTCTGGATGATTCGCCCTCACGGCCTATGTTTGGTTTATCGTTAGGGGGTGTCATGGGTATTGCATTTAATGGGGTAGGTTTAGGAGGTCCTAAGGCTAGCCATTGACGCTCCTTCTCCAAGCGTTCACATGCAAGCTTATCCGCTAGGTGTTCTCATGTGTGACGTGGAGGTGCAGTTGGTTTTGGGACCTCAGGTTGCCTTGGGATTTGTACTACATATGGAGAAGGGTAGGGCTACAGTTGGACGGTCGCATGTGGTTGAGTGTCAAGCTAGCTGGGCACATTGATGACATAAGGACTGGGTTTGTTTTGTGTTTGCGAAGTGAAGGAGTGGTGATCATTAGGATGTTCGAGTGTCCTAACGATGTATGGGGCTAGCCTAACTGGAGGTTGTACCTCCACTATTGCTACTATGAGTGGTACATGGACTATGTAGGGAGTGGGCCGAATAGGAGGTGTTTGTGAGTTTATGGTAGTAGCAGTGGGAGGTACGTGCACCACGTATGATTTTTTGCATGTCAGGGTGTTAGTTACTACAATGGGGGGTACTCTGATGACATAAGGCTTTTGTGGCGAACATGATGGTTGAGGCATGGATGTTTGTACAGTGGGTAGAGTACACACTACAAATGGCTTATTAGGCATTTGTTGCTCATGGTCAGAATAGATGGTGTTGATGCTAGGTGTTTCAAGTTCGTTATCGAGGTAGATTGTGTTGATCACATACGGTGCTTCTTTGGTATTTAAAGGATCTTTATACACACCCATGGCCTGGTTTTGTGGTTGGACCAAATTGGCTTCATCAAAGGTGATCTAACCTCCATCGATCATTCGTTGGATGTCTTGTTTTAAGGTGAAATAGTAATTCGTGTCATGTCCATTATGTTGGTGATAGTCGTAGAAGCAGTCCATTCTAAAGCCTTTTGGTACTGGAGGCTCATCCAGTGTTGCTAGGCTTGGGTTTTGAACCAGTTAACAGAACCGATCATGCCTCTAGATAGCAGCAGGGGATAATTATTTATGTTTCATTCATCCAGCCTTCAGGAGTTAGTCGAATAACTACGATGGTTTCATGGGTAGTGGTGTGTATTGAGAGGGGTCTTTCCTCTCGAAGTTTCTTATACGGTTTGGTGTTGGGTTCTGTGATGAGGATGATTCTGGTATGGTCATGGGAGTGGCTTTGGCATAATTAGTAGGGGCAATAGGAAGTTTGCTTTGTTGTCCCACATTTGTTTGTTGTGTTTCTGCCACTATTGCTATAGTTTTTTTAACTTTTTCTTTGTCTTTTTTACTGTGTTGATTCTTAAAAGCTGAATATGCAGGATCATGGTTGTTTTACGCTACCTCCTCTATGTTCTTGATTTGTACAAATACTTGACTCAAATTGCATGCATTGAGGTAGTATAGTTTGGATTTGACAAAGTCATTGACAATCCCTTTTAAGATGGTGAGGAGGTACGTCTCTGGGATGGGCTTGTAGAGCTCATTGAAAGCAGCACTCCATCGCTGGATGAATTTTTGGACAGGTTTAAGGGGTGCTTGTTTAACCTGTATGAGGCTGTCTAGTGTTGCTTCAGGTTTCAGGTTATACTTGAACCTGGTGATGAATTGGTATAGAAAATCTTCCAGAGAAGATATGGAGTTTCATTGCAAGGCCCGATACCAATCAAGTGCTCTCCCAATGAGGGACATGGGGAACACTTGTAAAATGGCATGTGACCATGCCTAAAGTAGCGTGCACTCTAGTCTGAACATTATGAGGTGAGCGTTGGGGTCTGTCTTCCCCATGTATTTAGTCAGCGTAGGCAAAGATACACCCTTGGGTAATGTTAGGGGCAGAACCGAAGAGCTGCTAGGATCATCGTGATAGACGTCAACTACCTTCAGTTCTTCGTCAGGGTAAGTTTTGAGGCATTTGACCTCGTCAGTTAGCTCTTGCATTAGCTTTTTGGCATCAACCCAATCTTGGATGCTAGGTGAGATAGAAGCTTGGGGATGTTGTACTGTGTACGGATCAGATTGTTGGATAGTGGGTTGGAAGGCAGAAAGTTGTGCGGTCGGAGGTTTTACTTGCGGGATATTCGTAGTGTGGGGTGCGAAGGGTGGCACGTTGTAGGCAAGAGGTTGCTATTTTCGTTGTAGTTGTATGTGGGGAATGTTAGCTAGTAAGATTGTGTGAGGCGGTATGTTATAATGAGGGGGTTGATGTGATTGAGTACCAATCGTTGTCCATTGCCTGGTCATGTTTTGTGTAGGAATCTCCTGAACTTGTTGGGTTGCAATTGCAAAGGATGCTCCTTGGGTCAGGATCCATGGTATATAGTGAACGGATGTAGAAGCCAGTATTACATGCGGCATCCTGATCATTCAGGGCAGAAAATTTGCTCCTAGATCATTTTGGGGAGGTTGTGTTTGTGAGAATGGAGGTATTCTTGCAACAGGGGGAATGGCAAGAGGAAGTGTATTGAGTTGCGGGTTGGATGCAGGAAGAATATGAATAAGTGAGGATGATTCTTGTTGAGGTATTTGTGCTTGGGTGAATCTAAATGGTTGAAGGGACGTAATTTCCCCTGTGGCTAGATGAAACAATGGGTTGACATAGGTTTGTGGACTAAGAGTATGGTACAAATCTTCATGCTCGGATTGGGCTACGAAATCATCCTCCTCTTCTAGTTGAGGATTTACTATAGGCTGATCTAGAGACTGGCTCCTTTGTAGGAGGAGTTGTGTGATGAGCTCAAAGTAAGGCTCTGGAAGAGGGATGATATTGTACGGGGAAGGAATGAAGCCCTCCCCTATAGAAAATTTCATATTGCCTCTTAACTTCCATTTCAACTTAGTCCATGACAAGGCTGGCTTGTATTTTCAAGCATATGAAATTGTACTGGTCTTGAGTTATGATGTTAGATGATGGGTTCCTCCCTTGCAATCTAAGAGACCGGTGGGGCCTGATTGTGGGTTGTACCACAGGCTGTTGAGCGGCCATGGTGCCTACAAGGTCCGTGACTGGTGTGGTTGTAGCATTGGAGTTTGCGGTGTTCATGATGAACAATTCAGAATATGACACAGTGAAGGAATATGCAACTAGTATACCTAGTACGGCGTAAACGTATGTTCATGGTGTACAGCATATAAACTAGGTCTCAGCGTATAGGCTTCAATGACCAATGTATAATGATAGCATATAGGTATATAGCATATAGTAGCAGCATATATGATAAGCAGCGTAGATGGAGTTTACAACGTAGAGTGTGCAGCGTATATTGAACAACAGCATAGATGAGTCTACGATGTAGAGCATGTAGAGTAAACTCAGCAGTGTCAGTGTAAACTCAGCAAACAGGGTAAGTGTAAACTCAGCAACATAGACGCTGGGAGGTTTGCAGAAAAGGTCAACATATTCTCAACAACGTAGATGCTAAGAGCTCTAAAACACAATAAGTTTTAGGTAGTGGCCCTCCTTCTAGCGCAAATTTTTGTACCATCCAATATCGTTGGTCTCCGGCTAGAAGGAAACAGAAATCGGGAGATCTCCGGACACGCACAGAAGACCCTACCTTTACTTGAAAGCAAGCTGGAATTAATGAAGGTAGAGTACCTTGAGTGGTCCGCACATGGATCAGGTAAGGATTTCCCCAAATGTACACTGAGGTGCTATACATTGGGTTATATGTGAATGGCGTAACAGATGTAAACGAAACGTAAACAGCGTAACTAGTGTAAATAGAGCATAAACGTACGAGGGTGTTAACAGTAAACATGCAACGATCAACGAAAAAAACTATAACAAATTTGAGGAAGAAAATGTAGCAATATTATTGCAAAGTGAGGTTTACAATGCACTGGTCTAACACAGTTGTGGCTTTCACACAGGATTGATGAATAGCCCCGGTGGATGCAGGGATGACAGTGTGCTGGTTCAAACTACAAGCACAACGTAGACATTGTATGCTCAGTGTATAGGATTGAGGTCCAGTGTACAAGGTTCTCTGCTCTGGTTCTTAGCATCTCTATTTTTCTCTCTGGTTTGCTCCAAATTACCCACCCCAATCTAATGGAAAATTGAGGTTTTTATATAGGTTTAGTCATTAGACTCAGATTTTATGATACATGGCGCGTTGACTGGGTGTGAAAGAATAAAATTTACAAGTGTACAACATGCTACCTCTATTAGGTGTATAAGCTATGTCTGGTGGGCGTAGACTCTGGGCGTATACGTTTGGCATGTAGGACGTATACGTTGTACATGCTGGGCGTATATGCTATATATGCTGGGTCTACTGAGTGTATACGCTGGGCGTATATGCTGTGTCCCCTGAGCGTATACGCTAGACATACAGAATGTAATACTCAGCGTATAGACTCCAAGATGTATGATGTCAACATTAACAATTGCTCTATCTGTGTGAGTCAATGCTTTATGCCAACTCTTGTTCTGTAGTGTTGCTTCCATGCCATCTTCGGGGATTGCATGCTAGGTGTATACATCAATCGTATCTGCTGAGCGTACATGTGAGACGTGTACACTAGATGTCTATGCTGGGTGTATACGCTGGAGACGTGTACGCTGGGCGTATACACTGAGAAATGTGAACTTGAGTGTATACGCTGGGTGTATATGCTGAGAATGTAAACTTGAGGGTATACGCTGGGCGTATACACTGAGAATGTATACTTAGTGAAAACTAAGTATCTTGATCTTCGAAGTTGCCATGTTTGATACCAGATGTCGTCGTGATTGTCTGTGGGTCCTAGGGACCTTCTTCTTGTTGAATTCAACTCTGCTTGAAGCTATCTGTGGAGCCCTCAAGCTTTCAGTCATGCTGAGGAACATCATGACTTAGCCCGATTCTTGTTGAAGAAGTACTAAGCTTGAAGTTTTGTAGTGTTTCAGATGGGGAGTTATGTGACCCATGGAGTCATTTGGAGAAATTGGCTACTGTACATAGTAGCCATAAGGATTGGGTTGCTGGTAAGGGGATTGATGTTTCGGCGGTGGCATCCCCCATGACTATGGGTATTGCCACTACTGATGTTGTCCGATGGGTTGTAGTGGAGTTCCATTGGATAGTACATCAATGGTTGGTGGAACTGTCTTGGATTACCTTGAGGATAAGGTAACCTTCGGGGTGTTTTCCGTTAATTAAGTCTTGGGTTGAGTGCATACATCCCAGACTCTTGTAGATGTGAGATGATTGGACAACATCCCTTAGGATGGTCATAGTGGCAGATCTCACATCCACCATCATCATCTATGTTCGAATCCATAGCCACATTGGAGTTAGTAATTTTTTCCTTACCCTTGTTATGTGCAGGGTCTAAATCTCTCCGCTTTGTCTTGTTCTTGTCACTACTTCATTCTTCCTTAGACTCTTCTACAATCCTTAGGATAGTTTCAATCTCACTATCTAAGGAGCTCCATACTTCATCTACCTTATCCAATACTTCTGTTGTTAACTTTTAAATCGGCAAGGTTTTTCTATTCACCAACTCTTCGAGTTGTGACTCATCCTCTTCATCACAAAATTTCACTCCCTTCTTTTGAAGAGAGGGATCATAGTTATATTCTTCTGCACTTTTCCTTTTTCGTAACTCCCCTTCTTCTTTTTCTACTTATTCTAACAAGTGATGTACTTCATGGGATCTAAGTTCTAATAATCGCTCTTGGGCATAAGTCCCAAGGGTTCTCCTAGTTTCATATCTTAACCCATCTACGATGTGGTCGAGTTGATCCCACCGTGCGTAACCATGGCTCGAGCAACAATGTAATAATGCGTAGTAGCGGCCCATGGTAGCACCCAAGGGTTCATGATTTTCTTGCTTCCATCCTTGGATATGCTTATGCAAATTAGACACTCTAGAGTATGTTTGATACTTCCTTGATGAGTGTCCTAGGAAACAACTTAATTTTCCTCCACTCATTCTCAATGTTTTGCAAGGCGCATGCATCGTGGAATGCCTATAAATGATCTTTTGGATCTGCATTATATTCCCCTTCAAAGCGTGGGATGTTATTCTTGTCTAAGCACTTGATCTGACTATCTTTTAAATGCCTTGTTGGGCTTCTTACTGCCTCTGTTATGTTTAGCATGCTTTGAGTGGCAAGTAGGGGTTCTTCATGATCTTCTCTTTCATGATATCTATGATGTCTCCGTTGTTCCCTACTTTCCCTTAGTTCATGCCCTTGTCCTCTCTCTCTACTCTCTCATCGAGGTCTCTCATTTTGGCTACCTATATCCTCACTATTATGCTCTCTATGATTGAACCTTGATGTGGAAGGAGAGGGTGAATGATGTGAAGAAGGGGAAGAAGAAGGATAACCATCACCGTGACGATGTTTCTTACCTTCTCTTCAATGGCTTCGACCCTGATCGTGGTGATGATCTGAGTGTCCATCCTTGTCATTTTTTGTTGTTCCCTTTGTGAATAGTTGACATTCATGGGAATCAGAACCAGGGTTGTGTATCGTTGAGCATAGATTCTGATACGTCACCTCCTCACTATCATTAGGAGGGGGAACATCTTTTAATAGAGAACCCGTTATTAGTGGTTCACCATCTCTAGTTTCATTTAGGACATGCGGGACCTCTTTGCCCTTCAACTATGTATGTTGGCTCTCCTACCTTGAGTCCCTCATACGTTGTAAAGCTATGGGATGATAATGACTCATGTCAAAATCTTCCATAACATATTTAGCATATAATTCTGTCATGCCGATCTGTGCCAAAGCATAGAGGAGCATGTTGGAGACTGCACGATCTGAAGGTAACACAATGTTACCTTGCAAGTCTCTCCAACACATCTGCTCATCTTGATGGAAGATAAAAGTAAAATTTCAAATATACTCATCAGGATGAATATATTCCACCCTATATTATTAAGGAACTGGCTGATTTAGGTTATGTGTTTTTGATTGTCAACTATTCTTTGTATTATCCCTAGGTGAAGTGCTCTTGTGACATGATGTCTTATTTGGTGTGCTGATTAACCATTATAAATTTTTTTTGATTAACCCTAAGGTTCATTTAAGCTCCCAATGATGTAAATGATCTCTTATGTCCTACTTAGCACACAAACACTTAGTCCCCGACAACGACGCCAATGATGAGTGGCGAGGTACCCCTACACTCAACCATATGAATACGAGTGTAACATGCACGATTTGGTCGACCTCTACAAACTAAGTGCCTACACACCTCATGGAACACTTAAGGTTAATCATTCGTTATCTTCCCAGACTTACTTGTAGTTGTCATGGTCTATGGTTAAGTAAGTCTAAGGTATATGATTTTTATGTCTTTTCTGGTTTTATCTCCTAAGCTGATGAGGTAAAGGGTTGAAGAAGCTAATTCCTAACTTTACCTAACTAACTAACTAAGTCTTAAATTACCTAGCATCAACATTCATTCCCACTTACCATACACACGATGAACTGATGCAACCATGGCTACCAAATGCTAATCATTGTTGGGATTACCACTCGTAATGCACATGCTCGAAGTGGTCGTACTGAGGCACTTAACTAGGAGAGAAGGGTTGAGAAGGAATTAACAACTAATAAAGCATGTAAATGAAAGTAGTAAATAAAAATAAATAAAATCCTAATTAGCCTATTCCATGCACTGGAAGGTTTATCCAGGAAGTTTGTCTTTATTTCCATACACAAACTTGTGTTTAGGTACAATTTCTACTCGAATAAAGATCCATTCACTTTACGACTCCTACTGCGGGAACATGGAAAATATTCTATCTCTGGAGTGATCAATCTGCCAAAGTTTCCCTATTGTTTAGCCTAGGATGATGAACAAGGGAGAGCCACCTCTTATTTATAGATTTTGCTGCACACCGTGATATCGTATACGCGATATCGTCGAGGATGACGCAATATTGTTTGGGATGCGATATCGCAGCGAACATGATATTGCGGCCCATGCGATATCACATCCCATCAGGAAGGTTTTGGTCTTTGAAAATTGCAAAAAAATCCTTGGGCATTATGGATCAAATGTAAAAAATTCAAAGTGTTTGGTAGTAGTTATACTATTTTTGCATTGCATCAATGGGAACTCATCAATGTAATCTACTATGTTGATGGGGCCTTGTCGATGTAGTTATTGATCACCATTGAATGAGTGAAAATGTGAAAATTAAAAATATATTTTAAATAAAATTAGGGTCAAATGGAATCCCAAATAGCCACAAACATGATGAAAATGTGAGAAGAGGATGTTGGAGTCCCAAAAATTAAGAAAAATGGAGAAAGAGGATAGAGAATGAGAGTTCAAGGAGCACATAGTGATTTACATAATGGAATATGTGAAAGATAGGATTGTAGAAATGTCCAAGGTAAGGGACTTAAATAACCAAACCAAGATATATGCAAGTGGGTCCTCCCCATAGTAGGTACATGCCCTTGTTATCCTTACATAACCCCAACTAAGGAGTCCATGGACCCCACAATTGATTAATGGTCCTGAATAGTTAAGGACCAAAGGAAAAGAATCTATTTAAGAATTTCAACACATCAGACTAAGACATCAAACATAACATAGAAACTAGTAATCAGGTGAGTTATGGTAGCATAGATGGATGACTAAGAAGGTGGAATGGAATCCTGAATTAAGGTTGTAAGACATTCCTTATGGAATACATGTTTAAAATTTCTTAAGAAGCTCCATCCTTAGTCCAAACCAAAATCAACCTTTTTTAGTGACTTCACATCACCACTACAAGATTAATTTATCCACTCAAGATACAAGAGTGCTCCCACAAAACAACCACTATTCTATAAATGGAATAAAAGAGAAGTATGAAGTGAGAGAGAGAGGGCCTTAGCTAGAGGGGACCTTCAGGGATGGATAACATGTCTTTCTAGTCCCATAACTAATGCTTGTAGCCTATTTATTTGTATAAGGGATGTGATTTAAATTTCCATCATGTGATTTTTTTTAAATTTTTTAAATTTTTGGATGGAAACTAGACCATGCAAAGACTTTATTTGACTTCCTATTAGTGGTTGAAATGGAATGGTAAGAAGTTCATGAAAAACATCCAAGCACTCAAGTAAGCAGAAGTGTATAAAGAGTATTGCATCATCTTAAAGTCACACCCTCTACAAGCCTTTAAATCCTTCTTAATTTTGGAACTACCAAGGTCACCAATTAATTAAAAATTTCTTTAATGGAAAGGACCTCAAACTCCTAGAATAAGAAAAATCATAAAGCTTATTGGATGGGCAGATGACATGGACTTGCTACGTATTCCATGAAAAAAAAACCATGTCATAGTCATTAGAAATAAAAATTCAAAAATAGAAGCTAGAAATTAACAATCACAACATTAAGCACAAAGCATCATTAGTAAACACCAATAATGGCATTGTGTCTTGTCGTAATAAAGCACTGTTATTAGTAGAAATAATGAAAAGTCACACTCAAATAAAGTAAAGTAATATATATATATATATATATAATAACATGTAAACTAATCAAGAAAGCTAAAACATACTAACAATGATGTAAAAAAAATTGAGAAAGTCAATAGAACAAAAAACCAAAGAAAAAGGTAAAATCAGCAAAAATGTGTAAAACAAAAAGGTAAGAGACTAAGGAGCCATATGGATGGTTAGCATGGATGGCCATCTCTGTGATGACTATGTTGAAAGGAGGAGATCTAGAAAATGGAGCATGGTTGTCATTCCATTAAGGTGGTAGTTTCACTAGCTTGTCTTGTTTCTAGGAAAGGTTTCACTAGTTGGATGTTTACCAACTACTTTTTATTTGGGCTCTTAATCTTGTAGATTAACATGGCCCCAGAGAGAAAGGTTTGATTAATTATATAAGGTCCTTTCCATGATGTTTAAAACTTTTTCTTCTAGGGTACATGTGTGGGATGCAAGTATAGAATCTTATGTTTTGGTTGAAATTTTACTCTCCATATTTTGAGGTGATGATGTTGCTTATTGAATGCCTTGTGCACCTCATTCAAAATAGGGCCACCAATTCATTTTCATCTAGCATGTTGATTTTCATTAGTCTTTTTATTTCTTGTGCTAGACTCAAGACAAGGTTCAGATCATAGGTTGTTAAAAGTATATAGGGCTTGAATTGAATTAGGAGCATTGAAATTTTTTCATACACTAACTCATATGAAGAGTAACCCATAGGAATTTTCCATGTTAAGAAATAATCCCATACGTAATCATTGAGTTTTATACTCCTATCCTTCTTATATCTGTTTATGGTCCTTGTTAGGATCTTTGTGATCTCCCTAGTAGTTACCTCTACTTGACTGTTGGCTTGGGGGTAATAGGTTGTTATTAATTTATGTTCAACCCCCAAGAATTGCATCAAATTTCTAAAATTTCCACTTATGAAATGATTTCCATTTTCAAAAATTAGTGTACATGGCACCCAAAACCTATTTACAACATTTTGTTTTAGAAATCTAGTAGTAGTAGATGATATACAATTAGTAATGGTTGCTACTTTTGCCCATTTTATGTAGTAGTCAACTACTACAATGATTTAAGCCTTTCCATTAGAGATTGGTGTGATGGAACCCATGAAGTCTATGTTCCATATTGTAAAGGGCTCTTGTGGTTAAATCCACTATTGAGGACCTTGCATTCAAGCGATCATTCCATCATCTCATTGACAATGTTCACAAGATTGAATAAGCTAATGGGTATCCCTAAAGATTATAGTCCAATGGTATCCTACCATCAATATTTTTATGGCCATGCGTCTCCTTGTATAGTGGCCTTTGTAAGGCCCTCCATGAGCATCCTAGAGAATGCACATTTTATCTTCATCAGTGACACACCAATGAATCAGGGCATTGACGCACACCTTTTAGAGATGTCTATTGATTTTCATGAAGTATTTGGGCCAATGAAGAAATTTTTTCTTCTTTCTAGAGTCAAGATCTTGTGGCATCTCCTAGGTAAGAAGATAGGTGAGGATGCCATTGTACCATGTTGTTTCTATGGGCACTTGGTCATTTTGTACTCCTATAAAGAGTTTTTCTAGAAACTGATCAGTGAGCAGGCTCTCCTCCTTTTTATTATCCCATATTAATGAAGAGAGGTGTTCAGTGACCACATTCTTGATCCCTTTTCGATCTACCATCATGAGATTGAATTCCTATAATATCACTATGATATAGGGGCTCATCGTGGGCTTATTCATTAGGAAGCAGATGGCACTATGGTCTATGTGCACAAATACTTTATAACTAAGCACATAACGCTTGAATTTCTTAAGAGCATACACCACTTTCATTAATTCTTTCTCTATGGTGGTGTAATTCAACTATGCACCTACAATGCTTCAGCTCGTGTAGTGGATGTATTCCTAAGTATATCTAAGAGTTTGTTAAATAATAGATATTGATATGGTTACATTGAAATGTAGAAGGAGAATAATCATACATAGAGCACATCAAAGGTAATTCTTTAGATTCACCTATTTAATATCTTAAAGCTCATATCTCAATTACAACTCATAGTTTTATTAGTAGGCTTTGTCTAAGCTTACATCATCTAAGAATAGAAAGTGAATGATTTATTTACCTATCAATAAAGGAGCATAAATATAGGTTATGTGGGTGTAAATCCATTAAGAATGAGTAATGTTTTTTGGTTATCATATGATTAAAAATTAATGCAAAAATATAATTTTTTTTTGAAAATATTTTTGTTTGACACCTCTAAAAAATATAATATTTTTGTTAAAATTTTGTATGATTTATTTTTGTTCCATCTAGTAGCGAATAGCCACTTTATGAAGTTACATTTTATTTTTCATAACATGAATGTATTGGTCGTCAAATAAATCATTTAGATTTATTAAACCTAATAAAATATTTAAATATATTTATAAATTTTATAGTTTATAAATTTTTGAAATAAAAACAAGAAAACTTGAAGTTAGCAGCACAACCTCTACCCATACAACAAATGTAGATATATTTCTAAAGCAACAAAGGTAGATATATTTCTAAAGCTTTAAGAAAGAAATTCTATATCAATGAATATAGCATTTTAATCTATTAAGTGAAAATATGGTTGTAAATATTTGAGATTTGACGTACTATTACCTTATCTTTCTTAATTAGGGATGCGTGTCCAAAATTTTATTCTAACAATATTTAACTTAAGATATATATAGTGTTAAAGTAGAACCTTATAACTTAGCATACCTACTAGATTTACTTCAAAATCAAGAATCTTACTACTATAATAACACATCTTTGTTTTATATTTTTTAAATTATTGAAAAGGTAACTCTCAAAGTGGATATAGAAATCTTAAAAGTTAAAAAATAAAGATATTTTTTTATGTGCACCATCTATACAAAATCACATGATCTATTATAGGAAAGCATGTTTGAAAATGAATTGGGATGAGGGTAGGATGATGATGATGTTAAAAAATGAAACAATATTAAAAATCCCTCTAATAAATATTAAAATGTTTCATTTTCCAAAGTCAAAGTTTCATGAAAAGTCATGGCCAAGCAATGAATTCAAATGTTTCATTAATTCCTAAGGTTTATCAAGATTAGGGTTTATCAAGATCAACAAGTATCTCAACCTTACTTTTATTTATGATTTTTATAATTTTTTTTATTATTTAATTTACATTTTAATTTGATAAGTAAAAATTTTAAAATAATGCAAGTTAAGAATAAGGATTTTCTCTACCTTCACTTGGATAACCAAATATGAGTAGCACTTTGTATGACCTTGGTTAAGACATGTGATTGGAGGTTAGTAGACATTTAATTCATCTTTTGTCATTATCTTCGAAAATAAGTTAAGTATTAATAAAGTAATATTTAAATTTTCATATATTTTTCTCACATATGTCTTATTTATAGAATTAGCAAGAAACAACTTCAAGCCCAAAGGGGAAATCAAATTATTGGAGCATATAACCATAAAAGGATCATTGGAGCTAGAAAAAGATAGTGAACTTGCACTTGTTTGAGTATGAATCAAATCTAAGGGGGATAGATTGTATTATCCCCATTTCCAAAATTTGCTACTGCATGACAAAGATGGTGCTTTCTCATAACTAATGTTATTGTTATCATAACAAGAACTGAAAGGAGAGTTGTAATTAAGACTCGAAAGGACATGTCTGTTGAGGTGGTCTTTGGGAATTTTATGTAAGTATTTATACCTAGGCTTAGAGGTCATATTAGCATGAATTTTTTGAGTTGGGTAAAGGTGAGTAATTGGTGTTGGATGAAGAGAAATAGGAAGAGGATTGGCCATCCCTTTTGGTTGGTTGTAGGCCTAACTATGGTGGTAGTGTTGGATAAGGAATAGATGTAAAAGGAAGAAAATCTTAAGGAACACTCTAAGAGCATGATCTAGATACACCATTCTACATCAATAAAGAATTTTTTCTTCTATTCTTCTACATTTTCCATATTATTTTCCTTACACATAATGTCAAATGTTACATATATCTAACATTTGGTATATTATTTCCTTATGCATAATGTCTAATATAACATATATTTGGTGTTTTCCATGACATCCGAGAATAGGATGTCACATTAGATGTAGAAGCTTACTATCTCTCGACAACTATTCCAATCAAGTATCAAAGTATGATCAATAAGCTTCACTTAAGTTTACATCATCTTAGAATTTAAAATAAAAGATCAATTTAACTCTTTAGAGATGAGCATATTTATTAATTGTGTAGGTTAAGAGCCCTTATAGATGAGTTACATGTACTTTTTATATTGTTACTACCCATTTGAAATAGTATTATAATGTTATAGTAAAATACATGTATGATATATTTTTATTACTTGCATTGGTACTTAGTTAATTTGTAGAGTCTATCTTTACTTTTTATCAAAATGTAATATTTGTCCAACAGATCCTATGAGTCTTCATAAGCAATAAAAATTTAGTTTCAGTTTTCATTAAATCTTTCTAAAATGTTTTTAATGACTAGATAAGAAAAAAGAATGTGCAATAGAAATAATAGAGAGTAATACTAAGGCTTAATCATACACTAAGAAAATTTTCTAATAATATTGGTATTCTAAGAATCCTTTAGCTAAAAAAATTATTAACCTCTAGTAAAGCATGATCAACTTAAGACTTGATTTGAAAAATAAGTTAAATAATGTTAATCATTTAAAGCATGATGAATTCATTATGGATAACTTCATGATTGTGAAAAATATCATATTTAATTTTCCAAATAACATGTAAAATAAAAAGATGCAAGCACTTCTAGATGGAAAGAAATCCCTTAGAAACAAAAGGAGAATCTCTAAGAAGAACTTCTTTCCAATTAGGAAATAAATCATTAAGAATAATAGAGGTTAAATTCCAAATATACATGGTAAAAAATACAATCAAAGACTAATTTTATATCGTATATTTAGGTCATGGCACACCCAACTACATGAAATTTCATCTAATAGGAAAGACCTTACTGAAGAAGATACCACATAAAATATTTAATATTAGGAGGGCAATGAAGCTTTTAAAGTCTTTTAAATCTAGTATTATGATACTCCATTCTAAGATGCATTGGAAAACATTAATTACATATTATATTCAATAATATGCATGGTCAACATGATAGAGAAAATGTAAAATGAAATGAAATCAAACTCTATATATAAGAACATTAGAATTAAATGAATGTATCTAAGTCATGCCTAGGATTCATTAAATTTTCTTCCTTCAACATCTATCCCTTAGAAGTTGATGAATCATGGTTTTCCAGGCCATGATATCAGGTATGTGATATTGAGTACATGATATCAGGTATGCAATATCTCAGCTTGGATATGATATCATATACACGATATCATGATTCCTATGTTGGCCTATAAATATATCACTCAGGTGCATGGGAAGGGGTCTCTTTTTGGTTAGTATTTAGGTTCGAGTCTTTTTGTCAATTTTTAGTTCCTTTTCCAAGTGCATGCCTGCAATGTGATGTTTGTAATTGTATGAAACCTTTGTTCGAGTGTGATGTACTTGGACATGCACATAATTAGCAATAAAGATTGAGATTATTCCATCATTATAACATTCACTAAGTTTTTAATTATTTAATTTTTAATTATTATTTATTATTTTCTTAATTAATATTTCTTTATCATCATTTACCTTTCTTGTTGTTAATGCAAAACAAGTACGTCTTAATCACAAACATTTAAGTGTAACTACTTGATAACCTAGTAATGTATCTAGTAGTGCTCGAGTAATGTGCACTTAGTAACCCTAGATGTAGTACATGAGGTCCAAGATGCATATGGATGATTAAGGATAGATGCTCATCGCACCTAGGCTAGCTTAGATTTTTCTTCATATTGCTTATTAACTTAATCAATATTCTTTCTCATTATTCTAGGAGTAGCTTAGTGTTAGAAATCATATCATACACCTCAATCTAGACTAAATCATATGTGACAAAGTAAATACTAGTCCAGGTGGGAAGACAGTGAACTATGATCAACGTATACTATTTAGGTGCCACAACTAGTCTATCTGTGGAATATGACCAAATCACACATACACACTCATATTCATATAGTTGAGCATAGGGGTACATCGCTGCTCATCATTGGCACCATTGCCATGGATGGTGCTAGTTATCTAGATTAGTGATATCATACAAGATTTTTGTAACAAGGTATTAATGATATATATTTTAGATAAAAAAATTAAATTCAATCAAGTAACACAAAATTCTCAACAATGTCTCTTTCACAAGATAGTGATAATGCAACATCTAATAAGGTAATTCATTGGAGAACCAATGAAGAAGTTTGGAGTACCCAATCTTATGTAAGAGTTTCATATGTTCATAAACATCCCAACGATACTCAAGAACTTCTGTCATCCAACTCAGATAGTTCTAGTGAAGATGGAATATCCCTTAGAACAAGGGGGCCTATAAGGCCTAGGACCTTCTCAATGGGTAGCAAGAGCACGTAAGGGGTTGATTGGAATACTTACAAAGATCATGATGAGTTTTTTAGTTGCCTTTCTTTCTCTGCTCTTTCAACGTTGGGTTGTGACATGGATGACTATTCCTCAAGGGGTCAATGTAGAAATAGAGAGCAAACCCATGGGAAAAATTAGGAATGCCAAGACAAATGTAGAAAACATTATTCCAACTCATGAACTCATAACGTATTTAGTGATAATGAACCCCTATTGGCCACTAAGAGCCTAATGTATATAATATAGGCCATTTAGATATCCTGTAGGCATCACAAGGAAATTCATCTACACAAACTTGATTTAAAAAACTTTCTAAGTTCTCAGGAGGCTCTGATTCAAATCTGCAACGTCATTTATAGGCCTTCTATGATGCCTATGTATGGAACAATGTTGAGAATGGTGGCAAAATCTTAAGCTCTTCCCTATGTCACTTGTTGGCCAAGCTAAAGTGTGGTATAGGTCTTTAAAATCGAATTCAATTCAACGTTAGCCTACAATGTTAAACCTATTCAATGAAAGATACCAAACCTATGCAAGAGTGTTAGCCTTGAGGAGACAAATCCAAGAGTGGAAACAAGGGCAACATGAACCCTTGGACATGGCCTTAGAAAGATAGTACTCTTTGTTAAACAAATTCCTAGGACATGGGTTCTCCAAGGAAAGGCTAATGTATCACTTCATGGATGGGCTCTATAATGAAACAAGGGACTAATTATTTGGATAGTAACTCCAAAACATCCTTCCACCCATTCTATTAATAATAAGAGGTTCTCCTCTAGGTACAATGATATTCTTGTTTTCATTAAAACTTAAAGTAACTTTGTACTCATTATGCCCAGAGCAAAGAGTGACAAACTAAGAGAGAATGGAAAGGGTGTGACTCAAGGGGACTTGTGGATTCTCTTTGGTGACATTTGAAGGTGCTGTCATGCAACTTAGTTGTACTAAGATCTTTGTAGATCTAATGAAAAATGGGAGTAAGAGTTGTGATAAAGGCACATAATAAAGGAACTCAATGTTGTTCTGGGGGGTCCCATTTGAAAGACATGCACCCATGCTTGAAGGTTGGTAGCTTCTTTAGAACACTTTTGGGAAAGAAAAAGTGCAAAAAGTGACCAGAAGAAGAAACATACAAGGAGAAAAAAAAGAAGAGAAAAAGGAAATCAAGGGGAAAAAATAAGAAATGAAGAAAAAAAGAAAAGACCAAGAAAAACATGCCATAGATAAATTTCAATCACTCCTCCCTTGCACAAAACACCAAGTGATTGTATGCCTTGCTTTCATGATGCTCTTATGGTTGTTTATCATTGGGATGAAATAATGCGATGTCGCTGATCAGAGGTATGGAGTTGGTTTTGATCTTGGAGTGAAAGGCTAATGCTACTTTAATCACACACAAAACTTAGAATTCATTATTCCTAGGGTAAGTTACCTCACATCCTAATCTCTACAATTTCTTTTGTAATTTGTCTCATCCCATAGTCTAAGTACTTCTAACGTGTTCTTTTGTGGCATAAAATTCATACCTCATAATAGCGGTGCTTAACATGTGTTTGTTTTGTTGCACAAGTGCAGGTTGCATTTAGCCTAATGGTACTTTAATCACACATAATACTTAGAATTTATTGTGCCCAGGGTAAGTTACCTCACATCCCAATCTTTGTAATCCCTTATATAATTCATCTCATCCCATAGTCTAAGTACTTCTAACATGTGTCTTGTGTGACATAAAATTCATACCTCATAACAATGATGCTTAACATGTGTTTGTTTTGTTGCATAGGTGCAGGTTGCATTTAACCCTTCTATTGCCTATGGACATTTTAAAGTGTGGCTATGCAAGTGCATTATAGGTTGGAACCTTCTTTGGGGAGGATCCACTTGCGTGACTTTTGTAATTTGTACTTGTTGCACACCACCACATCATTTTATACCATCCAAGTACTCCATTTCCAAATCTATTTTTTCTTTTCATCATTTTATCGAATCTTCCTTAGAACCATTACATGTCCTTTTATATGTCACCTAAATAGATCAGATTTGACATTAAACTTTTAGGGCAACTTTCTTGAAAATTTTCTAACCCTAAAATCACACTAAGTAATGAATTAAACATTTATTAAAGGTAATGAGTAAGGTATAAGATAACCAAATTTCTTTAAAAAACCTTACTAATAATCGATCCTTATGTGATTACAAATGGTCCCTAAAAGAGGATAGAAAGCAGGACCTTTTCAAGGTGCAACTAAATGTTGAGAGGAGGCAAAGGCTAAGGATCTCATGCAAAACATGCAAAGAAGGAGGCACAATTATTTAGCATCCATCAAGAAACTCCTGTCACTGCACAATTTGGCCAAGAAAACGGTGGAGAGGTCAAGGCTAGCACCTATAGAGAGGAAAAATGACTATTTGTGGTATGGTATATCAAGGCCAATCAAGTGTTCTTGCAATTGCCATGTCCATGGGAAGTTTTGACTTTATCAAACATTGGAACATCAGCATGGATGGCTCATGATCCTTAGGCAGAAGAGAAGAAACTTTAGGTGCTTCTTCAAAGGTATCAATTTTAGAAGCCTAGAGCATAGGACAAAGGAAAGACATCCATGGAGAAGCCACCATCATCGGGAATCACATGAGTTCCACAACTTTTGTATTTTGCATCTGTGTCCAAATTTTATTTAATCCCACACTGCAGCATGAAACAATCCATGTTCATTCAATAATCCCATACCAATCCATTATTTGTAATCGAATGAACTTGTTCCTCACTTTGTTTGACTCGAGGATGAGTTTTTATTCAATCATGGGGATATGATGAATCGTGGTTTGCCAGGCCCTGATATTGGGTACATGATATTGGGTATGCGATATCTCAGCTTAGATACGATATTTTATACACAATATCATGATTCCTGTGTTGGCCTATAAATATAGCACTCAAGCGCATCGGGAGGGGTCTCTTTTTAGTAAGTCTTTAGGGTTGAGCTTTTTTGTCAATTTTTAGTTAGTTTTCAGTTCCTTTTCCAAGTGCATGTTCATAGTGTGAGGTTTGTTAATGTACGGAACCTTTGTTCAAGTGTGACATACTTGGACATGCACATAATTAACAATAAAGATCAAGATTACTCTATCATTGTAGCATTCACTTAGTTTTCAATTGTTTAATTATTATTTATTATTTATTATTTTCTTAGTTAATATTTCTTTATCGTCATTTACTATTCCTTTTGTTAATGCAGAATGAGTATGCCTTAATCACAAACATTTAAATGTAACTACTTGGTAACCCAATAGTATATCTAGTAGTGGTCAAGTATTGTGCACTTGGTAACCCCAAAAGTAGTACACGAGGTCCAAGATGCCTACGGATGATTAATGACAGATGCTCATTGCACTTAGCCTACCTTAGATTTTTCTTCATATTTCTTATTAACTTAATCAGGATTCTTTCTCATTGTCTCTAGGAGTAACTTAGTGTTATAAATCACATCATACATCTCCCACTATACTAAACCATATGTGATAAAGTAAATACTAGTCTAGGTGAGAAGACAACGAACTATGATCAATGGATAACTGTTTAAGTGCCACAACTAGTCTATCCATGGAGTTCGACTAGATTGCGTGTACATGCTCATATTTGTATGGTTGAGCATAAGGGGTACCTCACCGCTCATCAGAAGCAATCCAACACTACTACAATGGTTAGGCCTAAACTATGGATAAGTAGTTCCTTCCTTATCCCATTTCACTCAGCTTCCATTACTCACTATTATTGACTCTATAGCTACATGCTAGTATGCCCATTAAAGTTATTAGTATAAATACATTATGTCAAAACCTCAAAGGTTTCCTCAAGAGGTACATCTATGATCATAATATGCCTTTTTATTAAAGTTCTTATAATAATGCTTATACCTTGTAGTTATGGAATGACACCATTTAGAAATATAGATATGATAAACAACCCTCCTTAGCCTTTGTTCATTCTCAAATAAGTTTGCATATGGCTCTTTCTTTATGCTCTAATGCTTTTATATTTTCTTTTTCAAAATGGTTTTAATATTCTCCTATTTAATCTATAATAAAAATATACTTGAGAAAGATATACAAGGAAAATAAATTTACCATGTTAATAATTTATATTAATTCTTCTAGGAATAATGAGAGGTGAATTAAGATTCTATCAACCAACAATTACAAGCGTTAACCAAAGTTACAGTATGTGCATCTCTTATTTTCTGGTTACCCAAGTGAAAGTAGAAAAAATCCTTATTCTTAACTTGTATCACTTGAGGATATTTTGTTTACCTAATTTCAAGAATAGAAATTAAATAAAAAAAGAAAAGTAGATAAATAAGAAATAAAATAAGGGTTAAGAAGCTTCTTATTCTTTATTTATCTTTGGGGGCAATGAATATGGTTGTAGTTCTTCCATTAAGAAAATATGATAAGATGACAATGTTCTAGATGGTAAAGCTTGATCCTGCTTCTTAACTTCTTTTGTGGAAATTAACTTCAATAGTTTATCATACCAAATATACTTCAAGGTCCTCATGAAGAAGGATATTTATGGGTTTAGTTTTACTATACAATGTTGAGTTATAAAGGTCTAATTTGAGTACATGTATTGGAGTGTACCTATATTTTAATTATTTTACATTCCAATATGAAAATAAACAAAAATAAGACTAAAAAATATAAGTATTTCCTTAGGATAAGGTTGGCATAATCAAGATGAGTTTTATTGTTTACTCAATAACATATTTTTCATCTCAATGCCTACCCTAATTTATTGATATTACTTTCATTGAATAATGGTGTACATAGAACATTTAGATAGTTATTTAGAGACACAATTACCACCTTAAATCTAAGGCTTATATAATTTACCACGACAAAATTAAAGAGGGTAACCATCAAGGCCAAGTATGGAAGGATAGGTCATCTCTGATAATTACTTGAAGTTAAAGCTAATGACAAAGAACACAAAATAGGAAATCATCTTTAAATTGGTAGAGTCAATGTCCTACCAAGCAAGGAAACTTGGTGACTAGGCAACACTACATAAGATGGTTGGAGTTTAAATTAGAACAAACAAGTAAGAAAGAAGAAGAAAAATTAATGTAGCAAACATGGCCTTAATAGTGATGATGATATTATTAGCATTAGTAGCAACAATGGTGCAAGTGTAGGCACAAGGGTAGGTGCTACTACAAGCATTCAACTAGGATGCAACCACAAGCAGTTCAAGCCCTTGGTACAATGTCATTGCTAGATTGGCCGATGACATGGCCATAGTGGATGTGATGGATGTGGTGTTCCCACCACCATCATAGAGCATGGTAGTGCTAGGGTGTCTTGATCACTACTTCCCTACTCTACCTTGTCCTCCATAATTTTAAGAGTATTATGGACCTTCTCATCTAAGGAATCCCACATTTTATCCACCTTGGCCAATATTTCAGTGATAGATTTTTATATTAGCAAGGTCTTTCTTTGCATCACTTCATCTAGCAATACCTCCCTCTCTTAATGACAGAAATGCATCTCGCTCTTGTGAATGGAAGGGCCCATGTTTCATTATTCTACACTTTCTCATTTTTTCAACTCTTCTTCTTCTTTGGCCACTTGTTTTATCAATGTTTGGATCTAATGAGCTCACATCTTAGAAAGTGTTTCTTGGGCATAGAACCCAAGAGTTTTCTATGTTTTCTTTTAGAGCCCATCTATAATATGGTGATGTTACTCCCTTTGAGAGAATTTGTGGCATGGGCATCAATGAACGAGACAATAGTAGCTACCCAAGGCTGCATCTAAGGATTCATGATTTCCTTACTTCCATCCTTGGATTTTCTTACTCAAGTTGGACATTGAGAAGTACATTTAGTAGAAAAAAGATATTTGAATTTTCTTTAATCTATCTTCTATAACCTTGTAATTCTATTTTTTTCTATTTTAATTTAGATTTTTATAAAAAATTTTACAAATAAATTAAATTTGAAAGCTAGTTCTTAAAGATGCTCATATAATAATTTTCTATTCATATTCATTGTGAACATTAATTTCTAAACCCCTTTACGTAATAGCATTTTATGGTTGAATGCGTGCATAGATTGAATAATATTTCTTAAACAAGGTTCCCTAATAATTTTCTATTGACAATCATCCCAAGCATCAATTTCTAAACCCCTATGTGTAATACCATGATATGGTTGAGCGCACACATAAATTGAAAAATATTTTTTAACATTTTGTTACAGTTAAGTTCCCTAACAATTTTGGATCTCGGAATCTGTGAGGAAAGGCTACAGGGTACCAGCGTGGTCTTCAAACTATATTTATTTATGCCCTTGTTAATTCCGAAAGATAAAATTTGACTTAAATTATTTCGAAATCCACACCCAACCACCACACAATTAATAAAAATTATCTTCTACATTAAACTGCCAAAATTGTTAAGGTAATCAACATAAACATAACTGTGGTCCTGAAAAGCTGACTCATGTGCGTACGCGAGTTAGCCAAACAGCATGAAAGCTATGTGTAGGAGATTTGTCATTCCCGATAAACGTTTTAAAACTGTTACCGTTGGATTCGGGAGCGTGTACACAAACCCATTAAAATGGGTACGTATTTCATAATTTTCAATGAATTTTTGTCTAAATCTATAGATATACATTGAAATGGTTGCCTTGCCTCGTATTCTCCGCTTGTTCTTGATGTTTGCATTGTGCATTAAAAATCTTACCTAGCTTTTCCTCTTCAGAATATTACCAGAAACTTGGAAACTTCATTTCATTGTTAAGAAACTTCATTTCATTGCTAAGTGGGCAGCAGGGAATCGAGATTCTTGGCATCGGCATGACACAGTTCACAGAAAACAAGGGAGTACGAATAAATAAACAAACACACTTTGGTAACCAAAAGCCGAAGGGCCAAATTTGGGTCATACGGAAATCAAGTTTGGGACAGGGGGTTTGCAGGAAAACATTGCATTTGCATGGATTTGCTTTTGGGAGCGTCAAAGGTTCTGACGCATCTATGCATCAAAAGAATCCGATTCGTGGAAGCGAGGAATCGAGGATTCGTGATTCTGAACGTGTTGGGTACGTGTGACTCAAAAAAAAGTGGGGACGGGTTCGTAGCCGGGGACGTGAAAGAGAAAATTTAAATATATTAGTTTTTTTAAAAAATTAAATCTCATATATCATATAAAAAACATTGTAGAATATAGAACAAGTATAATGTAAATTCAAAATATTGTTAATGCTTAAAAATTGCTTAAAAGATTGCAATGAAACATTAACTATTGAGTCTCATGTGTATTATAAAATATTTTAGCATTATCATATATATATATGATAATGTTACAAAATTATCTCTTTAAATCACAAGAGAGTTTCTTGCCAAAGCTTAGAAATTGTCACAATGTTCAAATTCTAATTTTAGCCTATATTTTCTCCTTGCTCTACTCTAAAGAGTAAATTTGTAAAACCTGCTTCATTTTGTTTTATGTCATTAATATCATTTGCATGATAATCATCTTCATCAAGGATTGAATCATCAATATTAAGATTCATTG